>OY728134.1:446608002-447208002 GCA_963277665.1 Viscum album
CCTTGATATGGGGTGGAAGTGGTCTACACAAATCCCTGAAGCATTTATAGTGATTGTAAAGACCTTAATTTTTAAGCATGTCCGTCGAACATGGAATCAGGGTGGTCGGTCGGGGTGGAGGAAGTAATTCAAGGTGGTATTGGGCTTTATTTGTGCATTTTGAACTCATAACCGAGCTCTATAGAAATCAAAAATGGATTTTACAGTGGTTTCAGTAATGGGTGGTCAACATCAAGTGGTGGAGAATGGTGGCAGATGCTAGCTAGGGTGTTCCTGAGTGGGGAGTCTCACAACCGGGACAAAGCGGTGCTGTTTCAGTTAATTTAAATAGTAACTTGTCAAAAAATTTCCTACATCAAAAGTGAATTCAGATTTTATGATTATTTATAATACAATATGAAATTCTAGAAACTTATAATCTCACCTTGGGGTGGGATTCTAGTACAATTCACATACTATATGGGGCCGTGTCGCAACCATGTAGCTTCTATAATCTGAGGCCCAATGATACACTCAGTGGTATATGCCTACCACTTGACTGTCTCTTCCTCGGGCCTTTCTTAGCCAGCCGACCAACTTGGGTTGGCTATTTGGCTTCAAGGACCCTGAGGTTTAGGTCTGGCCAAGTTGACCCATTTTTTATAACCTATTAAAATAAACCATTTCAAAAATATTAAGTAAAATTCGATATAATACATAATTATATTCAAAATTCAAAATTAAACATTTTCACTCATTTTAAACACATTTTAATTTTTTTTTAGTTACCATTTTTTAATAAAATAATGTATTATAAGTAAATATCCACTGAATTCAATCAAAAAATCATTAGAAAAAAATTAAAATCATGCATGAAAAATGAGTGTGTCACACATCCTAGAAAGATACCATAGCATATAAACCTATAGACTCAATTTAATTCCTTACAAGGTTACCAAGAAATAAAAAACTTGATTTATCTTCCTTATCCATGCCTCCACTTGTTCTGGTCTATAATTTCCTAAAATATCAATGGATTTTTTTTTCTAAAAGTACATGGATGAATTTTCATCACGTGGCTATGGATTTTGGTTTCCCCTATCCATAGATTGAAATGAAAGGACTATGATTTGGATGAGATACTGATTTACTTGTGGCTCTGTTTGAACCATATTCTTATCTGCTTCTTTAAGTGGGTTCCTGATCATTTAATTGGATCCATTATCTAAATAGCACAAAAAAATTAAAACAACTGGAACCCTTTTTCTAAAATAAGGTTTGATATATTAAAATCATCATAATAGTCAATCATCATTACAAATATCTAGAAATAATAAAACACATTATGAATATTAGAGTTTAAGTGGGAAGTCTCATTACTAATGCATGATACTCTATCCTCATTAGATAAATCTATGATGATGAGGTGTCATGTTTCCTAGGTGTGTATGATGACACCTTTTGTACCCGAACCACCTTGGTAACTTTGAGTTTAGTATAAAAAGGTTAGTTGCATATTTTTTTTATTGATTTCAAGTTTTAACATTCCTATCTCCTTGATATCATCCAAAGATTATGGACCGACCAATACTGATAACATTTGTAATATTCTTCCCCTCACCCATTGGCCGAAGAAGATACAGAAGTGCTACTGACCTTAAGTGATGTTCCTATGACACAAAATGTTGGAAAAAAGTTGCAAGGATATACTGGATCATTTGGGTAATATCTTCCTTAAGATGAGAAAAATATTTTGAAGATGATACAAAGTCAAACAATGATATATGATGCATGTAATGTACTACAATACTACTTAAATAAATATCAAAAGAATAGATGGAATAAAATGGTACAACATAGAAAAAATAATGGAAAGTAAAACTCAATGACACCAATATTGCATCAAACCAAGTATCAACATAAACAAGAACTAATCTCCAACTTCAATTAATGAGCTAACTACATTATAATGCATTACTATAGAAGTATGACAACTTACCTATACATGTATCTCAGTACACAATATTTTCAAATATACCAAAGTGACCAAGAAAGGGGTGAGTATAAATATCAATAAGAAATCCCCAAAAACTTCCCAAAACATGAAATTAGGAAGAAGAAAAAGTTCCTCACATTAATAAAAATATATTATAAAACAAGAGTGTAATTTTTAAAAATTTACATATTAAATAAATTAAACAAGTTCACAAAACCAAAACCACTGAATATCATCATTCCATAACTCACACACCCATGCATGGCCAATTATAGTCCCAATACTCATGACGGGTGAACCTTCATGTTACCAAGTTTTCACCTAATGAAATCTATATTGTGGAACTTTGGAATCGACCCCAATTCTAAACCAACAAGGTGCCTCAATTCAATTTCATGAACTGACACCAACTACACATACCAAGTTCTCAACAAAAATAATTTCTTTTGAAACCCATGTTCTTTTAAGAAATTTATCAAACATCTTATGTGTTTCATTTCAGAACCAAATATTTAGGGAATGAAATAAATAATGTTTTCCAAAAAATAAATAGAGACAGATTTAAACATCAAATTTTCATGTTCTATAATGAGTAGTGTGTGAGAGAATCTACCAACCTCGTAATAGTTATAGAAAATGAGGAACGACACATGAAACCTCTAGATACAACCTTGAAAATTATTCCTTTCAATATATCCCAACAATAACTCATAAAAATACACATCATAATACATTGATATATCTATAAAATATTAGATCTATAGCTTTTTGAGAGAGAAAATGGGAGTATTTAGAGAGAATGAGAAAGAACAAGGAATTATTGTATATTTTAGAGATCCAACACACTTTGATTCATAAAAGTTTTATTTTAGATCAAAAGGAACCTCCAAAAAATTATTAAGAAAGGATAGGATTTAAATATCCTAAAAGAGGAGAAGAATAGTAATGGTTTTGGGTTAAATATTGAGTTACAATATAATTTTCAGATCATTTAATTTACACCACATGTTTAGGAAACACATTTTTGCAAACTGTGCACTAGCTGTGCACATAATACTATCTCTAAAACCCACCTCACACAGCTTGTGCATGGTTTGAAAAACTATGAAATAACCATTATTTTCCCCTATTTCTTGACTCACATAGTTTGTCCTGGGAATCCATTCATTTTGGACAAAATCTGTGCTAATTGTGTGCCTGCCCAGTGATTACTAGAACCCATACTTGGGTTCCTAGAGAAGTTTCATGATTTATCCTAAGAATGCACCCTTAAAAAACCTTCCATAAAACTCCACAACTATCTAGAAACTCTTGAAACTAAACTTGATTATTATATAACTTAAAAATATATAATAAAAAGGTAAATTACCTAAAACAAATGGTGTTACAAGTTACTATTCATAACATTTCTTTAATATCTCATTTGATCTCGGGTTTAATGTACTCTAAAAACCTTCGTATATTTTTACCCCCCAAAAAAGTGAAATTTATTCCATTCCATGGGCATAGTGATCATTTTAAAAACCATATAAATATCCATATCCCATGAACTCCTTCTTATTATTTTGTTCTTTTTCTCACTTTTACTCTTCTTCTTTGAATCATTTGTCAGTTGTTTCTCTTAGCATTTCCATAAAAATATCTGCATATTTAAGGGACCTTTGAAAATTGATAATAGTGTTTGATATTATTTTGATAATATTTGGATTTATTTAAAGTTGGTCCAAGATGTTTTAAAGCGTTTGGGAAGGCCATGATTTTATTAGAAGAAATCCGGGATTCATTTGAAAATGTCTGAAATTTTTGATCAGATCGTACAAATTTAAGTCCATTTAATATAACATATAATTTAATAATTCTTCATGAAAAATATGAATTTGATCTAATTATAGGACTTTATAAGTTTTATGGAAAAGAGAATATCATAAGAAATCTTTGTTCCACATCAGAATTTATTTGAGAGCATATGACTTTGTGGTTGTTTCGTTAGAATCTCTATGATTTTTTTACATTAAGGATTAGTGTACGACTATGGTCTAAGTGTATTATTTCTTTCTAGATATTTGTATAAATTTTTTTAATCCTATTCATGGTTTTGTGAAGTGGTTTATGACTTTTTAGGGACTTCATATGAGTTTTTAAGTCATATGAAATATAGAATATAAAGCCATGTATGAATTTGTGGATGGTAATATGACTTTGTTATCTCACAGTCTTATAAAAAATTAAAAATATTGTGAGTTTAAAAAATTGTTTATTCTGAAGTGTAAAATGAGTTGGTTCGATGAAAGAGATATTATTTAATGTTAAAAAATATCAGAAATCTTTCTTAAGGAATGATATAACCATATGTTGAATAATATTGAATGAAATGAAAGTTGTTGAGATCATTATTCTTTATATTTATATATTTTCAAATGAGAATATTTAAAAATCATTTTGGTGATAAAAAATGGAGATTAAATTAGATGGTTCTTGAGATGTTATTCAAAGAGTTAAATACAAAAAGTTTACTTGTGATTCAATCCAAAAGAATTGTGATGAAATTTTAGGAATTTATATATCCTTAAAATAATAGATTCTATATTTAATTAAATCTATAAATTAAATTTAGTAGATGAAAGTGGTGAAATTAAGTGAATCAAATATCATGATTTCTTTTATTCAAGATGAAATAAATAATAAAAATATAGTGTAGTGTTCCAAAAAATATTTGTGTAACTGGATTTTCAGAACCTCTCATGCTGTACTGAGCGATACTATGTCACAAGCTATTGTTTCTATGTAATTATTATATAACCATGAAGATTAAAGTTGAATACTAATATGTTTGAAGTATTTTGTGAAGAAGAAGAACCTGAACCTACTGTATAATAAAGGAAGACCTGTTTGAAAAAGATAGAGGAAAAATGAGAGAAATAAATTAAGGGGAAATCTATCATTTATTAAAGATATTAGTTTAAAATATATGAGAATGTAGGAAAATCCCACCTACTTCCATTGAAGGAATAAGATATGAGAGAATATGTGAATTTGATTCTTTTGTCTTGTTTGTTATCTTCTTAATGTTTTTATTTATAGTAATTTTGAAAGTCCCTAAATAAAATGTGGAGATCTACCTATATTATTTAGGCATGTGTGAATCTCAAGGAGATGGTGTTGATATGTCCTAAATAAAATTTATTTCTTAGGAGATGAAAATAATATTGGTTATTGTGAGTGTGATGAGAGATCTAGAACTCTCTTTCCTTTTTCTTTTTTTTATTCAGATCTAGAACTATCTATGAAAAATAATAATTAGTAGAATCTGAGAGAGAAGATACTCTCTTTTAGAGTAAGAATAATAGTTTTTCAAACCTACACAGAACTAAATAAAAGTTCGGTTTTAAAGAAAATAAGTAGCTAACCAAACTGGGCTGGTTAAAGTAGAAAGAGAAGAAAAAGAAGACGATAATGATGATGAGAGGAGAAACATAAATTACATGGTACTAAATGCTATGAGGAATAATCATACCATTGTTTCTAGTGTTTTATTACTAGGTTATTCACTTGGTAGAGTATTATCTAGGATCGAATTCTTGAGTTATGAGTTAAAGTTTATAACATTTAATTTTAGAAGAAGAAACTAGATGAAAAGAAGTGTATAAAGTCATAGTTTCTTCAATAGTTATGTAAGGATTCAATGAATTTTAACACTCTTTTATTGAGGATTAAAATAAATATTTTTTTGGATATAGTGTAATCCATAGACAATATCAGTGATCTACTTCAATAAGAGTAGGAAATCAAAGAATAGCTAGTGGGATTCCATCTTGAAGGAGTGCAATGGGGTGCTACACTAGCCACATGTGTACTATTTTAAACAAACTCACCTATGTATCATGGTTAGAGAGAGTTAGGATAAAAATATCCCATAACCACAATAAAATTTATTTTAAGGTTTATAGTGTAAAATCTAGGGATCAAGATAATTACTATCTACAATAAAGAGAAAGCTCATAATGGGACCAAAACTTATAAAAAGAGTGCGAGACTTTTCAAGAAAGAATCATAGGGTTGAACCATCAGGATCAACTAAAATCCTCATCTTGGTGATTCTAGAGGTATCCCTTCTCCCTATGTATATAAATGATGCTAACTCATGACTATTGTGTTTCAGGTTTTAGGGAGATACGATCTAAGGGTAAGTGGCATCTAAAGATGCAAAGTGATTAAGTGATATGCTTCAGTGTTTCAATTGATTGAAATCAGGTACCAAAGTTGAAGAATAAAGGGAGAAATTGGGAACAATAGAAAGATGAGAATAAATGATATAAGAGGAGAAGAATGTTTATGGGTATAAACAGTGGGTCCGATAATAATAAGAGTTGGACATAATAGGGGGAGAATTATATTACTAATCATATGAAATTACATGAGAAGAGAATAATCAGAATAGTGGAAGTTAGTATATGATATCATATTCCTAAAGTTCTTTTGCACAAAGTTTCTATTATTCAAATTTGAATCATAAGGTTGTGTGCTATGGAATGCAGAGATAATATGATGAAGATTATACACTGAAACTAAAGAGATGTCAAAGATATACATAAGTTATCTAGTGATTTTTAGGTGCATTGAAAATATATCCATTGATATCATGCCCCAGTTTAGGTATTAGTTGTCCATCGAGAGAATACAGATTGCGATGAAGCAGCAAAAATCACGCATTTCATGATTATAAATTTATTTCTAACAATTTGGTATCAGCTAACTGTTTTTAGGGTACCAAGAAGCTGCTAGAGAATATCAACAATGTTTTGAGAAGAAAACAAGAAAATAAGTTGAAATAAATGATGTCACTATACAATGACACAATGATAAGATTCTTGTTGAAAGTGATAAAGTGGTAAGAGAATCAGGGGGAGCAGAGGATAAAAATACTGATTTAGAAGAATATACAGATAATGATCATGCGAAAATCAAGTCTATATATGTGAAGAAGCCAAAGAGTCAAGCTAAAATTGGTTGGAAGAATATCATGGGTGACAAAAGGAAATAATGGCACATATATTTCTCAATCCAAACATGCTAAGGAAATTCTGAGGAGATTTGGAATAGAAAATTCCAAAGAGATGAAGACTTCGATTTCTACCTGGATGAAACTGTCAAACTATGATGCAAAACGATATCAATGTAATCCCAAGGAAATCCGCATGCTTCCAGTAAAAATAATAAGTTGGTATTTCAAAGGAACTGTGGATTTTGGTCTGAGGTATACTTCCAAATCTCAGCCAGAGCTTTTGGGATATACAAATGCACATTGGGATGGTTCAAAAGATGACATAAAATCAACATTATGAGGTGATTTCTATCTTAGTGGATCATGTATTTATTGGATAATAAAGAAGAAAGATTGAATTTCATTGAGCACTTCAGAATCTGAGTATCTTGCGGCCACTCAAGTATGCACACAGTTATTGTGGATGAATCAGCAGCTTGATGATATGGGAGTTGAAGTGAAGTCTCCAATCGAAATCCAGTGTGATAAATCAAGTGCTATAAATATCAGCAAAAATCCTGTCCATCACTCAAGGAAAAATCACATTGAGATAAAGTATAACTTTATCAAGGAGAAGGTTGAGATGGGAATCATGAAGTTGGAGTATGTTCCCACAGATCTTCAGGTTACAGACATTCTGAAAAAGGCCTTACCCAAGGAAGATTTTAGAGGCATCACCTGGATTTGGGAGTTCAATCGACTCCCCACACTTAAACAAGTGTGGATATGGGACCCCTACACCTGAGGTATAACGTGTTTTCTCTAATGTATTGATATGTGTTCTCTACTCTGTTTCATACCATAAAGGAGTGACCTTTGGGTTCATTGACAAAGGAGGAGAAATAGTTCCTTAAGGGGAGAAAATTTCTTAGTCAAAGACACAGGGAGAAGCTGATAGGTAAAGTAGTGAGATGGGGGGAGAGAAAAAAGGTAGGGTGAGTATGAGTTGTAAATATGACGATGCTAGAAGTGATTGATCAAAGAATAGATATAATGACATACGAGGATCATGATAAAAGTATAAGAGTGTGTTGAAATGGTGTCAGAAGGTTTCCAATAATCAAAAATTGGTATCCATATGGTATCAACTGTTAGTGTCAGAAATGAAGTGATTCATTGATGAAATTTTCATACTACTATTTTTTTCTCACGCTAAGAATTGCTCAGGCCGGCTTAGAGTATGTGGTGAGTGAATATTTGGTTTCCATATGAATCACAAGAGGCGAATGATGGTAGATGATGAAAGGAGATTCAGTGAGGTATCAAATTACAAATACTCGTTATGAGAAGAGTTTTCAACAAACTCAAAGGGAGATATTGTTGGAAAAAAATCCATCTAGGTAACATTGCAGCATTTTTGGGTTGATTGTGTTTGTTGACAAAGAATGTTTCCATGGTAAATTGTCGAGTTCTAGAGATTTCACTGAAAATCAACGTTGAAAAATAATCATGACAAAGGAATTGAAGATTTGGAGGCTTTACAAAAGAACAGATTCAGGGTGGCACTGTTTTTTAGTGTTTTCCAAATCATTGGGGTCCAAAATTTTGAGTTTGGATAAGTCTTCACTAAAGTTTATTTTCTTGAAGATCTCATAAAAATATGGTAATGTATTGAGTTTCGCAAAGATTGGATTTTCCAAGTATGTTTCATGAATATGAAAATGTTTTTTATAGTAATATTAGTTATTACAAAAAATATTTGAAAAAGTGTATTTTCTTGAAGGATATAATAAAATATGGCAAAGTAATGAGTTTCACGAAGAAGGGGAGTTCGAAAAGGGTGGTTCGTAAAGAGGTGAAAGTTTTTGACGGTGATCTGTGGGATTTCAAGAAATCTTTGCGAAAGTAGTTTTTCTTGAAGGCCTTATGAAAATATGTCTAGGGCATGAGTTTTGTGAGGAATGGGAGTTTGTGAAGGGTGGTTCACAAAGAGGTTAATGTTTCTGATTGTGGTCTCCACGAAAAAGGGAGCGCCACAAAGGAAAAGAAGGTGCTTCGTGAAATGGTGATGACGTGGCCAAAAGGTTCAGTGGAAACAACTATAAATAGGCCTCTACCCCATTGAGAAGGAGACATAGATAGACTTAAAGAAAATATTAAGGCTCTAAATTTATGAAGATGTTCGCGAAGGTGGTATGTGAAGACATTCATGAAGTCTCAAAGCCAACTGAATGTTCTGAGCTTTGCGAAATAGAATTTCTTTGTGAAGGAAAACTGATTTTCGGGGAAAAGAAAGAGCTTTGCAAAGGCTAGAAAATCCAACCAACTATTCTAAGTTTTGTTGAAGTATATGAGTTTTTTGAAGACTATTTTTTCTTTATGAAGGGTCTTTGTGAAGTGATCCACGAATGAGATTTGAAAAAGAGGGTTTTTCCCAAAGGTAGTGGGAATTGAGAAGGGTTCTTAGAAGACACTACCTAGTGAATTTGTGGCAAAGTGATATTCATCTTTGGATGAATGTGGAACTTCAATAGAGAATCTATCTATAACTAAGGATGTATTCATTAGTGGTAATTAAGGGACCTACAACTCCATAAAATTTTAGTGGATCCCTTCCAAGTGCAGAGATAAAAGGAATAGGAAGAAGGTTATCATTTCTACCATCAGTGAGACAGTGAGAGAGGAATAGGGAGTGACCCTTGGGAAAGTAGTGAATTGACCCTAAACATTGTAAAGGTAGTGAGCCCAGGAACAGAAGTGATCTGGACCAAACATTATTGGCAGTGTGATTTAGTGAATTAGGTACATTGTCACATTGTTGTTGTATGCTCATTGTACGTAGCCCAGTGAGGGTGAACCAAGTAAAAATCCCTGTGTCTGCCTATTTGCATTCCTGTATTGCATTAAAAGCATCATCATCATCAGATAAATAAGGGATGAATAAGATCAATAGTGATACATAAGTGCAAAAAAGTGACCCATATAATATTGAGGTCAAGATCCAGTGGGGCATGAAAAATTTTAAAATAGAATCTCCATAACCTGATTCACCCCCCTCTTAGGGTATTTAGGCCCCCTTTAGTCCTAACAGGTAGGTAGGGATGTGCCCCGACCCACATTAGAGATGGATGGTATGTGATGTGACAGTATGTGATGTGATGTGATCAGATGTAATGCAATGTGATATGTACATAAGGAATGGGAGCACAAGGCGTTCGATGTTGGGGTGTGATAGAGGAAAATATGTGGGGAATCAATAGCGGGGTTCCTTTCTTTGTTATGATATTGATGCTATATTATTATATTGGATGTGTGATTTGGTGAACAAACCATGGTGAGGTTGAGGTTGGTTAGTTGTCCTATTTAGTTTCTTGTTGGTTCTTCTATTTTCTCATTGGCGTATTAGCATGATATTTTCACATGTTCACTCGAGACCTTGGTTATGTACCTACTGATTATAGATATTATTCTCAACCTACATATATAAAATATTTTTCAGGTTTCCAAGAGGACTTTTGGGGCCGATATGGACATTAATAGATGGGTTAGAGCTGTTATTGACTCACTACCATAGACTCATCCTTTCGTATATATTGGATACTTTTATATGATTTTTTTCTCAATTCTTTTATTGCGGGATGTTTTTGAGTTTACCACTATTTTATCTGCTATAGTTTCTTGGTGGATATTTATCCTATCTCCCAATCATGTTTTATATTTTATAGTAAAACTCATCCCATTATGAGATTTTTACACCCTCAGTGCTAGTCACCAACATGGGGTCTATTGGAGGCAGGACTCAAGGATCATTATCTCTATCCCTTTATTATGCCATCTTTGGTGGGAGGGGGTCATGACCTTGTTATTGGGGGTGAATCAACTACCCTTTATTTGTTGGCAGTATATCGTCCACTTGAGAGTGAGTAGTAGGGGTATACCATCCACCTAAAGTAGTGATGCCTTGTTTAGTAGGCAATGCCTCATTCACCCTTGATACTAGATTGGTGAAAGATCATTCAACTTGATGGGTTGTGATGGTGATTCATATTTTACCTAGTGGTAATTGATGGTGATAGCCTTTTCACCTTGATTATGAGATGTGAAGTGATACATCGATCATCCTTGATGAATGTTCAGACTATGGTTATATCATCATATTTCAACATTGTCCAAAAAAGGTATAAGTTTGCCATTAGGGTGGCTTAGAGAGTATCTAGTAGTTTGGAATATGTATGCATGTGATGTTTATGTCTTACTTTTATTCAATAAATTCATTCATATACATATACATACATACATACACACACACACACACACACACACACACACACACACACACACACACACACACACACACACATATATATATATATACTTGTTTTTATTAGGGACACTATTGGTGGTGGCCTATTGAGTTTTATGCTCACACCCTCTATAGGCACTATGGTGTACATGTAGATCTTTTTATTAGCATGTAGGTATGGGGAATAACCTAAGTATAGATGGATGAGCTAGAGGAGCACATAAAAATTGAGGAAACATATCTGATGTGATGTCGAGGATAGTGGTCAGGACTTCTTTTTATTATTTATCAGTCTTTTTTATAATATATTAAATCAGTTGATTGATGATCCTATTTTTTGGTGTTGATTGGATTTATACATGTGAATATTTTTTATAGCATGACTATGTTATTGTTTTGATTTTATTTTTTCTATAATTCCATATACTTCACTGTGATGTGATATTGGTATAAATGATTATATTATTGGTTGTTATTATTGCAATGATACTAGAGAGGATAGTCTCCCCACATGTATTATTAGACCCTCACTTCTAGTTAGTATCCTATGGAATATAAGGAGGCACAAATGAGGTCATGTGGTGCCTCCATTCTCATACTTATCATATATTCTAAGCCTAAATGCTACAAAAAATGCTATGTTTTTTGAATTTTTTTTTAAATAAATGTAAATTATCTTATTTTAGAGATTTTTTAATATTGTATCCTTGAATAATTTAATTTATAATTTTAGATAATTTTATTAAAATATTTTTCATAATAGTTTTAGTGATTTTTTATTTTTCCCTATTTTTATTCATTCTTAATTATGTTAAGTGATTCTTTTCTTTCTAAACTCCACTTTTAAGAATATTTTATCATTGCCAGTTAAAGATCATTCAATAATGGGTGAATATTTTAATTTGGAGGTAGGAGATCAAGATTTTAATGATTTGTTTGAAATTTATTAATCAAATTCAATTTTGAATCATTATTTTAATTAGTATTGTTTTGATATTTATTATTTTATCATTTTATTTATGAATTCTTTGACTAAGAGATTTGTTGATGGAAGAAATATAATATAATAAAGTTTATTAAATTTTAAAAATTAATTACAATTATATTTTTCTAAAAAGGCTTTAACATTAATTCAATTTAGTTAATTTTTCTCTTAGGTTAAGATAATTGGGTTAATTAGAGTAATGCTAGGGTAATTAACAATATTTAAGCTAGGTACAATTATAACATCGCAGCTTATTTAATTCATGAGTGAATGAGATTTCATCTTCTTAGAATAATCACTTAATGAAATTGATATATTACTTTTTTTATTTTTTAAATTATTTTAATTGGAATTCTAAATGTGTCCTCTGAATAAAAATCATACCCTTTTCTAATTTGTGATGGATTTGAAAATCAAAAAATTATATGTTTTTTATTTTCATGTATTCTCACAAGATTGACCTCAAACAAATCACTTTAATATGTTTTAATAGTTTAAGTGTTAAAAGGATTCAATTATAAATTTATAAAATTCAAAAATTCATGAAAATTAACAATTTCTACATAAATGTTAGATTTTTAAAAATTTAGAGGCCCAAACGTCTCCGGCTCGCTACTTTTCATAATATGAAGGCCTATTTTTTTTTTAAATTTATTGAATTTTAAATAATTTTTTAGAGTTTTGGTTTACTTAATTATTTTTTATGGATTAATTATTATGATTGTTGTTATTTTAAATAATAAATATTGTTTTATTATTAAAATTGTGATATTATGGGATTTTCATAAACTTAAACCTATTCATGGGAAAAATATTTATTCAAAATAAATTTTCAAATATTTTTTATTTAAGATAATTTAAAATTAATTATTTTATTTTTATTATTTTACTTATAATTATTATGACAATTATTTCTTTTTGTCATTTGAAATTTATTCATATGCTGCAACATTTTATTATTTAATAAATTTATTTAATTAATTTTTAAGTTGGTCAATTATTTGAGGTGCATTCAATTTTATAAAATAATTAATTTATTATAATTTTAAGTTTTAAGCTATAAAGTTTATATATTAAATTATATAAACCCCCTAATTAATATTTTATTCATAAAATTCCTCACACAAGTAATTTATATCATAAAATATTAATAATTATAGAATAATGTAATTGTATTATGTGATGTCTTAAAACATAAATATGGGTGTTCACTGATAAAAGAAAATTTTATTGAAAATTTTACTGATAATAAATGATGAAATTTCCTCAAATTGGGTAAAATATTTTTATTTATAGAATATTTGAGATTAGATCATTCATTTGAAAATCTGATGAAAATTCTTGTTTTGACCCTTTAAAGTATACTATAGTATTTTATTCATAAATTTTTTTTTGTAAATTATTTGAGCTTTCAATTTTGTGAAAACATTATAAGCATAATTTGATACAAATTTCATTCATATCATTCAATATGGATTGTGAATTTCATCAGACTAAATGGGACATGAAGTCAAATGTTGACTAGACTCACCATATTGAGAACCACCTCACAATGTGGGATATATATTCTACATCCTATATTATATTGATATAAAATTTTTACAATATACATAGGAATCAATTCCTAAAAAATCATCCTTCTATAAGGATAAATGGTTCATAAATTTTGATGATAAATAAGGCGGTGAAACTTGGATTAAAATATTTGACTAAATTTCCCCATTCTTACTCATAACCTCTTGTAACCCTAGCCTCCCCTCCCCTATATAATTTTTTTTATCATTGTAAGTGTTTTGGACATGAATTAGTATTTTGAGGGTAGTGGATAAGTGGTTCCACTCCAATTATCGAAGCACTGCAAGAGGGGTAGCTCCTGACGTAAGGATCCCTTCATCGAAGCCTTCTTCTTCTTCTTTACATTGTATTTTTTTTTTATTTTTATAAAAAAATATCATTTTCAATTCAATTTATTTTATTATTTTAAATTTATTTCTTCTCTATTTTTAATTTTTGGTCTAGAAGTCAATAGTATAAATATGATTGAGTTATACCCTTTCTACGACCATTGCAAATGAAAAATGTTTCTACATTGACTACACCACCCACGTAAGAGTAGTTTTCTTAGAAATTGATCTAAATAAAATGTTATTCATTTATATATTTTTAATAAATGAGATACTATAATTCACATAAAAATGATCTATGAATTTATTTTTTAAGTTAATATAATGTAATTAAGAAATTGAACAATTAACACAAAACAATCAAGGTAGAGAATTGTGTGAATTGTGAGAGAGAAATCATAATCAATAAAAAAACAATATAAGATCAATTTGTTAAGTTAAATTATAATAAATAAACTCAATTAATTGTCACTTATATTATGGATATGATCCCTAATTAACAACATGACATGAGCTATCCTTAGAACAATAATCAAAACAGGGTGTTATGTTTGCATGGTCTGAAGCTAGCCTTGTGTTTAATTCATTTCATCTTTATGGTTAAGTTAGTTATCATAGGGTTTGGGGGTTAAATAATTAGGGGATCATAATTAAGTGGATGTTAATTTAAATGATAATGATTAATAATTAAGTGGTGATGTATATTTATGTTGATTATTCCTTTAAAAAATATTTTCTAAAAGAAACATATTCTCATTGAATTTTCTCAATCACACTTAAAAAAAGGTATAATCTTCTCCCAACATAGTTATTATTATTTAAGAAAAATAAAGCAAACACTCTATCATTTTTAATAGTTTTTTATTTTATTTTGTTAAAAAATACTAGTAATATGTTGTTTTAAATATTGTATTCTTAGAGAATAACCTTGGTCAACCACTCTGTTAAACCTAAGAACTTTAAATTTATATATTGTTTAAGAGTGACCATGATGATGAAATTCACATTGGCACCATTTCTAGGAGGAAATTATTTTCTTAAACTAATTACAGATATTTTTTTGACTTTGTTTCATTATCTTCTTCTCTTTTTATTCTTCCGTATTTCCCCTTTCTACCAATTTAATTTTTTCTTTTCTTTTTTTAAACATCAATTAAAACTTATTTATGTATTATGGTCCATTTTTCTCTATTTTTTTTATTTTTAATTGATTTATGAAATAAAATTTTCCAAATTATCTTTTAGATCATTACCCTAAGATTGAATGTAGTCTTATGGCTCTAATCAGACTGTTTTAGTCTATGGAAAGTTTCAACATTCACCCAGTTGGAGACTTCCTCCATTCTGGGAACATTGAATTTGGAAGCACTTTTAAATAAAACTTAATACCAGAACCAATAGATACAAATAATTATAATGAACTTAATAGAAACTTTCACAAATTGGTTGCACCATAAATTAACTATCAGTCAAATTGTATCATATACCCAACCTTGAATCCATGTTTGAGTTAAAATCTAGATTGATACACCTTCTTCTAAAATTTCATGGCCTCTATCGAGAGGATCCTAATAAACATCTAAAATAATTTAATGTGGGGTTTTCAAGACTAAAACCATGAAATTTATATGGGGATCAAATAAAACTAAGACAATTCCCATTCTCACTTTATGGAACTAAAAAAGATTAGATGTATTATTTACAACATTAAGATGTAACTTGTTGGAACAATTTGAAACATATATTATTACATATATTTTTTCCATTATAAAGGACCACTAACATTTGAAAATATATCTTAAGGAACAAGAAATAACTAGGGGAGTCAATTTATGAATACTGGGAGTGATTTAAGAAGTTGTGGGAAAGATTCCCACATCACCAAATCAATGAGAAACTCCTCATCCAATACTTGTAAGAAGGACTCATGCCTATGTAGAGGATCATAGTGGATGCTACAGTTGGATGGGAATTGGTCGAAGAAAGACTTGTAGCTACACATGAATTGATCAAAAATATGGAATAAAACTACCAAAAATTTGGCAATAGAGGTACACCACATGTTATAGGAGTACATTAGGTAAGTCTATCTTCTCCTTAAAATCATTTAATTGATACCAAGTTTAGAAAATTTACCACTATGGTGAGACAGATTTATTTGAATAAAACAATTTCTCAACCCCCTCTAACGAGGACTTATGGAGTTTTCACTAAAATAGACCATCCAACCGATTATTACCCCAAATTACATGATATATAGGATTCTACAAAGGTATTCCTTAGGAGACCATATCAGTAGTAAAAAAAATATCCCTAGAATAACTATGATTCCTTTTCACCAACATATAACCAAGGGTGTAAATATCAATCAGATATGAGTTATATATCTAGAAAATAATAAAGAACCTATTTTCAACAAAACTTCTAGTAGGATCCGCTTTAAAAATAGGGTTTTTAACAAACCCAAATGAGATATTAATCCCAAGAATCTGAAGGATCTGGACACAGCGGAAGCATGAAATTGGTAGGGCCCAACTTTTCTTATGCCATAATCAATGACCAATCCAGGTTTAATATGATGATGAATTCTAGTATCCACGGATTTAAATCAAAGATTTAGACAAAGAAAGAAAAATTCTAGAACCTTGATAGAGGATCTTTCACATCATGTTTATAATTAATTTATTAATTTATGATGAAATTAAATACCTGGGTATTTGGAACTTTTTTTGTTGATGATCATTGATCATCCAGAATGAACCTTTCAGATTATCTTCATTACGATTGCGAGGATCTAAAGTAGAATCCCTCAAGCGGTGATCCACACATGCTCTAATGGTCTCTAAACAACGCCAATCATTCTCCGGGTTATAGAACATTGAAGTAAATGAATTGCATCGATCATTCTTGATCGCTGCTTCTTTAGTCTTGAATAACTTATATCATTCTTGAGAGGGAAATATGAGAGGATTTGAGAGAGAAAATGTCTTTCTCAATAATTCTTAATTCACTAGGGTTTGGCACAATAGACGCACCTACCTATTAATCGACATGGGGTTTCAGTTACAATATTTAATTGTGAAATAACAATTAAATGCAATTATAACTATTAGAGAAAAACCATGCTACATAATAACAATAACATTACCATTATTTGTGGTGTGCCAACTTGTGAAGAACGAAACCATAAATGAAATCCCGTGCCACATATTGATAACAATATTATTATTGTTTCTTGTGGCAACTCGATAAAACTTATTTAATGACTTGTAAATAATTAATTTATCAATGGAAACGGTCTTGGTCCATTAAAACTCCTATTACATTTATTGAACACCCAAATAAAATATTTTTTTTATTTAAAAACAAGTATATAAATATTTATTAAATTATCAACAAAATAAATAAATAAATTTTATTCACAATCTGGTGAATAAATATTTATTTAATTTATGCGATCATTTTAGCTTGAATATAAATTATTCCTTAGTCTTGAGAATAATATTTATTCCATTAATTAAATTAAAATAGAATTTAATCAAGACCACCAAAAACACTTAGTGTGTGACCCTCTAGGATTATTTCTCATTGGCATTAGGTGGGATTACCTAAAGTCCAATATTACTGTCTAACAATGGGTCAAGTCACCTAAAAGAAAGAACTTAAAGTCACAATGACGACATCCACCTATGAACATTCACTGTGTAATATAATCCCTTTTGTCACAATATCTTATCAAGTAGGTTTCATGATATTGTCATAAACCTATATGCTTGATACATAATTCTTCGACTACCTAAAATAAACTCGTCATTACACCATGGCCATGGAATTTAGCGAGACAGTTCTATTTCAATTAAATGGATGAGATATAAACTTCTATAAATGGAAGGGGAAATCTTTCCTCGACTTATCCATTAATAACATATCATTCATGATTCACCCAATGTACCCTACTTCCTGTCAACATATGGCGTGATAGTTTTCTTCAGTAAATCAAAGTAAGAGAATTGTGAAATGTATTAAGGATAATATTAAAGTTTGAGGACCATGACACCCACACATAGATAGGAATATCCGATGACACTAAGACATGCGGAATTCCTACTAGTGGGTCTATTCTCATAATATCATATCTTTGAGATTACCAAGTTTGAACTTTGTGAGAAGAAGTCTCATCCTCTTACGAGTACTCACACCTGACCATCTATATACTATGTGTCTCATCATAGTTTTTCATCCAACCGCAAAAATATATTTAAGAATATTGTCATAGCACATCAAGGTTCTCATCACAACGGGGAGCTGCTATAACCCTATTAATGAAGAAAAATACTCTAGGACATTATTACATTATATTCATGAAGAACAATGAAAAATATGTAATAAGATGTTTAATATTTAAATACATTAAATATTTTTGTAATGAAAGTACACAAAATTAGTTCAAGGACACGAACTCCAACAAACTCTCACTTTGACTATAGCCAACTGCCTATGACTTTCAGTCCACCATATCTCACATGATGATCATGCTTCTACTGAGTCAAGGCTTTAGTCAAAGGGTCTTCCACATTGTCTTCAATAGAAATACTGCCCACTGTAACTTCACCTCTCTGAGAAAAATCCCTCAAGAGATGATACTTCCATAGTATCTGCTTCTTCCACTAATGTTACCATGACTCTTTTATGAGAGACACAATTGTGGTATTATCACAATAGAGTTTAATGAGTTCTTTAATGCTAGGAACCACATCCAGCTCTTGGAAGAAGATCAAAATATAAACTGCGTATTTAGATTCCTCAAAATATACGATATACTATGACTCTACTATAGAACCTGTGACCAAACCTTTCATTGAGATCTTCCAGCTCACAACAGCTCCATTCAAAGTGAATATGTATCCCGTTGTGACTTCATTTCATCTCGATCAGTCTGAAAACTAGAATATGAATATCCTCTGATAATTAGTTCCTCATCTCCTCTATTAAACCCGGAAGATATCCTTAGTATGGCTCAGATACTTAAGGATAGTCCTGAATTCCATCTAAAGGCAGTCACCTATATCATCTTGATATCTTCCTACTACACTCAATTCATAATATAAATCTATCCTAGAACATAGCATAACATACATGACTGGCCCAATTGTTGATGCGTATATAATCCTTGCCATTATCTTTCTTTACTCATGCATCCGAGGACACATTTTATTGGAAAGATGAATGCCATGTGACACTGGAAACAATCTCCTCTTGGATTGTTCCATACTAAATCTCTTCAGTATCTTGTCAATGTATATACTTTGACTTAGGCCCAACAATCTCTTGGATTTATCATGATGGATCTTAATCCCAAGAATATATGCTACCTCACCCAAGTCCTTCATGGAGAATAATTTATTCAACCATGCCTTAATAGACTGTAAGACTAGTATTTCATTTCCAATAAGTTATATGTCATCAACATATACTATTTGGAAAATGACTGCACTCCCACTAAACCATTTTTAGACACAAGGCTCAAATTCATTATTTATAAAACCAAATTCTATTATGGATTCTTCAAAAAAAATATTCCATGATGTGGATGCTTTCTTTAATCCATAAATTGATTTTTGAAACTTTCATATCTTATTGGCATAATTTGGATTCACAAAGACTTCATGTTGTGTCATGTAGACATCTTCATGAAGATTCCCATCAGAAAAGGCTATTTTGACGTCCATTTTACAAATCTCATAGTCATGGTAAGAGACAATGTCTAGTAGAATTATGATGAATTTCAACATTGAAACTGGTAAAAAGGTTTCTTCGTAGTAAAAGTCTTAACAATGTTTAAACTTTTTTGAAAGTAGTCACGCCTTATAGGTATTGACTTGTCCTTCCATGTCCAATTTCTTCTCGAATACCCAGTTGAAAATAATAGGCTTTACATCTATCGAAGGTTCTTCCAAAATCCAGACTTGGTTTTGGTATATGGAATATATTTTAGAATTCATGGCTTCTTTCCACTTGACAACATCTATGACACTTACTACTTCCTTCTAGGTTAGTGGATCATTATTATCAAATAATAATGAGTCAACATCCTTAGTAACTAGAAAACCATACTGTTCCAGTCATATAATCTCTCTTTTACTCCTACATAGTACTTGTGTCTCTAGAATATATCTTTTTTCCATGGGGATTTTTGGAATCTACTCCTGTACCAACTCTTGTGCACCTTGAGCCTTGAATTCAATGAAGTCTATCTCGATCCCACTTTATATTTTGAAGACTTTCTCCCTCTCAAGGAATATGGAATGTCTTTACACTATAACCTTTTTTTATGAGGGGTTATATAGGTAATATCCACTTGTATCCTTGGGGTATCCTATAAAGGTACACTTTGTGCCTTGGGGTGTGAGTTTGTTACCTGAAGAGGCCTTAACAAATGCTTCGCTTCCCCTCATATCTAAATTAGATAACATGGCTTTTATTGCACTCTAAATCTCACATAGAATACCATTTATCAATTTAGTTGGTACTTGGTTTAGTATGTGTACCACTTTTTGCAATGAATATCCTTAAAAGGATAATGATATACTTTCATGAATTATCATTGATATCACTATGCACAACAAGGTATGGTTCCTCCTTTCACTTAAACCATTCCACTTGGGCGTGTGGAGTGAGTTGGGATAGGATCCCAAACTCTTGTAAATAATCAATGAAGTCTTGATTAAGATATTCTCCACCTCAGTCTGAGGAGAGTTTCTTAATCTTCTTACCATGCTGGTTCTCAAATTCATCCTTTTATTCCTTGAACTTATCAAAAGAATCCAACTTTTACCTCATTAATTAGATATATCCATATCTACTAAAACCATCAGTAAAAGTTATAAATTGTGATTACCCACCCTTTTCTTATACTAGAAATGGTCCACACACATCGATATGAACCAATTCAAGAATCTCTTTGGCCCTTTCAACTTTCCCACTAAATGGGGATTTGGTCATTTTTCCTTATAAACATGCGTGACATAAACCAAGTGATTTTAGTTTAAAAGAATCTAAATATCCATCTTGATTTAACTTTTTCAATCATTTCTCAATTACAGACCTATCCAGTGATGCCAAAGTTGGATGTGTTATGAATCATGTGAAGTAGCTTCATTATGGATTTCCATTACATCATTTGTGTAATCCAACATGTAAAGTCTGTTATATAAATGTACCTTAACAAAATAAATTCTCTCGTTATAAATGAAGCAACATTCATTTTCAAACATGAAAATAAATACATACATAGCTAGTATAGATAAATAAATAATGTTTTTGGTTACCGAAGGCACATAATAACAAACTTTTAATACCAAGATCATCCTATTTAGTGATGTGAGGTGGTAGTCCCCAAAAACTACAATAGAAAGTCTTGATCCGTTGTCTATTCATATATCTACCTCCCTTTGATCAAATTTCTTGAAGCTACTTGGTTCCTATATTTTGATACATATGTGAGCACCACATGTTGTATCTAATAACCAATTTTTAGAAATAGATAAATTGCACTTGATAACAAACGCACCTGAAGCATCCCCTTGCTTCTTTAGCTGGGTGTAGTTTTTCTTCCAGTGGCCCTTCTTGCCACATGTGAAACAAACAGCTTCCTGTTACCTCCCCCCCTTGATCTTCCTTTTCTTGGAAGGGCATGAAGAATATTTGGGATTAAATCTCTTTTACTTCCCTTTCCTCTTATTAACCATAAGTATAGATGGATTTTCACGCTTCATGTCTTTCTACACATGGAGAAGGAGGATAAGAAGATCTGGAAGAGACTTCCCAATGTTGTTCATATTGAAATTCACAACAAAACTAGAGAAGTTCTGAGAGAGTGATGTAATAATGAGATTGGTACCCATTTCTTTTGGGAGTTTAAACACTATAACCTCCATGCGCTCAATGTATTCAATGATCTTGACTATGTGAGGCCTAGCTGAGGCACCCTGTCCACGTTTACTCTATAAGAGTGCCGTGTAGATCTCAAACTGTTCCTATCTTTCTCTCTCCTGGTAAAGACCATGAAGGTGATCAGGCACGCTATAGAAATCCATGTTTTCATGAGACTTCACGAGTTCACTAGACATTAGTGATAACATTTAACATTGAACATCGACCATTCCGTTCATATGTTTCTCGTAGACTGGGAACTATTCATCACTTGCCTCTTGGACAGGAAGATAAGTTAATGAGGACTCCAACACGTAAGATTTCTATTCATGGCGTAGAATGACCCAAAGGCATCTAAACCATTCCTGGAAGTTACTATTGGTGATAATGTTGTCTTTATCTAGTATTGATCGTAGGTATAGTGTGGTTGATGAGCTTGTCATTTTTATTCTAAAATTAAAAGAGCAGATAATTAGTGCTTTCTTGATTAAATTTTATAAGAAATAATAATTTGATTTTATTAAGTATCCCACTATTTTATCAATTATCAATGGCTCTCACCATTTAACTTGGAATGTCTAGTTTTTTGGACATTCTAGTGGCAAGGATCAATATTCCCCTTCGCATAACCCAAACAAGGGTTGGTCAAACGCTTAGTTTTATTGCTTCTTTCCCATAATAAAGTAATATAAGTCTTAGTTTGTCTTAATATTTTATTTAGGTATTTTTATCTCTTATGTGTAAATCGTCTTATTATCTTTATCACATGATTATTAATATTAATTGGAACTTACTAAAGTGATTAACCATGAATTGATAATATTTACTCATAAGCCTAGTTTATTTTAGTTCCATCTTGAATATTTGTTAATTCATTAATTTTATAGTCTGATAATACATCCATAATGAAAATCCATAAAACTGATAGAAATAAAATAAAGGGAATGATCATGAGCTCTTTTAATGGTTAGTTTATCTAGCGGTTGATAAACTAACTGCTGACCTAGCAGAGAAACACCTTGAACCATTTATGGTTCGTGTCTCTAGGTTTCCACCTATCCACTTTTGTATATCCTTGTATTGGTTTCACCTTGTCTCCTTACTTGAATCACTTTTACAAGCTTGGGAGCTCCATCCGTTACATATGATTTTTTACTCACACATAGGTGAGGGGTAAAAATGGAATTTACATAAAAGAAACCATGGGCATGCATACCCTATATATTAATGAGGAGGGACGACACACATATCAAATATTTAATTTAAAATAAATTAAAAGGAAACCAATCACATAAAAAGTTCTGATCTAGCTCATGATCATCCACATACATGCAATGAATTACCCATTTAATAAAACTACTATTAAATTATTTAATTGTTCTTATTAAGATAAAACATGATTGGATAGATTAATTATTATCTTTAATTAATCAATACATTTATCTTAATAAGTTTTTGAATTTATCTAAGATTATCATCCCTAAACTTGGAGGTAACATGGTGAACACCCATTCGAATCTACATGATATATAATTATGAACATTACATAATCATTAAAGTTTTAATTCTGTGTAATTTGGTAAAGTACACGACGTGTAGTTCTGACTACACGATGCGTATTGCCTTCACTGTATTATCTGATGTATATTCCTAGGGACTTGCCGTGTGAGGCGTACTTCAGAAATCTCAAAGTACATGGCATGCACAGTGGGCCACATGCTATGTTGTCTCTAAGTTACATGGTTACCGGTCAGCTTATCCATTTATGGGATACAAGATTTGGCCCTTAACCCGAAGAGACTACACATTGTGTCCAGTAGGTCACATGGAGTGTAATATGGATGAACGTGCACCAACCTGTCTTAGTAAACATGCGGTGTAAGAGTTAACTACACAATATGTTGCTAATGAACACGACTTGAGTAATTTACGAATTACTCCCAATACACTGAACACAACTACACAATGTGTAATCTAGATTACACACCGTGTATGGAAGATTACATGGCATGTAACCCTAAATTCATGGTGTGTACTATCGTGTTACCTGGACAGAATCATCAACACCTTTTTATGAGATCCTTGATTTAATTTTAATCAAAAAATTATTTCTTTATGTTAGATCTATGAGAACTAAAAAGAGGAAGAATAGATCTTGAAATTTAGATTACAAGAACGATTAAACATGAATTGACAAACTAAATTATTAAAGTGTAAATCATAAAATAATTATATAAATAACTATAAATGATAATTTAACTCCTCTGATACCACTTGAAGGATCTATACATAGCATAAGCATGATGGTTGGGAGGACCCAAATTTTCTTTTTTCCATAATCGATGACCAATTTGGGATCAGTACAATGATGAACGCCAGTATCCACAGATTTAAATCAAAGATTTAGAAAAAGAATGAAAAACTCAAGAAACTTGAGAGAGGATCTTTTATATCATTTTTATAATTTATTTATTACTTTTTGAAGAAATTAAATTCCTGGGTCTTTGGTACTTTCTTCGTTGATGATTTTTGATCATTCGGAATGACCCTTCAAAAATTTTCTTCATTGCACTCATGAGGATCCAAAGTAGAATCCTTCTAGCAGTGATCTAGATATTCCCCAATTGTCTCTGAACAATGCTACTCATTATCTGGGTTCTAGCATAATGAAGAGAATGTCTTGCATCGATCATTTTGTATCGCTCGTTCTTCGGTCTTGAAGAACTTCTATTGTTCTTGAGAGGGTGATATGAGAGGAGTCGAGAGTGAAAATGTTTTTCTCAACAATTATAAATTCACCAGGGGTTGGTACAATAGACACACCTTCCTATTAATCAACATGGGGTTTTATTTACAATATTTAATTGTGAAACAAAAATTAAATTCCATTATAACTATTAGATAAAACCCATGCCACATAATAACAATAACATCACCATTATTTGTGGTGTGCCAACTTGCACAAAATAGAACTATAAATGAAATCTTGTGCCACATAATGATAAAAGTATTATTATTATTTCTTACACCAATTGGATAAACATTATTTATAGACTTGTAAATAATTAATTTATCAATGGACACGATCTTGGTCCGTTCAAACTCCTCTTCCATTTATTGAAAACCTGAATAAAATATTATTTTTTATTTAAAAACTAGCAAATAAAAATATTAAAAGTTCAATAAAATAAATAAATTTATTTTATTTTCAATATGGTGAATAAATATTTATTTAATTTATGAGATCATTTTAAATCGAATAAAAATTAATCCCCAGTCTTGAGAATAATATTTATTCCATTAATTAAATTCAAATAGAATTTAACCAAGACCACTAAAAACACTTAATGTGTGACCCTCTGGGATTCTTTCCCCTTGGAATTAGGCAGTCTTGCCTAATGTTAAAGATTACTATCTAAAAATGGGTCAAGGCACCCAAGAGAGAGAAATTAAAGTCACAACGATAACATATATATACAAACACTCACTGTGTAATATAATCCCTTTATTACAATATCTCATCAAGTAGGTTTCATGATAGTGTCATCAAACTATATGGTTAATATGTCATTCTTTGACTACCTAAAATAAACTCATCATTACACCATGGCCATAAAATTTAGGGTGATAGTTCTATTTCAATCAAAGGGTTGAGATATCAACTTCCATAAATGGAAGGTAAAAATCCTTTCTCGACTTATCCATTAATAACTTGCCATTCATTACACACCCAACATACCCTACATCCCATTATCATATGGCATGATGGTTTCATCAGTAAATCATAGTGCATGAGTTGTGACACATATTAATGATAATATTATAGTCTAAGGACCATTATGAATTCTCTTAGATAGGAATATCCGATGACACCAAAACATGCAGAATTTCTATTGGTGGGTCTATTCTTATAATATCCCATCTTGAAGATTACCAAGTGGGAACTTCTTGAGAAGAAGTCTAATAATATTATGAGTACTCTCACCTAATAGTCTGTATACTATGTGTCATATCATATTATGTCATCCAACTGTATAACCATATTTAAGAATATTGTGATAGCACTTCAAGGTTCTCATTATAGAGGGGCACTGCTATGACCTTATTAATGTGACAAATTCTCAAGTACATTATTATATTATAGTCATGTAGAATAATGAACAATATGTAATAATATATTTAATATTTAAATACATTAAATATTTTTGCAATCAAAGTACAAACAATTTTTTCTAGGACACTAACTCTAACAAAATCAACAAGTCATCAACAACATGGGAATTATCAATAAAAGGTAGATACTAATACTGATTTTTTTGAAAAAATTGTTCTTAATCAATAGAATGAGTTGAAGAGTTTAGGTTTTGAGTTGATGGAGTTGAAGACACAAATGAGCTAGATTTTCACCACCCTCTATGAACTGGTAAGTAAGAACTTCAAAAATAGTCCTTCCCAACCTAATCCGAATACCAAGGGGAATTTTAGTGCCATCAATTTGAGAAATGGGAAGCATAAGACTGATACATCTACACTGATAATTCCATAAATATTCACCATCATCCCAAGAG
Source organism: Viscum album (assembly GCA_963277665.1). Classification (NCBI taxonomy): domain Eukaryota; kingdom Viridiplantae; phylum Streptophyta; class Magnoliopsida; order Santalales; family Viscaceae; genus Viscum; species Viscum album. Next base: position 446,634,651 of record OY728134.1, read on the forward strand.
AATACTGATTCAAGACCAAATGATGAGATTCCTATAGAGAAAGAAAAAGGCAAGAAAAAGATTGATGATGTATCCACTAAACCCCTCATAATTCCAAATAGAGTTGTACAAAACAAGAATATGGATGAATAAGGGATACAAAAATAGGCTTTAGATACATTCAATCATGTTTAGATCAACATATATCTACTTGAAGAAATCAAGAAAATTCCAAGGTATGCCATGTTTTTGAAAGACCTGTATACAAATAGAATAAGGATAAAGGGAAATGAGTGGATCAACCATGAGAGAAATGTATCTACACTCATCACACGAACCTTGGTGATATATAAAATGTTTAAGGACCATGGAACATTCACAATTACATTACCTATAGTGGGGTTTCATTTCTATGATGCTTTATGTGATTTGGGTGCCTATATTAATGTCATGACTCACTCTGTTTTCTCTTACTTACAGGTTGGCGAGCTGATATCGATAAGGGTGGTGGTGCAACTAGGAATAGGGAAATAAAACACCTGATGGGAGTCATCAAGGATTTCATTTTTTGAGTAATGTATGTGATCTTTCTTATAGATTTCTACATGCTAAATATGGAGGTTGATCAGGTAAGTTCTCATGCTACAATAATTTTGGAAAGAACCTTCCTAAAAACAGCCAAAATAATCATAAAAGTCCATGATGGTACACTATTTGTGTATTTTGTAGATTATATCATACAATTTCATATTTTAGACTCCATGAAGTACCCCTTAGAGGACAATTATGATATCTTCATCTTTTATTCTGGACCTTCTTGTAATGAATCTCCAAATTTTGATTTCAATATTTTCCAAATGGGGATAATTCCATGATTAGAGGTATCTTAAGGAATGGTTCTAGTATGATCTTTAAAAAATAATTTCACACCTTTTTCTCATGATCAATCTACGTCCATTTATAATTATTTGGTGGGTTTTTTGTGATTGAGATCCTGAATATTACAATTATGACATGGATATTTGTTTTGAAGATTGATATGATACATTATTAACTAATCATAATAATTTATATTCAGACCCCAATATTCATGGTGCATATATATCAGTTCCCACATCATTTCCATAAATATAAAATCCATCCAAACTAGGACTTAAACCATTGCCCCCAAATTTGAAATATTCATACCTATTGAATAGTGGAAAATTTCCTGTAATAATTGATAATAATATCCTACCTAAATAAAAAACAAAACCTTTAAATTTTTTAGGGGATAATATTAGGGAAATTGGTGGAACTTAGCACACATACCATGTATTATTCCCTCCATTTTCATGTATAGGATTATTTTAGAGGATGGGGCCAAATTGGTTAGGAAAACATAGAGGGGACTTAACCTCAAACTGTTATAAGTTGTGGAAAAAGAGGTGGAAAATTTTATTGAGGTAGGTATCATTTACCCTATTTATAACTCTCAGGGGGTTAACCCTATCCAGGTTGTACCCAAGAAAACTGGGTTCACTATTTTAAAGAATGAAAATGATGAGTTAGTTCCCATGAAATTAAAAAATAGTTGGTGAGTGTGCATAAATTATAGAAAACTAAATAAATACACTCATAAGGACCATTTCCCACTTATAATAATTGACTATATTCTTAAGATACTTTTAAGTAGGTACACTATTTCTTATTGGATCGTTTCTCTTTCAATTTTCACATTCTCATTGTAGAAGAGGACTCAGAGAAGATGAAATTCACCTAACTATTCGGTGAATTTTATTACCATAGGATGCCATTTGGACTTTGTAATACCTAGGTACTTTCTAGAGATGCCTACTAGGCATATTTTAAGATTTACTTGATACAAGAATGAAGGTATTTATGGATTATTTTACTATGTATTGTTCCTCATTTGGTGAGTGTCTCTTGAGTTTGGGAAATGTGTTGCATAACTGCATTCAGAAAAATATGGTTTTGAACATTAAGAAATGTCATTTCATGGTAGATAAAGGAATCTTCCTAAGTCATGTAGTTTCAAAACATGGTATTGAGGTTGACAGATATAAGGTAGACATCATTTCATCCTTTATATATCCTACATGTGTGTGTGATGTTCGATCCTTCCTTGGACATACTGGTTTTTATCGACGCTTTATCAAAGATTTCAGTAAGATTAATCTACCCTTATCTTGATTTATTCAAAAATACATTGACTTATTTTTTGATGATTCATGTAGGGTATCATTTTATGATCTAAAGAAGTGTCTTACTACTCCACCAATCATACAAACCCCATTATAGGACCTCCCGTTTGAGATTATGTGTGATGATTTAAACTTCATAGTTGGAGCTGTCTTATCTAAGAGGGTGGATGAGCGGTCCCATGTGATTTCTTATGTGTTAAGGACTTTAGATTAAGCACTAGAAAAATACACCATAATGGAGAGAGTTTCTTACTGTTATATTTTCTTTAGAAAAATTCCACTCTTATATATTAGGATATAAAGTGGTTGTTTTTTTGATTATGAATATTTGAGGTACCTATAAAAGAAGAAATATGAATATACACGACTTATTAATTGGATGCTTCTTCTAAAGGAGTTTTACATTATGATAAGGTATAAGAAGGGGTCAGAGAACTTGGTGGCTGGCCACATGAGTAAGACCACTCACATATTGGAGAATGATACCTCAAACCAGGTACAACTTCAAGACACTTTCTCTAATGAGCATATCTATGTCATGTCAGGTACACATCCTTGGTATGCAGATTTAGTGAATTACTTGGTTTCCTTTGAAATTCCTAAAAACCAAAAGAAATACCAAGTTGAAAAAATTGAATAGTGAATCTAGGATTTAGGTGTAATATGATCCTTACCTTTAGTGCATTTTTAGTGACTAAGTCATTAAGTGATGTTTGCCCAATCTTTATTTTCATTCAATTTTGAATTTTTGTCATACGCTTGATTTTGGTGGACACTTCAGACTATAATGGATGGTTAGGTTGGTGTTAAAATATGAATTATATTGGCCTAAATTATTTCTTGATGGCCATGGTTTTTTAAGTAATTCTCTAATTCCAACACATTGGGAACATTTTGAGGAGACATAAGATGCTCGAACATCCCATATTATTTTGTGAGATTTTTGATGTACGGGGAATTGATTTTATAGGTATATTTCCAAGATTATTTATTTTATTGTAAATTCTTGTCACTGTTGATTATGTTAGAAAATGGGAAGAGGCTAAGTCCACCAGGACTAATGATTCTCAAGTTGTAGTGGATTTTTTCATGGCTCAAATTTTCTATAGGTTTGGAGTATTAAAGTTTACTATCATTGACCTATAGACACAATTTTGAAGCAAAAATCTAGCTTCCCTCATTCGAAAGTATGGGGTGACACACAGAACATCAACACCATACCAACCCCAAATAAATGGTTAGGATGAAGTTTCAAATCATGATTTGAAGCATATATTGAATAAAATAATTCATCCAAATAGAAATGATTAGAGAAAGAAATTAGACGATGCACTATGGGCTTATAGGAAGACAATCAAAGCTCCCATTATTATGTCCCCCTTCCAGATCATTTTTTGTAAAGCATTTTACCTTCCTATAGAGGTCAAGCATCGGGCATATTGGGCTATAATGAAATGCAACATTGATTTAGACTAAGATGGAGATCAAAGGAAGATGAAAATTCAAGAGCTTGAGGATATTAAATTGTTATCATATAAGAACACAGGGCTATATAAGGAAATATAAAAAGCGGCTCATGATAGAATGATCCAAAAAGGTAGTTTTATCTTGGAGAGAAAGTCCTTATCTACAATTCACGATTGAAGCTGATGCCTGGTAGGTTGCATTTTATATGGTTAGGTTCTTATGTTGTATCTAATTTTATTCCTTATGGTGCAGTTGATATCACTCAAAAGGATATAGGAAGGAGATTTAATGTAAATGGGTAGCAGTTGAAGTAGTACATTGAGTAATTTCCCTCACATGTAGTTGATACCATCACACTATATAAGCCCATCTTTACTTGAATTATTAGGCCATCCCTAACCATTTCACATTAATATTATTTTACCTATTTAAAATTTTATATTTTATGTGCATTTATCATCTCATAGGTTCATATTGAGGATAATGGGAAATTTTAAGTTTGTGGTAGTGGATAGCATTTTAGGGTAAGTTATTTAGGATTTTCATTTCTGTGTTGTTTTTTTCTTCTATTTATTTTCAAAAAAACAAAAACAAAAAATAAAAAAATAAAAAAAGGATAAAACACACACACATCATGTAACATGTTCATTTAAATGTGGAACATATGGAAAATTCATGTTTTTAAAATTCATTGGTAGCATGATAAGCATGAGAAATATTTCATCATCAAGTGTTGATTTTTATTAAAATGGATTTCACTAATGATATTATTGGTTGTGTAATTATAAAAAATTTTAGATCTTGAAACCATCCTTTTTATTATCATTCATGGTAAATTATATCATTTTTTCTCCACACAATTTTTCGCGCAACCATTACTTGTGAAATATTTTCTACTCAATTGAAGGTATATCCAATTTAAGTAAAAGAATTAATCTTATATAAACAGTTGATCCATTCATTCATTTCTCTTTTTATTGTTGTAATTATTATAACGAATTAACCTATGCATGTGTACCTGATATCTGATAGTTGTAAACCCTAAAAAACATTAGAAAATGTAAAAAAATATTATCTAAATAAATAAGAGAGTAATGAAATGTACAACATGTGAGGATATATTGGACGAGAGCTTAAGGTTTGAATTTTCAGAATGTTTATGTGAGTGGGTGTTGACATTTGATTACAAAGGAATGTTGAACTGGTTTTGTGGAGTTGAACTAGTTAATAAGAAATGTTTCACAAGACTTGAATATACTGAATAAAGGGTGGATGTATGAGTTTGAAATGGTTGGAACACACACATGTGGAGAATTAATGGCATGGTAGACCAATAACTCGTTTAATTATGATAAATTTAATTAATCTCATTGGATTTTGTTTTGATAGAATTTATGATACACAAACTTCTAAATTTATTGAGATTTAATCTCAATGATATTCTTACATTGCCTATATTCAATTATGTATTGGGAAATATAAACATGCATATCTTGTCACAATTTTATTGAATACATGTCACTTGAATTTTTCAAGGAGTGAAAAAAGGTAAGCGTGGTGGAGTTGATAAAAAAAATTTATTCAATATTTTATTTATATTAAATGAAATAATTTCCTCTCATTGTTTAAAATATGTTTATTTATAGAATATTTTGTATTATATCATTCCTTTTAAAATTTGACGAAAATTACAGTTTGAACCTTTAAAGTATACTCTATTATTTTAGCCATAAAAATTTCTCTGAATTATTTTCACTTGAAATTTTTGGAACGCATTTTTCACTTAATTTTTTAAAATTTTAATTTAGATAACTCAAGATAGATCTTGGATTTATTTTGAGTAACTGGGTCAAGAATCCACAGCTGGTCTAAACTTTACATATTAAAAACCACTTCACCATTTGGGATATATCATATGCATTCAAGAATATATCTATCTCAAATTTATACATTAAAAAGAGTAACCAATTCGTCACAATTCATCCTTCTATAAGGACATATGTTTCATGCATTTTGGTGGTCAAAAAGTGGTAAAACATGGATTAAAATATTTGGCTGATTTTCCCCATTCACACTTGTAACCTCTTGTAAACCTAGCCTCCCATCCCATTTATAAATATGTATTTTTTTCATTTTGATGTATTTATACTTGTATTATGAAGTTTATGGTAGAGTATAAGTGGTTAGACTCCAATTGTACAAGCATTTTAAGATGGGAATATATTGAAGCAAGGATCCCTTCATTGAATCCCTCTTCTTTTTCTTTGCATTGTACTATTTGTGTTTTTATAATAAACTCTAATTTTATATTACATTTTTCCTATTATTTTAAATTTATTTACACTATATTTTTCCTCTATGGGATATAAATCTAGATTAAGTGATTGGTTTATAACCTTTATATGACCTTTTATAATGAAAAACATTTCTATTATGACAACACTACCCATTGAAGAGTAATTTTCCTTAGTAATCGATCTACCTCTAACCATCTAAATTTATTTATTTTAAATTAATAAGTTACTGTAATTCTAATAATATGATATATGAATTTATTTTTTAAATTAAAATAAACTAAGAAATCAATTGATCAAGTAGAAAAAAACACGTGATTTTGAGAATTGTGTGAATTGTGAGAGCACAATCTTAATCTATAAAATCGAAAAATATGATATCAATTTGTAGAGTTATATTAGAATCTATAAACTCAATTCATAATCACTTCCAATTTGGATATGATACCTAATTCACCACTTACAATGAGATATTATTTTAATGAAAATCAAATCAGTATCCTACGATTTCATGTTACGATGCCAGCCTAGAGTTTAATTAATTTCATCTTTGTGGTTAAGTTAATTCTCATAGGGTTCAAGGGGTAATACATTAGGAGATCATAATTAAGTAGATGTTAATTAAATAATTAATGATTAATAAGTATGCGATGAGGTATAGTTAGGTCTATTATTCGTTTTAATGATATTTTCCAAATAAACATCTTTGCGTTGCATTTTATCAATCACACTTCAAAAAACAAACACCTTCTTCAAGCATACTTATTGTTTTAAAAACATAAAACAAATCCTCTATCATTTTTAACAGGTATTTTATTTTATTTTTAAAATAATTTTAATATGTTATTTTAAATATGTTATCTTTATATAATGACCTTGGTCATCTACTTTGTTGTACCTATGTACATTAAATTTACACATTGTTTGAGAGTGCCCATAAGTGCCCATTTCATTCGATTTCTCCGATTTTCATGTTATATATATATATATATAATGATAATAAAAACTTATTAAATGATAAATGATAGAGTTTTAATTTAATGAATAAGTATTGAAATAATAACAAATTAAACATTTTTAAAAGATGGAGGCATGGGGAAATTTGAAAGTTGTTGCACATAAAAAATAAAGGTGCATTATAAGAGAGGGAAATTAGTTATGATACACCATTTTCCATGAACATATTTTAACCCTAGACTAACTCCCCTTATCAAAATATAACATTTACCTTAAAGTAGATCATTACATAACTCAGTTTTTTATGAAAACCAAAAACTACATCCACCTATCATGTTTTATTGTGGACTTTATTTATTTTAGGAAACAAATTCTCAATAGATCTGATGTTGGGCATGCACACCTTCTCTTAGAATTTGGGTGTGCACAAAATTTTGAACTCATTCCTCCCTATATAACCATGGTTAGAATCCAACCTATTTTTTACAAAACTAAAGACATACCAAAACCACATAAAGGATACCATAATTACAACATAGTTATCTTAGCTATTTCATTCAAATAATTACTTGAAAATAAATTCTGGACCACAATTATCATCCCCACTATTTTATACTAAATCAATTTATAAGCTAGACCCAAACCATGATAAGGAAACATCAATTATTTTATGGATATCCTAACAATTTAATACATGGAATTACCCAAAAACTAGCCCAAAACCATGAGCACTCCCACACAATAGTTAGATCCTTCCTCATTTTAGAGAAGAGAATTCTATATTAGGCCAACCTACCACACCATAAACCACATAATGGTGGAACCCTTTCCCCTTTTTAGGCATAAATTTATACACAATTATATTCCACAAATCCCTAAACCAAGATGTGGTAACCTAAAACATTTCAAAAAATGATTACCCAAAAACCATTCTAGAACCATGGTAACCCCCACACTATAGATTTCCCTTCAACCCCTTTTTTACATACTAAAAAACATAAAGAGGTATATTTGGAAATGTTATGAAATTTTTTCCAACCTAAAATACTTAAACTCAATACCCACTATGAAATTAACCACACCATGGTTTGATTTTGTGGTTTCCCAAAAATTAAAAATCCCCTAAAACTTAGTACCTATTGCAACCCCAAGGTCCAAAATACTTTGGGGGGGGTGGTGGTGAATTAAGGTGTACATATTCTCTATTAAAAAAAATCATGTTTAAATTATATTAATAAAACTCAAACTTGTTAAAACATTAACAACATATAAATATGGATGGTAAAGTGTAACACCACAAGAATTCGGCTTAATTCACCCATAAGAGATACATTTAAGAATCATAAAATGATGGTGTGTTGATGTACCAAGATAAAACTAATAAATTTACATGATTATTAGATTTAGGATAAATACCTTGAATATTACAAGGGTTACCATACTTATCAACCCACTCAATGTTTCATGATAAAGAAACAAGAATATGACTTATCTATATCTTAAGATGATTTTTTTCATGAGAAATCAACAAACTAAAATAGATTAGGTTTTTATCTTTGGATCCATCTTAAATAGTGACTATAGATCCTCAATATCATTTAAGTTATCCAATAATATCATAAAAAACTCTCTATAATTAAATATTTACAAAAGTTATTCCTCTCTAACTATATTTTTCTTTAGTTTCACCATTATTTATTTTTCCTTATTTAATATATTTTAATATATAATTTTTAAAAATATATCCCTTCTTATTCTATATATCAAAACCTAATTAGTTTTGAAACCACCAATAATGTAAAAGTTTAGTCTCCCATTAATCAACCATACATTTTTATATTTTAAAAAAAATTCAAACTTACATATTATCCTGTTATATAAAAAATCACTTTTTAATATGTATTATTATGGTAAAATGCTTGACCAATACCTTATCTAGTTAAAAATCATGGATAAAGATCTTTTATTTTAACTCCTATAATGATGGGGTTTGAAATATGATATATTTTCCACATATATTTAATATAATGCACTGAATATAATTTTATTTTAATATCCTATTATTCTCTACACCACTGCCTCAAATTTTAGAGAATTTTATGAGTCATAATAGACATAATTGTATACATATTCTTGAAAATATTCTTCTCCTCACATTACAAGGTCCCATTTAATCATTATTTATAATAATCTAGATCAAAATCCCCATTTACATCTTACCCCTCTAACCATAATGCTCGGGACAAACACCTTTCTCATTCCAAATTATTATTGTGGTGTGATGTGTGAACTATAATACCCAAAAATTTATAAATTCTTCTTATTTTAGATTAATAATAGAATAATATTTTATTATCAAGATATGATATTTCTTTAAAATTTTAAAAAATAACAAAAACAATTATTTTGATATGACAATAATAACTATGATGTGTTTTTTCTATCTTCACTAAATTTTATACAAAAATATTATATACATTATAAAATTTTCCCAAAATTTACCAATGATACATTTCTTACAATAATACCCATTTCTAATAAACAGAACACTTTTGATCACAATTCAACAAACTCCTTTTTGATTATCTTTTCTTTCAACCGATTCTTCTTGAATAACAGAGGATCCAAAATTCCACCCTTTTGGCTTTGTGGAAAGTTATAATTAAAATAAAATATTACTCACTATCCAAAAAATATATATATAAATAAATAGCCTCATCTATATGAGAAATTATAAATATAGAAAATAAGAGTTATAAAAATAATTCCATTCTTATATTAAATCTTCACCTTTATAAACCACTGATTTTACACGAGTTACCATTTATTTACCATTACTTAGTACTTTTTGCCTTTTATTATACCTCTCATAATTTCTTATACCCAAAATTGTCCCCTTAATAGTAGATTTTACCCCTTGATATGAGTGTTATGCTCTATTTTCTCTTTCTAAACACATCAATTTTTTTTGTGAATTTATTTAAAGTCTCTTAGTTCTCTAATTTATAAAATTATTCCTCTTCAAAAAAACCCAAAGGGAATGCTAACTATTAAACATGGGTATAAAATTTTGGAATTATACACATATGGATAAATAGGAAACACTAAACCTCCTTAAGAATTGGGAGGTGATTGAACACTAAGATTATACCAATGCATTTCAAATACCGATATGGATAATAGGTTTATTTAATTTTTCTACCACTTATTTATTTTTTCTAATATAATCCACCTTGAAAATTATATTTTCCACTTTTTATTTTGAAAATAGGTACCATATTTAAATATGTTTCATGGAAAAATGTTATACCATAGTTCTAATAAGTTCAATAACACTTTTATCATCACACGATATCACCATAAGCATCTTCACTGATTCTCAAAGATCCAACAACTATTTCTTGATATAAATAAGTTGTATACATGAATTGTAACCAAAATATAGTGTTTTATATCTATGTAAGTGAAGTTGTTTTTATAAATTAGTTAACATATTCACTTCCAATAAAAAATCATCCTATACTTATGGAATTTCTTTCCACAACATCTCCAACCCAATATATTTCTAAATATTCCATTAATTATTGATCCTTTTCTACATCATATATGATCCCATAATAAAAATATTCATGAACATACCTCATTATTTAATTACCATCATAAGATGATATTCTTATATATTTCATTGAAACATTATAGCTAAACATGTTTCATAAAAAATTTATTTCCTCATTATTATCAAGTATAAAAAGTTTCCAATCATTATATATAATAATTTTATATCTACATTATTTATATAATCTTACATAATAAGTTTTCTTCCAATTGTGATTGGATTTTAAATTGGTTTACAATATTATACATCAAACTTTCTGAAAAGAAATTTCAAATATTTTTATTGAGATATAAAAGCATACTCACTCTTGTGTTTTCCTGAAAGACTAATAAAGTATGTGAGTTAACCAATAATTTAAATCTAAAACCTTGTTAAAATTAAAAATTTAAATTCTACTATTGATTACTTATTTCTTCCAACAAAGATGATATCATCAATGAATATAATTTCTATAAACTAATCTTCCTTCCATGAATTCACAGAGGTTGTAATCAAAATTACTTTATTTAACTGTAATTTCTTCAAGTATATGAATCTAAATGACCATACCAATCATGTTGTATTTAAACTATATAAATATTTATTCAAATAACATCCATTTCCATCATTATAGACATGTTAAAAGACCACTAGTTGTTTAATATATACTTTATCCATTTAAGAATGTTGTCTCTCCATTCATTTGGTATATCTTGAAACCTATTTTTAATAGTAATTTTAAAAGATAATTGAATTTAATTAAGTATTTCCTTGACATATATGTCACCTAAACATCTATGCATTTTATTTGAGTATATAATTTTTAAACCAACATATATTTTTTCCAAATCACATTTACATGTTTTTTATATTTGTTCTCAAACACCCATTTTGTTCTAATGGAATTGAGAACATTTAAATATTTAAAAGATCGCAGGTCTGGTATTCCCAATCAGATCAAGTTATTAATTTATTTTCATAACCCATGATTTATCATCCACCACTTATTCAAGGATTTCAACTCTAACTATGATAAAAAAATAGTATTCTTTACACTCTTCATACATTCAATTTGATTTTATATATTATTTTTAGAAATGAAATTATACTTATCAATGTCTTCTATACATTTCCTCATATAAATCAGTGGTTTAATCTCTTTATCATATATTTCTCTTTCCAATTCAGCCTTTGAATCTTCCTCATGTGATATTCATTAAGATTCTCTATATTTTCTGTGATTATTTTCCTTTTCCTCAAAAATTTCATCTAGTTTTGAGTTTTAAAAAATATTTCTCAAATTTTATTTAACTACATTCAAATCATTAATTTAAATTTTTTTATATATCCTCCTATTGAAAAGTTTATAGGATTTAATCTTGGTTGAATAAAAAAGAAACACATGTTATTCTGCTACATATCTATATTTACCTTGATTACCTTCTTTTTTCTGAATCATATGTTTTTTCTTGAATACTGTAATGTGTTTCAAAGTTATATATATTTCATTATATACATAATTTGGTGTAATTTTATCCCTATGACCTAAATAAATATTTATTCTGTACATATATTTTCACTTTCCACACCTCTTCTAATAGTTCCTTGAGATACCCCTCTTAACAAGAAGTATATTCACTATTGAATTTCTCCTTTAAATGAATCCATTTTATTTTGAAATTATTATTTATGTGACCACATAATTCATTCTATTCTTCTCAAGTCCAATCTACACATCAAAATAAGTGAAATACATTCCATTGTTCAATCATTAGATTTTGATCATCTTTCCAACTTCATTTTTTGATCACTGCCAGTATTGTTTTTCACACTCTATTAAATCCTTCTTCATTTACATAAACATCATGTATCCCATACTACTATAATTTTAAGTCACCTTACTTTCTGAATATGCCTCATTATTGTTTTCAAGTACCCTTTTACCCTTTTTTGGATCATAACTTGGTTGGGTTTTGTTTTGGTATTGTTTCAGGTGAAATTGGAGAAATTTGTAAGCATATGGAACTGTTCATGGTTGGTGCATGGTTAGGAAAAAATGCAAAGTTTGACCTAGGAAACCATGCGCCCCTTTTTGGATCCATAGGATGTGGTGCTTAGTTTGACCAAACCATGTGACCTCCCTCCCCAAACCACACACCCATATATAGAGGAGGTTTTCATGCTTGGTGCAAGGTTTTTCAAATCATGTTCCCACATTGGAGTAGCTATGAACCCTTTAAGTAGAGGTGAATTGTTAAGGAACACAGTTTGGAAAACTCTGCACCTCCACCCATGAAACCACGTGCATGGGTTTTAAACCCACATTTTTTTATTAAAATACCAAAACCTCCTAGTTTTTATTCTTAATCCTCCCACATTGACCAAATATAATTTATTTTGGTCTTGGAGGCTCTTAAAAGGATTACAATGCTAAAAAAACCCTTTTTATTTGAATCAATGATCCAGTGGAAGGATTTTATCCATCTTATGGTTTGTGATCTCTTCCTATTTGGTTTCCTTTATCTCTCTCATCTTTCTATTTTGTTAGAGGTATGATTTCCTCCATTTTAAATGGGTTTAGATCTAGATTTTTATGGATCATGTTTCATTAGATCTTGGTCCTAAGTAATGATCATAGATACTCCACACTGTTATGATTCATATCTTTCCGTATAAAATTGAGGGTTATAGTTTGGAGAGTATTCTCCAATGATCTTTATGTAGGTGTTATAATTGTCAATTCCCATAGTCTTGATTATAATTGGGTGTATGATTTGAGCAATTTTGACAACCATGTTGGCCAATTTAATTTTTAAATTAATTTATTTAATTGATTCCCTTGAGATTGTGAAATCCATCATGTACCCATTGGAAAAATTAATGATTTTGAAACCAAACATGGTGTAAACCCATGGGGTGTGACGATATAATTAAAATGATTAATTATGAATTTTACATGATTGATAAATGGGATTATGAATATGGTTGATAAATGAAATTATGAAATTGGTTGAATACTGGATTATGGAAATGGTTGATAAATGGGTTATGAATGTGGAACCATGAGATGTGATATTTTTGATTGAGTTTTTGGATAGGGTATAATACTCCAAATACCCATGAGGCGTTAGATTGCTACTATAGGCCCCCATTATATATAATTATTGCATGTGATGACTAAGTTGTGGGATAGGAACTGCTTCTCGAAATACCCACGGGGTGCCAGACTGCTACTCTAGGACCCCATTATATGAATGTGAAGGTGGATATTCAATGATTAATGAAGCCCATTATGTTATTAAATGTGATCACCCTTAGTGGATGTTTTAGACTACGGAATGGGATGAAGTAGGTATTATTGGTTCAGGTGTCACCATGAACCCGAGGACCTATGTGGTTAATTAAAGAATAATTTATTGTGAAAGCTGTTTACTTTTTCAATTGTATATTATTATTTATACAACCAAATAAATTTTTGTTGACTGGATATTTATTTAGGTGATTTTGGTTGTGGCCTACTAAGTTGTACTCGCACCCTATTCGGGCTACCATATTGGTACCCAAATAGAATTCATGTTTGTAGGATAGGATAAGGCCAAGAGCCCAATGTTGGATGGATGAGTTGGGATTCAGAATGGAGGTCGGATGAGGGAACCAAACATGCTATCATGACTTGCTTGAGAGTTGTCAGCATGTCTTTATTTTGGGTTTACATTTGAAACTTGAAACTTATTTGGGATGACATATCTACTTATTTAGTTTATGGTTATCTTTCTCTATTTTGGATTAATCATGAGATATTGGTATTTATATTTAGTATCATTGATTATTTTTTATTTTGGATATTTTTTTATTTATTTACACCATGGTAACACTTTGATACAGAGGGTATAGTCTCCCCACATTGAATAATAGACCCTTGTTACTAGTTAGAATCCTCTGACGTGTAGGGAGTTACACTTGAGGTCAGGTTTTTAACCATCTCGGGGAACTGGAAGAAGGAACCTAGGTCAGGACATTACAAAGTGGTATCAAAAGAGTTTTATTTTTCTTTTCAGTTGTCATAGAATTTTATAATGGTAGGTAGGATACTAGGATGATTTGATCCTCGGTAATGAGATCATGTATGGGAGTAAATAACCCATGTATAGGGGAAAACCCAAGTACTTAGGGTGGGATTGTTATTAATAATGTTTTATGTTATAGTTGGATATTATTTCACCCTGGGTGATACACTTATTGTGTGGTTTTATTGTTTTTTGATATTTTCACTATTGCTTGGTATGGAAGAAAAGTTGAGTATGCATGATACATTCTAGGTACTTAGTATTTACTATTACATGAATCATTTTAGGAGTGCTTGTAATAAAAGCTTTTGGGTGAGATTTTTAAATGAAATTTTTTCCCTTAATTATGTAATTTAAAAAGAAATGGTGCCTAATAATGAATTTAAATGGATAAAATGATGATAAATGTGGTAATTTGAAATGAATAAAATGCATCCTCATGAGAAATTTTTATTTATGAAAGTTTTTTCCCTATATTATCCATGAACCGGGTGAGGGATGGTTAAGGGTAGTGATAGTACTTTGGTTTTGACCATGTGGAGTAATATTGAAGATGAAATGTTTACATCCTTATATAGATCCCTATTATGTAATATGTTAATGATGTGTTATGTGTCCTAACATGTATATTTTTAATTCTAGATACATGCCTCCATGATGAGGTTTGTTGATAGGATTATTAGAGGTAATGGATGAAAATGTTACTCTAGTAGTGGATCCATAGGATCTGATAGTTCTACGTGAAGGATCTAGAGAAAAAGTCTATGAGAAATTTTCTCACTTTATAAAATTTATAGATAGAGACCTAAGGTGGGTTGTGTGAAATATTTTTGACCTGATGCTGGGATTCTAGTTGAATCACCCCCTGATCTTCACTGGAGAGGGAGGATGTGAGGTAGTCGAGTTTTGTATTGAGTCTGTCCAAACAATACTTGACCATTTAGAGAATCCTTTTGAGAAAAGAGAAAATTTGGTCCCTTATATATTATGTGGTCAAGATAAATGTTGGTGGGAAATTTAGGCTCAGGATGAGAATCTAGAGGGCATGGTTTGGAAAGACTTATTGGATAAGTTCTTGGAGCAATTTTACACTAAGACGCAGAGGTAGGAGAGGGTGAGGGAGTTTATGGAGTAGACACATGGGAGAATGTACATGATGGAATATGCCAATCACTTCACTGATTTTCAATTATTTTTCCCAATGTTGTAAGGAGATGAGTTAACTATAGAGAAACCTTTTCAGGATGGAATTAAATGTGAGATTAAATCCCAGGTTAACATCTGTTAGTTCAAGAAGTCTGCTGAGGTTCTAAATCAGGATATCATTCACGAGGGGATCTTAAAGGAGGATTTTAGTGAAATTCAAGTGGTTTCTACTAGATGACCAAGAATTACATCTTATGAGGGTAGGAAGTTCCACTATGAAAATATCATCTAGGGAAAGGTAAAAAAAGTGGTTAGGGAGAAGAATCAGTTACTCAGAGTAGTAACTGAGTTTATTTACACTTGTGTGGTAGGTCAGGTTACATTCATATCTAGTGTCCCAAACCACCAATGGAGTGACAAGACTACGACAATATGGGTCACTTATAGGGTTATTTTAGGCACCCTTGAACAATGGGTAATGATGAAGGATCTAGGTTGAGTTAGAGGACTGGAAGGTGGTATTTTACCCCATATTAGTTAGGCAGTTGGAGTTTTTATAGACTTAGTAGTTGAGGTAACATATGTGGTACGTCAGGGAAAGAGCACCGATATCTGAATCACGATAAATATTAGGGGACTTAGACTGTAACACATAGAAGAGGGACATGATAGTTTCATGTAGTTCTGCCTGAAATTTTCGTTATAGAGGCTGGGCCATAAAAAATTAGAGGTAATATTCTTATAACATCCAAAATTTCTAGTGACTTATTTGATATAAGAGCCTTTCATTATTTTATGTATTCTCAAATTGTGAATGGTTTGAGTATGATGGTGGATTTTGAGAGTGGGGTTATGATGATTGAAAAACCGTTGGAAATATGGTCTATGGACATCAATTTATGTATGGGGTGTTCGTATGGGGATGGGGAGTATTGTTTTCCTTGGGATCTTTATATACTCAACATGTAAGGTTTTTAATTGATTTAGGGTATAGACTGGTTGGTGTCATACTAAAACTACATTTATTGTTATCGTAGGAGAGTGACCTTTATATATCATGAGGGTAACAATTATGTTCATCTTGGAGAGTGGAATATTTAGGCTAGCCATGAAGGATTAGTTCATCAACAACTAGGGGAGATCACCTCCCATGTTGCAAGTCTTTTTCTAGATTATGGGGGTGTGAAGCATGAGGTCTTTCAACCCATAATAGACCGATTTCAGGACATGTTTCCTTAGGACTTCTCTGGGTGCTCACCTGAGAGATATGTTGTGTTTTTAATTAAGATAATTACTAGATCTGAAATAATTTACCTTCACCCATATCAAATGGAACCAATAGAGCTTCATGAGATTAAGATTTAGTTATAAGAGTTGATTGATAATGGATTTATCCATCCAAGTAAATCTCTTTGGGTTCTCTGGTTTTTTTTCCAAGAAGGATGATGAGACATTTTTGTTATATATTTTTATTAGGAGTTGAAGCAGATGATAGTGAATAAACAGTATCCTATTATACATATCAATTATCACTTTGACCATTTGAGATAATCTTGTGTATTATATAAGATTTACTTGAGGTCAGGGTATCATTGGTTGAGAGTTAGACCCTCTGATATATTATAGACTACTTTTAGAAGTAGGTATGTCTTATATGAGTTTTTTGTGATTCCATTCTGGTTGAAAAAAAGCTATTATTATGTTTATGGACTTGATGAAATAAATCTTAAACCCATAATTGGATCAGTTTTTGGTTGTTTTAGTGGATGATTTTTTTGTTTACTCCAAGACTCATGATGATCATGCCTAACATCTTGAAATCATCTTAAGAACACTGAGAGAGCATAAGATTTATGAAAAGAATTTAAAGTGTTAATTCTATATTGACATGGTACATTTCTTGGGTCAAATCATCTTAAAATATGGCATATCAATAGACCCAAAGAAGGTGCATGTAGTTGTTTCTTGTGAGTATCCCAAGAATGTTTTTGATATCTTAAGATTTTTGAGATTGAATGTTTATTATCAAAATTTCATCCATGAATTTTCCTATTTGGCAGAAACAGTTTTGGACATGACCAAGAAGGGGATCAAGTTTGAATGGTGTAGTGAATGTGAGAATAGTTTTTAGGAGTTGAAGAAGCATTTGACTACAACACCGATCTAGATTCCACCCGATCTAGGTGAATAGTTTTTTGTGTTTTGTGATGTGTTCGGGATCAGACATGGAGAAATGTTGATGTAGGGATATCTAGAGGTGGTGTATGGTTCATGGAATTTTAGGTCACATGAACATAATTACCCCACCCTTGATATTGTGTTAGCTATAAAAGTTTATTCCTTAAAGTGTCGCTAGAATTATCTGTTAGGAGAAATGTTTACTATGTATACCAACCAAAAAATCTTAAATTATATATTTTAACTGGGATATTTGAATATATGGAAGTGGAAATGTGTTGAGTATATGAATTATTTTTATTTCTAGTGACCATGTACACTTGAGAATGGAAACCGTGTTGCTGACACTTTGAGCTAGAAAATTTAGACTCAGGCAGTTTAGGAATCCAGTTCTGAGTGGAAGATGATGACCTTATTAGATGAGATGCATATTGAGGTTGAGGAGGGAAAATATTAGATAAAAATTGTAAACTTATCTACTGAGTCCACAATTTTTATCCAGATTAGGGATAGGTAGTATGAGGATCTGGAGTGTTTGGTCTTAAGGGATAGCCTTGAAGGTGGGGAGTCACCTTCTGATTGGACTATAGATAAATATGAGATAATATGTGTCCAGAATAGTGTTGTTGTGCCTAAGTTTATGCATGATTAAATGATGTGTGTGTTTCATTCCTCAAAGTGGTTGGTACATCCTATTTTGATGAAAATTTACCATGACCTACATTGACAGTATTGGTGGATGGACCTGAAAAAGAAGATTGCAAGTTTGGTGACATGATGCTTTTCTTGTTAATAGGAGAAGGCTAGGAATCATTGACCTAGTGGTTTTCTAAAGACACTACCCATTATTGAATAGAAGTGAGACAAAGTGACCATGGATCTTATGCTGGGACTTCTAGGGATACCTTGGAAGAATGATTCTATTTGGGTGATTGTGAATCGATTAACGAAAGTTTCCCATTTCCTGCCTATATGGGAAAATTTCACAGTGGATTAGTTGGGGGATATGTACATTTGGGAGATAGTCCATTTGAATAGGGTACCAAGGAGTATTGTTTCAGATCAGGATTTATGATTTAATTTACAATTATAGAAAGTAATATAGAAGGAATTGGGTTTTTAGGTGTTTCTGAGTATATATTTCACCCATATAAAGACGAGAAATATGACCATACTATTTTTTTTCTAGAGGACATGCTACAAGAATTCATCCAAGAATTTGGTGGGAATTGGGAAAATAACTTATCACTCTTTTAGTTATCCTATTACAACAATTATTAGGAAACTATTCAAATGACACCATATGTGGAACTTTATGGCGGACCATGCATATCACCTCTACGTTGGATGAAGGTAGGTGAGTCTAAGTTATTGGGGGATGAGTCTCATACATGATACATCAAAGTAGTTCTAGTTGATTTAAAAATGTATGTTTATGGATCATAGTAGGTAGAAGTCATATGATGATCGATGTCAATGGATACTTGGGTTTACAGTGGGTGATCATGTATTACTTTTTATTTAACCTAGATTGGATCACCATAGGATATGCAGCTTGGGAAATTTGGTGCCCAGGTTTGTTGGAACTTATGAGATTGTGGAGAGGATTAGACTAATGAAATACCTATGAATTATATTTTTCATGTGTCCTAGATTCATTAGTATCACACTCACCCTTATCATGTGATCAATGTTGATGATTTTGATCTTGTAACTGATGCGTCTTTTGAGGAGCATTCGATTTGTATTATGGATTACAATGAGAAAGTGTTGTAGGGAAATACCGTGATGATAGTTTGAGTATTGTGGAAGCATGGATGTGTTTAAGAGGAAACATGGGAGAGGGAATAATATATTTTGGCTTAGTGGATCAATCTATTTACCTCAGAATCTCTGAGATGCTTGGTAGTACAGCTCAAGGATGAGCTATTATAAGGTAGAAAGATTGTAAGAGAAAAACATTTATAGAGACAACTCATGCTTTCTTTTAGGTAATATTTTACCATTATTTTGATCATACCATGATTGGGTTTTGTTTTGGGGTTGTTTCTAGTAAAATTGGAGAAATTGCGAAACCAATGGGGCTATGCACGGTTGGTTCATAGTTTGGGAAAACCACAAGAGGTGGTTCATGGTTTGACCAAACCATGCAACCTCCCTCCATAAATCAAAAAACCTTGGAAAGAGGGGTTTGGCATGGTTAGAATACAACTATTCAAATCATACACCCACCTCAGAGTAACCTTGTACCCCCTATATAAAGGGGCATGGCTAAGGCACACGGTTTGACAAACCGTTCGCCTCTACCTAGGAAACCATGCTTGCGGGTTTTAAACCCCCAATTTTTTTTATTAAAATTCAAAAATAGCTGGTTTTATTATTCATCCTCATGAATTAGCCTAATATAATTTCCTTTGGTCTTGGAGGCCCCCAAAAGGATTCCAATGCTCCACAAACCCCTTTCAGTGCAAATCGAAGATCCAGTGGAAGGATTCTACCCCTCTTCCGGTATGTGATCTCTTCCAGTTTGGTTTCCTTTATCTCTACCATATTTCTCTCTTATTTTGGAGGGATAGTTTAATATATTAGAAATGGGTTTAGATATAGGTTTTGATGGATCATTTTTCATTAGATCTTGGTCCTAGGTATTGATCTTTGATCCTCCACACCGTTGTGATTTTGATCTTTCCACATAAAATTGAGGGTTATGGTTTGGAGAGAGCTCACCAATGACTTTGAGGTAGGTGGTGTAATTTTCAATTAACATAGTGTTTATTAAAATTGGGTGTATTAGTTGAGATTTTTTTTCCACATTGGTAAATTTCATTTTTAAATTAATTTTATTATTTGATTCCCTTGAGATTGTGAAATCCTTTATGGATCCTGTTAGAACCGTTGATGATTTTGAAACTGGACTTAGTGAAAACCCATGGGGCATTCCAATATAATTGAAATGATTAATGATGAATTATTAATTATTGATAAATGGTATTATGAATATGGTTGAGAAATGAAATTATGAAATTGGATGAAAATGGATTATGGAAATGGTTGATAAATGGGGTATGAATGTGGAACCATGAGATGTGATATTTTTGACTGAGTTATGGCACAAGGAATACTACTCCAAATACCCATGAGGTTCCAAAATGATTCTCTAGTCCCCCATTGTATGAATTTGAAAGTGGATATTAAATGATTAATGAAGCTAATGATAGTACGAAATGTGATATCTCTCAATGGATGGTTTAGAATCTGGCATGGGATGAAGTAGGTATTATTGGTTTGGGTGTAACCATGAAATTAGGGTCCTATATAGTTAATTAAATAATAATTTAATGTGAAACCAATTTACTTTATTATTCTTACATTATTCATTATACAACTACATAAACTGATATTGATTGGATATTTCTTTCGACGTCATTGGTGGGGGCCTACTGAGTTGTAATCACACCCTACTCAGGATACTTGATTGATGCCTAAATTGACATTAAGTTTTCTAGATAGGATAAGGGAATGAAACATATGTTTTATGTATTAGTTGGTATTTAGGATGATGGTCGGATAAGGTAACTGAAAATTATGTCAGGACCTTCTTGGGAGTTTTTAGTGTGTCATTATTTTGGGTTTATAATTAACACTTGACACATATTTGGAATGACATATATACTGCTTTGTTTTGTTGTTATATTTTACTATTTTAGATTCATCATGAGATATTGGTCATTATATTGAGTATCAGTGATTATTGTATTATTTTGGCTATTGTTTATTTATTTCTATCATGGTCACACTTTGGTAAAGAGGGTATTGTCTCCCCACATTACATAGTATACCCTTGCTACTAGTCAATAACCTATGGAATACAGGGAGGTGTACTTGAGGTCATGTAACTAACTGTCTTGGGGAACTGACATGTGGAACCCAGAGAAGGACTTTATAATAATCATCCACAAATAAGTTAAAATAAATTTCTTATCATATTCCCTTATATGTCATGGGACCACACACATTGGTATGAACCACAACATGTTAGTGAGAGGATATTTTATTCTTTTTTACTATAGGTATGTTCATCATATTTTATCTCATAGAATCATCACATATATTTTCCCTATCTCAGCTTAGACTGTGAATATAAATCACAGAATTATGTTTTGAAAGGTTTTCCAGGATTTATTGATGAATATAGCCAACCTGTTTATTTTGGAATCTATTTTACTCTTCCATCAAGATAAAACATTAGTTCTATTTATAGTATACTTAATAAAGATTACTTTTTTACTCCATCCTTGTATCAATGAATTTAAAAATTATTCTTTATCAGGTATCCCTTGTGATTTAATTTGGCTTTGAGACCTGATTCATATTGTTTACTTATCTCAATAGGTTATATTAATGTTTATCTATACTGAGTAAATTGATTTTATTAATTTTATATCCATTCAGTGTTATACTTCTATTTAATTTAATAATTAAAGCTATATAATTTATAAATATAATTTTTACATCCAATTTATTATTCATATTATTTAACAAACATTAATTTATTTATATATCTGATGAGAATCCATCATCGAGTATCCATGTGATATTATTTTTACTCATTTGAGCCTTTTTTATCCTTCAAAAAAACTCTAGTTTGAGTTAATACATAAGTGGGGAATCTCCTTATTTTTTTAACATGTGTGGTGATATAATTATCATGTTCTTCTAATAGAGAAAAAATATTTTTCAATGGTATAATATTTATTACATGCCTCTCCATTCTTATTATGTCTCCTTAAAAGTTATTTCATATTCTTTTAAACTTATAATAATAATCCTTATTCCCAAAATTAAATCAGCAAAAATAATATATGAAGAAACTCAATGGATTGATGAATTTGAGGTTGTATTTATTTTTAATATGATTATTTGAAGTAAATTTAGTGTCTGTCAAAGTTGAGTGATTGATGAAGGGACTAATTAATTAAGGTGAAGACTAATATGATTCCTAATATTTTGTATTAGAATTTATTCAATATAATGGAAAAATAATATGAGATACTACCATTAAAAATGGTAAGGGATACTTCTTTTTCTTACTTAGAATTTCAATATCAACATATACATTTGATGATTGTTGAGCTGGTTTGTAAAGTATAAAAAACTAGTGCTATTCTTGCAAAGAGTACTGTCTATAAAACTATAAATTTATGGGAGTTGAGTGTATATGAGAGTGATTTATAGGGAATAAATGTGTTGGGATGAGATAGAATGATAAACACTATATTGAATAACATGAAGAATATGTGATTTTACAGCTATTAAAGGAGAAAATCTAGATAAATGTAGTGAGTAAACATTCATGGATTATCAAGAATGAAAGTTGATATCTTATATGAATAACATCACTTGGATGGAGATTTGAGAATATTGAGTTGAATCCGGAATTAAATAGGTAATGGATCTATATAGAAATACATAAAATTGAGTATTTCATATACTATAAAAAATTATAAATGATCATGAAGAGGTTTGTAAATATTTAGATTTTTTTTCTAAATTTATTTTAAATGGTTTGGGTTGATTTAGAAGTGTCTGAAATTTATTCTGAAGTTATTTGAAGTATTTTTTAAAGTTATTAGATTTTTTAAAATTTGCATATATGAAGTTAACATAAGAGTAAATTTATGAATATGTAAAATTATTTATATTGGACCATAGAAAATTGAAAAAGTTCTACAATATGTAAGAGTTCCTCTAAGATTAAGTAGAAAATATAGAAAAGGGAGTGTGTGTGTAAGATTAATATAAATAATACATTAAAGTGACTTGCTACTATGGAGAGAATATATTATAAAATTCTACTGGTATGTAAATATAACTCCAAGGATATGATTAATTCCAAAAGTAATTCTATAAGAAGAAATAAAATAATTAGTTGTGGGATTATGTGTGTAAAATTAACTCTAGATATGATTTAAATAATTGGTTAAGTTTTTGGGAACACTCATATACATAAGGTTTAGTATTCCGAATTTTTAAAAGTAATATAAGAGTTCAATATATATTTGTTAAAGGTATTGGATATGTAAAATTACTTGGATTATTATGTAAAAGTAACTCTTCCTCAAAAGAGAATACATTTGAAATTAAAAAGTATGTGTAAAAGTAAATATGGGAATACATAAAATGAATATCAATGCTTATGTAAAAGTTATCTAGTAAGTTTAAGTATAAAATTAGAAAATTAGAAAATTACAAATATAAACCAAGATACTTAGGAGTAATTGATTATCCGATTGAAAATTTGATGAATGTACTGATCATTTTTGTAATACGTATGAGTCCATAGGACCATATGTAAGATTCAACAGTTAAAAATTATGTGAGATTTATAGAATAAATAATTTTAACTAAATAAATATAATAATTATTAGTAGGATTTCAATATAAATTTTTTTATTATATTTATTAAAGGCTAAAAAATGACTCAATACAATATTTTTATTTGTTTTAATAGATATTAAATGATAATATAGCTAGTTAAAATTTTGTGAATGAAGCTTTAGAAATTATTGAAATATTATTGGAAAGTTTTAATAAGAAAACGTTTATTCTTCAAATAGTAGTGGATATCAGATGTTTAACAGAGGGTAATATTTTTGAGATCATGGGATCATGCCCACATGATATTTTTATGATGAGATCATGGTACTGAAGGGATTTCTATATTTTTAATATTGAAATTATAATTATATAACTAAGTGAATATATAATATAGAACTAGAAGATAATAAATATTCAGCCATGGTTTTCTAAAGAAATGGGTATTATTATTATAATAATAAATAATATGAGAACCTGATTCAATATTATAGAATAATGACTCTCTAAGTATCAAATAAAATAAGGAAGCTGATGATATTTTGAAAAGTTTATCTAGTTCATCGAAGTAGATGAACAAAATGAGGATCCAAAGAATAACTAGGAACCAAGTCCTACTATGTGATATTGATATATCATTAAAGATATAGAAAAATATAGATATGGAGGAAATAAAATGATGAAAAGTTGAGGGAGAGATCTATATGAAATTATGTTTTTCAGGTATTGTATAAATATATTTCGATTGAGGTGTTACTTATTTTTTAAGATCATATGAGGTTTAAGAGTTGAGGAATACCAAATATCCAGATTCTATGTTAGATTAAATTGTTTGGTTATTTTTAGAGATTTATTTTCATATATATTAGTATACTATCTTAATGATATCAATTATTCTTATTGAGTAATAATATTATATCACTTGATGTAGAGACATCCTAGAGATGTTTGGTTATCTTATTTAGCAGTGGAAGGAAATGTTGTAAACTGGAAGGAGTCAGTATAAGCTTACAATACCTATCAGGTGACAGAAGTGATTTTTGGGAGATATATATTGGTAATATAAGATAACTTATGTAGGTTCAAGATGATATACTCCCAATATACTTATAATTGTTCATTAATTCTAGTGTAAAATTCTTATATTAGTGTTTACCTAAACACAACATAGACATAATCACCGATATTGGGGGAGATCCATGTGTAATTACCATGTTATTTCATTTAGTTTAATTTTTCATTTCATGTGGGATTTATATTAGGTAGAATATAATAATATCTATTTACATTGAAATAAGTAACTAGGGTTTGAATGTGGAGAGGAGACTTTATAAAGGTAAAAGTTTAAGTATAAAATAATTCAATAAAACTGGTCACCCTAATTCACCCCCTCTCAGGAGAGTGCACAAATCACCATGTACTTAAATTGGTATTATATATGACTTGGTTTCCACAAGTTTAAAATATTTTATTCTTTGTTTTTATGTCAAAGCGATATAAAGCGTATATTTAATGATAATTTAGAAGTTCCTATGATGGGAAATTCAGTTCCCATTACTATCAATACAAATGTGGAGGTTTCAACCAAGACCATAAAAAACAATAAGAAAAGAGAGGATAAAAATATGAGGAAAAATAAAAAATATAAAGAGGATCTACCACTACTTTAAGGAAAACAAATTATTAACATTTTTTTAAATCTTTTGATTATAATCCTGAAGATGAATCAAGTTCAAGTTGTGATGAAAACGAGGAGAATTGTTTAATAGAATCAGTTGAAGACCTATATTTTGAGGTTTGATAACACATGAAGAATATTCCTACTAAATTTTTCACATATATATTTGAATTTATTTGTGGATTATATTATGATAAATCATATCATGTAGTATATATAGAATCTATAAAAAATAATCAACATATTAGTTGAAAATATTTAACTATCTCATTAATGAATTAAATTCCACGAATTAATATTTAATGATCAACATATATAATTTTTATTTGGATAGGAATTAATTTAAATTTAGTTTTGAAAATAAATTTAAGGATAAATAAATTATTTAAGAGAGGATCTATTTATTAAAATAAAATAGAAAATATACCATGGGTGTCAAGAATGCTCAAATAGAGATTAAAGCTAAAAGGGTGAAAAATATTAGTAATATATTACATGAAGTAAATAATATAAGTGAAGAATAAATGAATAGGATAATAAATGAATTCTATTATAGGGTGAAAACACTCAATAACCATAATAAATTCTTAATTTTAAATTTATTGAGTTAGAGGTTAAGTTGAGAAATCTAGAAAACACCCATGTATAATCTTCAAAAACGTCTTAGAAGAAAAGTGATACCACAAGTGTATTTTAAAAAATTATTTCTTATAAAAAGACTCCTATTAGTTTCAATAATATCTCAAGGTCATCTATAAATCCATCCACTACCAGATCAGGGATAAAGTCAACCTATATTTAAAATATTTCTACTTGTACTAATGTTTTTTTATCTATTAATTGAAGTTAAAAATACAATTATGGATAAATATGGGCATAGAAAAATGATAAAAAATACACCACCACATTTTAAGTGGATATAATACAAAGAAAAATAATTTTATCCCTAAAAAAATCTCAAAATAAGAGTTTAGTTTTATAAAATTAGAAAGATAAAAAATGGGCCAGACTGCTATTAATTGAACAAATATAGATTTACAGGCTATTGCTAGTGCTGTTGGAAATTTGGGCATAAGTTTATTGAGCGTTAGATTATTTTTTAAAATACCAAAGGTTATATAAGTCCAAAATTAAGGAGAAAAGGATTAAAAAATTAAGATAATCAATGATAGGAAGTAGAATAGTTAATTAAAGAAAATGAAATTGTTTACATAAATAGATTTGATATATTGAAAACATTATATGATAATTACAAAAAATTGGTCACAGAAGTGAATAGTGATGATATGGATCAACCAATCATGTACTATAATATATCATTGGAAGAAGAAGAATAAATAAATAAATAAAAATATGTGCGTCTTCTATGGGGTTTAAAAAAGAAGAATGTTGAACCATATACTCCCAAAAAGATAACTAAAAAGGATGTGACACAAATAAAAAGGATATCATAATATTATAGTTGGAAATATAAAATCACGAACCATTGTAAATTTTATATAAACATCAAGTATGAAGGATAGAATATGCAATTAAATAAATAATTAATATATTAAAGAAATAAAAAGCATAGTTTGGTGGAAGATATCTAAGATGAAGAGTATGAGAAGTTTCCTAAAAATTTTAACTCAAATGTTATAAAAAAATGTGTAACATCAAATAAATATAATAAATATATAGAGGAATTATTGATTATTTTTCTATATAAATTTAAAATGGAATGAATAATGGATAAATTATAAGAGATGCCAGTGCTAAAGGGAAAAAAGAAATTCCACATGAAGAAGAAATAAATTTTTTCAGAGGTAGTCAAAAGATGATAACCTAAAAGATTCTGAAAGTGAAAGGAGGGAATAAAATTAAGGTTTATTAGAATATTATATATTAACTAGAAAGGTTTTCTAGGTTGAGAAATAAATCTCATACACATTTCTCTCACTATGTAGCTATGAAGATCCACATTATTCCAATATTTGTGTGTTTATGTATCCATTTATAGGGAATTAAGATGATATATGAAAAAGGTAAAACCTATCAATATTGTTACAGTGATACAAAATGGCATTTCATCCATCACGGAGATCTTTAATCCTCCTCGAATTACTTTAATTAGTATCAATGTTGCTTGGAGTTCATTTTTTGATGAAAAGAAACCATGATAAAAATTATTGTAGTTTATCCCTAGAGGGGTAGCATAGAAGAATATAAATATTATAGAGTTTTATTATTTCATGATAAATCTAGAATATTGAAAATCCTTTAAAAATAAATTTTAGGAATGAAAATTAATTCCTCATCCTATTTTGAGTTGAATAAAAACTTATTTTTAAGTGGGAGTGTATGAAAAACAGAAAAATAACATAAAGAGGATTTTTTTTGACTTGAATGTTTTTGATATCTTTCTTGATTTTATTTCAGGTGATCAAATTTATTTTGAAATCAATTTTATCAACCTCTAGATAGAGAAATTAATGTTGGTGTTACATACTAAACAATTTATAGACAACCTTGATGTTTGAGTTAATCACACATGTTTTCTACATTGACAATTGATCACATAGACTCAAATTTCATTAATTTATGCCTTGTTGCTAAGTGAAATGAGATTCCACTAATTTATCAACAAAATTAGACTTTATCTATTCAGAAAGGAGTAGAATAAAAGGGAGAATATTAAAGTTTCAACATCATGGAAGAAGAATGAAATGAGAAGGAATTTCCCTTATATATACCCCATTGTATTTATTATCCATAAGAGGGAGAAGAATAAAATTTATATTATAATTGAATTTTTTATTGAAAATAAATCCAAAGGGGTATATTTAAGAACCAAAATGAATTAATAAATCTGATGTTGTATATTTTTCAATATATCTATATAATGGAAAGTCAATATGAGTTAATGTTTGGTGATGGAGGAGGATCTCAATTAATGAAGGTTAGGATTAATATTCTACCTATCATTATGTAGTGGAGGTTCATTAATGTAATTTCAAATTAATATGACATACCTCATTTTACAAAGGTCAAGGTCTACCTCTTTCCACTTCATGGAATTTCCATATAAATAGGTTGAAGACAATAACCTATACATTTGATAATTACTGATATGGTCTGTAAAAAATCAAAGAATAGTGTTATGTTAGTTGAGAGTACTTGTAACGCCCCGACCCCAGTTACCTAGAGTCGGTGCATTAATTACATATCATTGGCATGATCACAAGAAAGATCAAATCTCGAAAGACCTATTGGTTTAGTAGCCTTGGAAACACTAGATATATTCATAAGTTTTACATTACATCATCAAAATAAAAAAAACTACTACAACAACATATTGTCTCCATAGTCCATACTATTAACCCCTCATAATATCCCTGCAAGTCATTCATAATTTACTTCTTCACATCCTGGGAAAATAAAACATAGAAAAGGGGTGAGCTCAAATGCCCAGTAAGGATAACAATATAGCAGAAACTTTCATAAATAAGAATAAACATTTAAGGCAATGTATAACTAAAACAAAAGCCTTTTAAACTTTAACTTCAACATAGTATGGCATAATTAAAATGAAATAATGCCATTTACTTATTCACATGGATATTATACTAATCGAATAATCACATGCAATATCAATAACCACTTTCATAATGATGGAATGCATAATGCCAGACTATCATAACCACATAGCCAAGGCCTCGTGCCAAGACTACAAATAAGATTTTGCCAAGGCCTTGTGCCAAGACACTAGTTTGTCTCATGAGACCTACCGATGCATCGAGGAGCTATAGCGGGCTCCACCCATCACATATTAAGTCCAATGCATTCCCATATGAAAAGGTTTAAACATAACATAAAAATTCGTATTAAAACTAGCATACGAAATGTCAATACTTTCATCATAAACCATGAATGGTATATAAAAAATAGCACATACACAGTCAAACATATCACAAAACCTTCAATATAATATAGAAGTTTTGTATCATAACAAATCAACTTTAAATAAGTGTAAAATCCATCAAAGGATGTTGACATAGATGAAATCAAAATTCATTTTAAAGAAATATCTCTTTTTATTTTGAAATCATTTAAGATCAATATAAAATAAAACATTTTATTTGAAAATACTCTTATAAGCTTGTAAGGGAAGCTTTGACGATTTTATAACGGCGGAAAATAACCGCACCCGCCGTATAAGTTAAAAAAACGTTCTTATCTTAATTTTGTCGAAAAGGTTAAAAAGCACCTTGTTTGGAAAACGACGGAAAGATTCCCTTATAAACCTCTTATAAAAAGTCAAACAAGGGTATAAATGACTTTAACCCATATTCTTTTAAATATTAAAAATGTTTTGAAATACATTTTGAAGAAACATGGATGTGGATGATAACGAGATCCCAGTAAATTATTACGTATAAACAACCTCGGATAATGAAGAGATTGTGAAATAACCCTTACCTTGTACTTTTCCTTGGTTGGGGTAGGTTAACCTCCTGTATAATGGTGAAATAATTGTTATTAAATTATAAAAGAATCATATACATTAATATTATATCATATATGATCTTTTAATATTGATTTGATAATAATATCTTAGTATTATCGTTGTTTCGGGTGTTAACTTACTTGATTTATTTTATATGTTTTGTTACGTAATCCATGTTTGTAATGGATAGGTTGTATATTATTCATATCCAGAATGATATCAAGTCCTTAAACATCATTTTTAAATCATCAAATGATAATTATACTTGAATGGATACGATGGAGAATGAATCTCATCGCGTTCGTGGAGACGGTAGTCCGTACGTACGCACGAGCGACAATATCATTCTTTTGATATTAAAATAATATATAAATGGATGTCATATCATATATACAGAATAATTAACATGTTATATTTATTATTTACATGAGTTGCACATCATTATTATACCCATCCAAATAATAATATATTGAATAACAATTACACCACGACGTGGAGACGGTAAGCCGTACGTACGCACGTATGGTGACATGTTATTCAAAGGGTGGATAGAATACTGAATATGGTTGTACCATATTTATAATAACATCACAGTATATGTGAGATACTGGAGTTATTATTTTATAATGGTAAGAACAAATAAAGAAGAAGTGGAAGAAGAAAGGAACTTGAAAAGGGGTGGTGAAAACATTACCTCTTCTTCGGGTTCTTCCTTTTGATTTGATCAAAAGAGCTCCTTAGGTTGGCTTTCTGATCAAACTAAGGCCTCTAGGTTGTAGTGAGGGAAGTTGGGAGAGTATGGGGGTAGATTTTGGCCGAGCCAAGTGGCTTGAGAGGTGTGAGGAATGAGTAGAAGTGGTCTCCTTTTATAAGGGAGAGGAGGGGCTCTTTAGGAAAGAGTGAAAGTATTACTTTATAATATAGTTAAATTCGGTTTATAATGGTCCAAAAATAATTGAGGTCGAAGATACGATGACTCATATTCTAAATAACATCAACCAATAAGAATTGGACAGGTTTTAGATAATATTTTAATCATTATAATCTTATTTATTTAAATGATTTATTAATGAGGTAAACATTGCATCATTATTGTGTCATTAATAATTTAAATAATTTGATGTCCAAAAATTATAAATAAAATATCATTATGTAGGAAATCATTTTAGATTTCTAATGAATATTTATAATCGAATATCCAACATGTATAACCCTATGTAAAAATTGTTCTTCTAAAAGGTGTAAGCTTATGCCATTTTTATTTTTATTTTAACTTTATTAATATAATGTGTCCCTACCACATACAAGTGGCTCCAAGGGGTCCCCAAATCGACCCAAGGATTCCCATGGTCGGGTATGTGTCCACCAATAAGGTTAGGACACGTTTTAGGGTAATTTTGTATTATTATAATATTATTTTTTAACCCTTATTTACCGGATTTACCCTTAACCATGGTAAATAAAATATTTACCACAGTAATTATTCAAAATGTCTAAAAATAAAAGTTACCTATTTACACAATTTGGAAATCCTGATTCCAAATATGGAATCCATTTTTCTAAATTCAAAACACAGAAGTGGCAGAAATTAATTTAAAATTAATCCCCGCTGTCAAAACAAAAAGCGTGTTTTTAAGAGGTAATAACTATCAAAAGATTGACACTTGTTTATGTTCGGTTTAATTGTAAAATTATGTCCAATGACCAAAATTATATTAAATGGTAAAAATTTATTCTAAATATACTTTAAAACCACTCAAATTCACAATTTATCACTATTAATTATTTTGATTAAAAAAGTTGTTTTTAATTAAAATTTAGTAATTTTCACTATTCATCAAAATATGAAAGTTATCCGAAAAGTACCAAAATTTCACCTTACGCTAAATTCGATATTCCGAATCCAAAAATGAAGTCCATTTTAAAATATAAAATATATATAATTTCAAAATTTAGGTATTACTATTCATAACGGCTAGTTTGATTGGTTGTGGCGTGTGTTAGAACTCGAGGTTGCGTATAACACACGCTATCGCATTATTCGAAGGGAAACGTACCGTGGAAGCTTGGGGTGTTACATCCTCCCCTCCTTCAAATAATTGCATCCTCACAATTTCTAGGGTATTAATGCATAAAAAGACTCGGGTGGTTCTTCATCATAAGTTCCTCGGGTTCCCACGTTGCCTCTTCGATCTAATGATTTCTCCACAAAACTTTTACCAGACGCGTCGTCCGGTTTCTCAGTACTTGTTCTCTTGTATCAAGAATCCTGACATGCTCTTCACAATAAGACAGATCGGGTTCCAGTTCTAATTCCTCATAGGTGAGTACATGCGTTGGGTCAGGCATGTATTTTCTCAACAGAGATACGTGGAACACATCGTGAACTTTGGAGAGACTTGGCGGCATTGCCAATCGGTAAGCTACAGTCCCAATTCGTTCTAGAATTTCGAAAGGTCCGATGTACCTGGGACTCAATTTACCTTTCTTACCAAAACGTATGACTCCCTTCTATGGAGATACCTTCAGGAAAACATGATCACCGACTTGAAATTCCAAATCCTTCCTTCGATTATCGGCATAGCTCTTCTGCCTACTTTGAGCTGCTTTGATGTGATTTTGGATTACCTTCACCTTTTCCACCGTTTCCTCCACCATTTCTGGGCCTACAAGTTTTCTTTCACCAACCTCATCCCAACAGGTTGGTGTACGACATCTCTTTCCGTATAACGCTTTATATGGTGCCATCTGAATACTCGAATGGAAGCTATTGTTATAGGAAAATTCTACCAGTGGTAAATATTGATCCCACATACCCTGAAAGTCAAGTGAGCAAGATCTCAACATGTCTTCTAGGGTTTGAATAGTCCATTCTGATTGTCCATCTGTCTGAGGGTGGAAAGCAGTGCTCAAATGAAGTTCAGTATCCAAGGATTTCTGAAGACTTTTCCAAAATCTTGAAGTAAAACGGGGATCACGATCAGAAACAATCGATAGGGGTACTCCATGAAGTCTCACAACTTCATTAATGTATAGTCTTGCTAGACGTTCCAGGGGTAGATCTTCTCTTATAGCAAGAAAATGTGCTGACTTGGTAAGACGATCAACAATAACCCATATTGCATCGTTCCTTCTAGGAGTCTTTGGTAGCCCCATGACAAAGTCCATCGTAATATTGTCCCATTTCCACTCCGGTATGGGAAGAGGTTGCATGACTCCTCCAGGCTGTTGCCTTCCAGCTTTCACTTGTTGACAAACCATACATCTTGACACAAAATCAGCAATCTCCCTCTTCATGTTGTCCCACCAAAAATGTTCCTTCAAATCTCTATACATTTTGGTGCTCCCAGGGTGTATAGAGAAATTGGAACTATGAGCATCATCCAGCAATTCCCTTTTCAGATCAGGTAAATTGGGAACACAAAGTCTCTTCCCGAATTTCAAAATTCCATCTTCATACACAAAGTCTCTCAATCTCCCATCATTCACAGCTTTAATCTTCTTCTGAAATTCTTCATCATCGGTCTGGGAACTCTTAATCCTTTCTAGTAAAGATGGTTTGGCAACCATTTGAAAATGCATTGATATTTCACCTTCCCTGGTTATTCCCATGTCCATCTTCACTAGATCCATGAAAATTGGATCCCTTTCAATTCTCATCATGTTCAAAACTCCATGGTCTTTTCTGCTCAAAGCATCTGCCACCTTGTTTGCTTTCCCCGGGTGGTAGTGTATCGTGCAATCATAATCCTTGAGTAATTCAAGCCATCTCCTTTGCCTCATGTTGAGTTCTTTTTGTGAGAAAATATACTTCAAACTCTTGTGATCAGTATAAATCTCACATTTTTCACCATAGAGGTAGTGTCTTCATATCTTCAAAGCAAATATCACAGCTGCTAACTCAAGATCATGAGTAGGATAGTCTTGTTCATGAATTTTCAACTGTCGTGATGCATAGGCAATAACTCTATCATTCTGCATAAGGACACAACCAAGTCCTTTCTTTGATGCATCACTATAAATAACGAACCCATCATTCCCCGATGGTAGAGTCAATATAGGAGCATTTACTAATCTTCTCTTCAGTTCTTCGAAACATTCTTCACACTCTTTTGTCCAAACAAATTTAACCCCTTTACGTGTGAGCTTCGTTAATGGGTTAGCCAATCGGGCAAAATTCTGGACAAAACGTCGATAATAACCTGCCAAACCAATAAAACTACGTACCTCAGTTATACTCGTAGGTGCTGGCCATTCTTGGATTTCCTTGGTCTTAGAAGGATCAACAGAGATTCCGTCTTTAGAGACAATATGGCCAAGAAAAGAAATATCTTGAAGCCAGAATTCACACTTGCTAAACTTCCCGTATAATTCATGCCTCCTCAGAGTCTTCAAGATAATGCGCAAGTGATTTTCATGATCTTCGTAGGTTTTGGAGTATACCAAGATATCATCAATAAATACCACCACAAATTCATCGAGATACTCCTTGAAAACTCTATTCATCAGATCCATGAATACAGAGGGTGCATTAGTCAATCCAAACGGCATTACAGTAAACTCGTAATGCCCGTACCTGGTTCGAAATGCTGTCTTCGGAATGTCTTCCTTCTTCACACACAACTGATGGTATCCAGATCGAAGGTCAATCATTGAAAAGTATTGAGCTCCATGCAGTTGGTCAAATAAATCATCAATACGAGGTAGGGGATACTTGTTCTTTATCGTTATAGCATTGATCTCCCTGTAGTCAATACATAACCTCATAGATCCATCTTTCTTTTTAACAAAAAGAACAGGGGCTCCCCATAGAGAAACACTAGGGCGAATAAATCCCTTATTATTCAATTCCTCTAGTTGTTTCTTTAGTTCGACTAATTCCACAGTGGCCATTCTATAAGGGGTCTTCGATATAGGCCTTGATCCAGGAATCAAATCAATGGAAAACTCAACTTCTCGTTCTGGAGGATGTCCAGGTAAATCTTCCGGAAATACATCTACAAATTCTTTCACAACAGGTACATCCTCTATCTGAACATTCCTTTCCTCACCGACAGTTATTTCATTCTCTTCCTCCCCAATAATTGAATTTAGTTGAGCTATTGAGGGTGGATCTAAATAAGAATTAGGTGGTGACGATTCTGCTCTAAAAATAAGGTGTTCCTTATCATTATCATCAAGAATCGTAACCTCTTTATTCTTACAATAAATCTTCGCATCATAGTCCGAAAAAGCCATTCCATACCGAGGATTATATCAGACTCAATCATAGGTATGACGATGAGATCAGCAGATAAAGAAAATTTATGTGCTCTAATGGGGACTGATTCACAAAACTTTGTTGCAATGATACTTCCCTTAGGAGTTTTAACTGACAACTCCCTTATTAAATCAAATTGGAAATATCTGATTTTCTTAGAAAACTGGGAAGATATGAAACAATGCGATGATCCAGAATCAAATAATGCATTTGCTAAACTTGAGGAAACCATTAAATTACCTGCCACCACGTCTTTCGGAGCTTCTACCTCAGCAGTAGTGATAGCATAAGCCTGGCCTTGATCCCTTGGCCTTTTCTGAGGTAAGTTCTCCTGACGCTTAGGACATTCATTTGCATAATGCCCCATCTCCCTACAATTGTAGCACTGAACGTTGGTAGCTTCCTTCTTCCCCTTGCAATCACGAGCTTGGTGGCCTTTTTCACCACACTTGTAACAGACTCCCATTCCCTTCAAGCAAGTACCAGGGTGTTTCTTCCCGCATTTACCACAGGATGGATATTCAACCTTTCCCTTCTTCCCCTTATTTCCATTCCCAGATTGATCAGCAGGTCTCTTCTTCTCTTGCTTTGCTTTAAAGTCATAAGACTTAGAGAATTCCTTTTCGGTCTTGATAGCACATGAGACAATGTCTTCGTACGACGAAAAGGATTGTGAGACTAATGCTCGACGGAGAAATGGTTTTAACCCATCAAAGAAACGATCAATATTACTTCTTTGGTTACGTATATAATCACCAGCGTACCTTGATAACCTTGTAAAGTTAGCCTCATACTTTGCGACATTCTCATCCTCCTTCTGTCTCAGACTTAGAAATTGCCTTTCCATATCTGCTCGATGGTCGCGAGGGAAGTATTTTTCTAAAAACAGATCTTTGAACTCCCTCCATTCCATATTTGATACTTCATCATCTTCCTTCATGTTTTGAATCAATGACCACCATTGATCAGCATCTCCAGTGAGGCGGTAAACTGCCATGATAACTTTTTCCCTTTCACTGCTCCCCAAAGCCTGAAATATTTTCTCTAGGGAATTTATCCATTGCTCAGCTACTAAGGGATTTGTACTCCCATTGAACATTGGTGGTTGTTGCCTCATGAATCAATCTAACATTGATCCTCCACGCTGCGGATCAGGGTGCTCCATACGGGTAAGGTTATTATTCATAACCTGAGTAAGTTGTCCCAGTATGGTGATTAGCTGATCGGCACCAGTTGCATCACCAGCCCCACTATAATTATCTTGAGCAGGAGGGCAATCCCTACATGGAGTGAGTGCATTGATACAGTTTCCATTTCTTCCACTAGGTGCCATTTCTAAACAATGGCATAAACTAGATCAGTTTATGAATCAAAATACATAATCCCATACTTATAAAACACTTAACATAAATTGAACTATTTATGGATATAATCCATAAAAATGTCTCCTTTGAGGATGTATATACTCATAAACCCTTAATAATGGTTTGTAAAGAAAATGAGAGTTATCCTAAGCATATCCCCCGGGAGTGTCGTAACCAAGAGTGCAGCAAGGCCCGTTGTCGTGCACCAGTTCCCGTTCGAGTCTAGCTCAAAGCGGTGTTTTCGGGTTTTACCCCTAGGTACATCTGTGCCAGAGCCACCTCTACCTGCTCGTATCCAGACAGGGATGTATTGCTCGGAAAACTCACAAAATCTCTACAATACCAAAATTCTAGGAAGTTCTTCTATACTAATCCTCAAAGTTCATCTTAGGTCTACGTGCTCTAATCAGAGTTTATCTAAATCTAGCTTCCAAGGTTTGTACTAAACTTTCTCTGATACCAACTGTAACGCCCCGACCCCAGTTACCCAGAGTCGGTGCATTA
Source organism: Viscum album (assembly GCA_963277665.1). Lineage (NCBI taxonomy): Eukaryota > Viridiplantae > Streptophyta > Magnoliopsida > Santalales > Viscaceae > Viscum > Viscum album. The sequence continues at coordinate 446,672,205 of OY728134.1, forward strand.
ATTACATATCATTGGCATGATCACGAGAAAGATCAAATCTCGAAAGACCGATTGGTTTAGTAGCCTTGGAAACACTAGATATATTCATAAGTTTTACATTACATCATCAAAATAAAAAAAACTACTACACCAACATATTGTCTCCATAGTCCATACTATTAACCCCTCATAATATCCCTGCAAGTCATTCATAATTTACTTCTTCACATCCTGGGAAAATAAAACATAGAAAAGGGGTGAGCTCAAATGCCCAGTAAGGATAACAATATAGCTGAAACTTTCATAAATAAGAATAAACATTTAAGGCAATGTATAACTAAAACAAAAGCCTTTTAAACTTTAACTTCAACATAGTATGGCATAATTAAAATGAAATAATTCCATTTACTTATTCACATGGATATTCTACTAATCGAATAATCACATGCAATATCAATAACCACTTTCATAATGATGGAATGCATAATGCCAGACTATCATAACCACATAGCCAAGGCCTCGTGCCAAGACTACAAATAAGATTTTGCCAAGGCCTTGTGCCAAGACACTAGTTTGTCTCATGAGACCTACCGATGCATCGAGGAGCTATAGCGGGCTCCACCCGTCACATATTAAGTCCAATGCATTCCCATATGAAAAGGTTTAAACATAACATAAACATTCGTATTAAAACTAGCATACGAAATGTCAATACTTTCATCATAAACCATGAATGGTATATAAAAAATAGCACATCCACAGTCAAAAATATCACAAAACCTTCAATATAATATAGAAGTTTTGTATCATAACAAATCAACTTTAAATAAGTGTAAAATCCATCAAAGGATGTTGACATAGAAGAAATCAAAATTCATTTTAAAGAAATATCACTTTTTATTTTGAAATCATTTAAGATCCATATAAAATAAAACATTTTATTTGAAAATACTCTTATAAGCTTGTAAGGGAAGCTTTGACGATTTTATAACGGTGGAAAATAACCGCACCCGTCGTATAAGTTAAAAAAAACGTTCTTATCTTAATTTTGTCGAAAAGGTTAAAAAGCACCTTGTTTGGAAAACGACGGAAAGATTCCCTTATAAACCTCTTATAAAAAGTCAAACAAGGGTATAAATGACTTTAACCCATATTCTTTTAAATATTAAAAATGTTTTGAAATACATTTTGAAGAAACATGGATGTGGATGATAACGAGATCCCAGTAAATTATTACGTATAAACAACCTCGGATAATGAAGAGATTGTGAAATAACCCTTAACTTGTACTTTTCCTTGGTTGGGGTAGGTTAACCTCCTGTATAATGGTGAAATAATTGTTATTAAATTATAAAAGAATCATATACATTAATATGATATCATATATGATCTTTTAATATTGATTTGATAATAATATCTTAGTATTATCGTTGTTTCGGGTGTTAACTTACTTGATTTATTTTATATGTTTTGTTACGTAATCCAAGTTTGTAATGGATAGGTTGTATATTATTCATATCCATAATGATATCAAGTCCTTAAACATCATTTTTAAATCATCAAATGATAATTATACTTGAATGGATACGATGGAGAATGAATCTCATCGCGTTCGTGGAGACGGTAGTCCGTACGTACGCACGAGCGACAATATCATTCTTTTGATATTAAAATAATATATAAATGGATGTCATATCATATATACAGAATAATTAACATGTTATATTTATTATTTACATGAGTTGCACATCATTATTATACCCATCCAAATAATATTATATTGAATAACAATTACACCACGACGTGGAGACGGTAAGCCGTACGTATGCACGTATGGTGACATGTTATTCAAAGGGTGGATAGAATACTGAATATGGTTGTACCATATTTATAATAACATCACAGTATATGTGAGATACTGGAGTTGTTATTTTAGAATGGTAAGAACAAAGAAAGAAGAAGTGGAAGAAGAAAGGAACTTGAAAAGGGGTGGTGAAAACATTACCTCTTCTTCGGGTTCTTCCTTTTGATTTGATCAAAAGGGCTCCTTAGGTTGGATTTCTGATCAAACTAAGGAATCTAGGTTGTAGTGAGGGAAGTTGGGAGAGTATGTGGGCAGAGTTTGTTTGAGCCAAGTGGCTTGAGAGGTGTGAGTAATGAGTAGAAGTGGTCTCCTTTTATAAGGGAGAGGAGGGGCTCTTTAGGAAAGAGTGAAAGTATTACTTTATAATATAATTAAATTCGGTTTATAATGGTCCAAAAATAATTGAGGTCAAAGATAATATGACTCATATTATAAATAAAATCAACCAATAAGAATTGGACAGGTTTTAGATAATATTTTAATCATTATAATCTTATTTATTTAAATGATTTATTAATGAGGTAAACATTGCATCATTATTGTGTCATTAATAATTTAAATTATTTGATGTCTAAAAATTATAAATAAAATATCATTATGTAGGAAACCTTTTTATCTTTCTAATGAATATTTATAATCGAAAATCCAACATGTATAACCCTATGTAAAAATTGTTCTTCTAAGAGGTGTAAGCTTATGCCATTTTTATTTTTATTTTAACTTTATTAATATAATGTGTCCCTACCACATACAAGTGGCTCCAAGGGGTCCCCAAATCGACCCAAGGATGCCCATGGTTGGGTATGTGTCCACCAATAAGGTTAGGACACGTTTTAGGGTAATTTTGTATTATTATAATATTATTTTTTAACCCTTATTTACCGGATTTACCCTTAACCATGGTAAATAAAATATTTACCACAGTAATTATTCAAAATGTCTAAAAATAAAAGTTACCTATTTACACAATTTGGACATCCTGATTCCAAATATGGAATCCATTTTTCTAAATTCAAAACACAGAAGTGGCAGAAATTAATTTAAAATTAATTCCCGCTGTCAAAACAAAAAGCGTGTTTTTAAGAGGTAATAACTATCAAAAGATTGACACTTGTTTATGTTCGGTTTAATTGTAAAATTATGTCCAATGACCAACATTATATTAAATGGTAAAAATATATTATAAATATACTTTAAAACCACTAAAATTCACAATTTATCACTATTAATTATTTTGATTAAAAAAGTTGTTTTTAATTAAAATTTAGTAATTTTCACTATTCATCAAAATATGAAAGTTATCCGAAAAGTACCAAAATTTCACCTTAGGCTAAATTCGATATTCCGAATCCAAAAATGAAGTCCATTTTAAAATATAAAATATATATAATTTCAAAATTTAGGTATTACTATTCATAACGGCTAGTTTGATTGGTTGTGGCGTGTGTTAGAACTCGAGGTTGCGTACAACAAACGCTATCGCATTATTCGAAGGGAAACATACCGTGGAAGCTTGGGCTGTTACAGTACTATTTGTATCACTATAGATTTATAGGAGTTGAGTGAGGATGGCTATACTTATTAGAGAATAAAGATGTTGGGATGAAATAAAAAGCTGGATACTATGTTATATAAATTGAATTAGTGACTAGGATTTGATTAATGATTGAAGGATAGCTAAATGTAGTTGGTAACCATCTATAGATTATCAATAATGAAGGTTGTTGTCTTACATGGAGAATATCATTTGGATGGTAATTTTATAATTCCTTGTTGTCGTTGGAATTAAATAGGTAGTAGAGTTATATGAAAATACAAAAAATTGAGTATTCATATACTCTAAGACTTTTTGAAAGAGTGTGAAGAGTTTTGTAAATATTATAATATTTTAAAAATTCATTTAGTGTGGGTTGAGTTGATTTATAAGTGTTTGATGTTGAATCTAAAGTGATTTGAAGTAGTTTTGGATGTTTGTATATTTTTGGAGAATTTGTCTAATTACACTATAGGTTGGAGTATACATGAGTATATGGAAAAGTAGTTCTATCAATCAATTAAAAATTCAGAAATTACCATAATATTTAAGAACACCCCTGAGCTAAATAATGAAAAATGGAATAGGGAGTGTATACATAAGTGTCAAATAGAGAATATATTAAAGTAACTTGTTACTATAGATATAATAAATTGTAAAATTCCAATGGTATGTAAAAGAAAATAAATGGATATGCTTTATTTATACAAGTAAATCTATGAAAAAAATATAAAAAACTGGTAATGGAATTGAAATGCCTATTATAGGGTAGTATAAAAGCTATAATTTATTTTCATAGTTCAATATAATTGTTGAACTAGGTTGTATTAATTGATGAGTTGTTTCATTTCAAACACTTACTAATCCACATTCACTTATTCAATTTTTTGGTATTTTTTATTTTATGAAAGCAATGAAAATTTTGGATTTTAGTTTTATGGAATGAAAAAAATAAAAGTAAACATGAAGATTCAATGAAAATAAAATTAATGAAGTTAGGATTATAGGAAATACTCACGAGAGAATCATACAAAGTGAACCTTTATTATATTGTTTTATATTCATATAATTAACACACTCTTTCATTTGTGACAATATCTTCTTTTAATAAGGATGTGTGAGTACAGTTCACTCAATTATTACCAAGTACACTGCACACCTCCCTCAATGAAAGGAAAATAGATATAGTTGAAGAATATAACCCTTAATTAACCTTAGTGAGGATAACTTTGATCACTACTTGGTAATCCTTGAATTAACCTAAATATGATATGAAATATTAAGCCCGAATATGAATAGAATTGGGGTTCAAACATTGGATTAATTCCTTGGTATATTTCCTAGGTTAGTTACTCATGATCATGAGAACAAGATATTATAGTGTGGAATGGAAGCGAGAGAAATAATTGAGAGAGAAACGATCAAGATAGAATGAATAGTTGAATTAAAATATGAATATGTTATTATATAAAAATAAATTAAAACTATATTAGAAAACTAAAAAAACACTCCCAGATAGATATTTAGTGTAATGAATGATCTCCTTCACAATAGCACGACCTCATTTATTTATAGGTAAGAAATCATTTTTTTAATGATTTGGAATTTCATTTTTTTCCATGGTCAAATTATCCAAGATCTTTTCTCTTTTGAATCCTATAAAGTTTCCTCTACTCACCTAAAAGATTCCGTCTTCTTTTTAATTTTCAAATACCATGAGATTTGTGACTTTATTTACTTTATTTTTTATCAAAACATATTTCATGTTAAGAGCCAAGTGGCAGCCTACAACTTGATTTTTTGCATATGGTCATGGAATCTGAAAGGTTTGGTTTGAAGTGTAGGTGAGTTTCACAAATCCGACACCTGATTCTCCATAAGTATAATTTCACAAAGGCATCGATCGACCATGCGTCTCAACTTGTGGTCGACTAGATCAATATGAATTTGATCCTCACATGGTTACTATAGGATATATATGGTATATGGATTGATTATATGGAATATTATATGTATGGTTACATTGGGTAAGTAATGGTCAGTTGATAACTTCTTGATGTGTTCAATGGATGGTCATGCAGTCAATGGATCGACCATATTATAGGTTTGTCTTACAATTTCATATATCAATGTGAATTATCTTCTGTACTTAATGATTTTCTAACCAGAAGTAATTATATTTCTTCTTATAGTTGATGAATCAACCAAATTATATAAAAGTGACTTCATGACAACTACACCTTCCTGTTTATCAAGTACATGTAAGATTTCCATCCATGGTTGAATGTGAGGCTCTTGTTATAGTTTATGGATCAACCACATGACCTCACTGTGGTCGATTATCTACAGTAACTCCAGAACTCTCAGATCATCCCAAAATAATGGGAATTTATTCAGAGTATACTTAATCCACCTGAAATAGTCATTAAATCATCAATTATTAAATGAGGTATTTATCCAAAAAATCCCTATAGATCAAATAAGTAATTAAAACTCAATTATTAATCCATATTTACACTAAAACCCAAAATATTCCAATAATATAAAATTATGATAATTACCCATTAAATGATGAATTGGGGGATTAAAAATCCTTGAAATTCAAAGGAAAATATATAAAATTATTGAATTTTTAAATTCCCCCACTATTAAATATTTAACTTCAAGAAACCATCCTATACCATGGTAAAAAAATATTTCTCAACAAAAAACTGATAATTTTTTTGAATTCAACCAAACAGAGAGATATTATGCCTCTTTAATGGATTTCAATTCTCTCATTCCCCACCGAGCACAGAGATTCATTCAATATATTGTTAATTCTCATGCACATATTATTAATAGATCCTCATACATCTATATCTCTTAATTTAGGGTTTCTGAATTCAATTTTTTATCATTCTTAAGAGAAAGAATGATTTACACAGGCTTACCACTTCGGTGGTGGCGTGGTGGTGAAGGTGAGTGGCCTAAACACGTAGTTCTTTGGGAGGTTCAGGGTTTGAATCTTGAGAGTCCAATTTCGAGGTGAAACTCTCCCCTGGGATCCACCCATCTTGTCAGGTCGCCCGGTCTCAACTGGGTGGAAAAAATGAGGCGTGGTCCACTGTTCTGACTGATTGCTTTGATAAACCATCGCCGACCGGACCGTTACCCTCTGGGACGCTCTGCCATCTCTGCTGGCAACGGATCCTTCCCCGGCTAGGGCTCTACCTCCTAGCAGTGACCCCTTTGTGGGGGAGTGGGGTGATCATGTGTGGAGGGTTAGAAAAGGCCACACCTGAGAATTCCCTTTTGAGAAAAAATGATTTACACGGGCTTGATGCCCCCAAAATATCCACTTCACAAAATCTTAAGATTATGTAAACCACAAGGGAGTTTCTTGGGATTTTCTAAGGCTCCAGGTTTTGTAGGATTAAAATGTAAAACAGTTGAGGCTTATTGAGGAGTCTTGTCTCTAAAATGAAGATAAAATCCTGAAATAGTTTAAACTCAAGAATAGGTCCTCACACACTCTTCCCTTGCACAAATCAAAATATCCCCTTTATTTTATTGGATATTCCACACCTTTTAATTATCAAAATCAATGATTATATGTCTTACATTTTCCCCTCTGACTGAACTTTTATTTTTTTATACCAAAGAAAAGAACTTTATAAGTACAAGAATCAAGGTGGTCTGAAATGATGGAGCCCCAAGGAGTCTCCTAACATAATACCTATACATTCCTTGGGTAAAGAGCCCATTCTAGAAAATATCAACAAAGGGACATCATGACTACTTCCCCGAGAAAGGGAATCCACAACAATATTGTACTCTCTCGGGATATGTGGAACAACACAATCATTAGAAAACTCTACTCCACATGCATGAACAAGGTAATTCAAACACCAAGGGACATCACCTTTCCCTTGAAGGGCCCGAATCAGCACCTCAGAGTTTAATTCCACTTCCATGATCACCAATGATAACCTTTTTCAAAGCATAACACCGGTGTGTAATGCCCGTACCTTCGCCCAAATGAATTCCCTAGACCATGAAATCTGCTAAAGGCCATTAGAACTGATCCACTGCTATCCTGAACCAGCCTTCCCTTGTGCATCATCCCATTCATGAACGAACCATCCACATTAATTTTAAGGTCGTTAGTTGGCGGATTCCATATTATCCAACCTCCCTGAATCTTCGGTCGAACCACCGAACCACACACATAACTGAAAAGCATAGAATAATTCGATCCCCACTTCAGTAAAGACACTAACTCAAATAGCAGCCCCTTAATTCGCACTAGGAGAAGAGAAACTGAAGACCTAACCTCCCATCTAGCATTATTCTGCACCTCCCATATTTTCCAAAAAATTGACATTAAAATGGAGCTGTGGATCTTAGACTCCATTCCATTATACTCCACTCAAAAGAACCACCCTTTAAGAAACGCCTAAGATATACCTTTTTTAAAGATGTTATCCTCTGTGGGAAAGGCCTGATTTCAAGCTCGCCAAACCATAAAATTCATCTTCGAAGGGATCTCATTACACCATAGATGCTCACCCCATTCATCCTAGATTCCCTGCTGTCAGATCAGGCCCCTAAAATCATAACTGTTAAATAACCCAGAGCTCACCTCGGTAAAGCATAATCAGTATTCATCCTCCGAAAGAACAATATATTTAAGTAGCTCCTTCTGATCTAAGATGGTAATGACCTCCAGTAACCTGAGATGTTTACAAGCCTCTCTCATAGACAAATCCAGACCAGGGCATCCTGGAAAAAACAATTTCTCTCCAAGCCAGTTATCCCTCCAAAGGTTCACCTCTCCACGACCAATCACCCAGTGAGACGAGTCCTGTAAGATATAAAAATGTAACACCACTGTTTTCCCCAAACTAAAAAATTTCCTCCTATTCCAATCCTCCCAATTATTTCCATATTTAATTCTTAGGGTTTTGGACCACAACGACTTCCCCACAAGAAAATCCCAAGCTAACCATGCCTGCATAGACTACATGGCAATATTTAACTCTCTCAGCCCTACACCTCCTTCCTCAACTGGCTTCGCCAACCGATCCCACAAGGCCTAATGACCCTCACCAGAGTCATTGGCATCCCATAGAAATATATTCATAATATTTTTCATGGTATAAATGATCCCCTTAGGAGGGGTAATGATAGATAACACATGCATCAGGATCGAAGAGACCACACTATTTAACAAAGCCACCCAACCCCCAAAGGAGAGAAACTTTTTTTTCCAGTTGTAGATCCTCCAAACCATCCTATTAATCAGATCATAGAAAAAGGCCTTTTTCACCTAACTAGTATATATATGAGCCCCTAGGTACAATATTGGTAGTTGTTTATATTTCACTCCCAGAATTTCCTTTATACTCCACGCCCTCCTCCTTAGGCATTTAGTAGGAATAAAAACGTTACTTTTCCTGCCATTAATCTTCTATCCACTCAGACTATCATAGAATTCCATGATCCGCATGAGATTAATCAAGGAATACCACCTTCCATTAAGAAAAATAAGAATATCATCAGATAAAATGAGGTGGTAATAGGATTCTTCTGAGGCCTGTGAGATATAAGGAAGGGTCCTCGGTTCTAGTAGCCCTCTCTGGAGGTTTTGGGATAGAGCTTACTGGGCAATGAGGAACATGGGGGGGGGGGTCCCTTGCCTCACACCTCTCACATTCTTGAAAAATACAAACCCCTTCCCTAGAAGTGAAATATAAATCCATGGATAGGAAAACCAACGAAAGAATAAGTCCGAGACCCATTAATGGAACCCGAGCACCCTCATGACTCGAATTATAAAACTCTATATTTCAATGAAACTAAAGTTTTTTGTAACTTAAAAAAACTCTAAAAATAAGAAACATACAATTTATAAATATTTCAATACTATTTTCCCACACTTAGACTATTACTACTCACTTTTATTTGTTTGAAAAATTATTTTAGTTTCTCATGAACAATTTTTAACCAGGTAGGAGAAAAATAATAGAATTAGGGGAGTAATATAGATAAGTTTTTTTGAATGAAAACCTCAAGTTAATATTATAAATTCCACCTAATAGAAACCTATAATAAAAAAAAGAAAAAAATAATCAGACATATTGGAATAAATATTAATATAAATAGAACGTGAAATGGAAAGGAAAGAAAGGGATATTCTTAGTTTGTCCCCTCTAAGTGGGCCCTGGGTTTTAATTTCCCCAGATTTATAATACTATCTATTATCCCTAATAATATGGTGGGTGGAACTTCTTTAATTTGAAATAATAATTCTTATTCCTTCCAACTTGGATTCCTTCACACTGCTTATTGAGGTCCCCATGCATAGAGTATACCAAGTCCATCCCCTTATCTATAAGGTACGCCTTACATGGTGGGGGTGGGATAAAAAATGGATCCTCCTATATTACAACTAAAATTTTCATAAACTATTACTTTACTAAAATGTATTTTTCTACATGTTCCATAGCTACCAACATTCAAATTTAAAGTTATAGAATATTTCATTTCGAACAAAATTAAAACTTGAACACTTTATATCAGAATCTCCCCCTTCTAAGTGATCCTATTGTGATTTAGATTATTTAGGAATAAAAACTAGTAACTCCTTATTTTAATTTGTTTATAGAGCTTCATATACTCCACAGATGGTGATTGTTATTATTCTTCTTCATCTTCTAGGGAAAAATGTGTTGGATGAATCTGAAAAATAAAAACGATAGAGTAATTATTCAATTAAGTATTAATAAAATTAAATGAAATTAGGCATAATAAAGTAACATCTCCCTTAGATATTTCAACTTCAATTTCTTATTAAATAATTATGAAATCTTGGAATTTATTTGTAGTTGATGTAGTTAGGTAGTTAGGATCATCTTATGTGTATTCAAATTACACAACTTGGGTGGTTTATTTTTCCAAATCTAGGGAGAGGTGCAATAGTTATATTTATTATTCCACAAATAAGGTAATATCACCTAAACTTTCAACACATGAAAACTAATTTAGAAATTCAACCACATATTGTTTATCTCCCATATATAAGTCAACATGTATGTCTTATTCATCATCCTCCTCAAGCTCATTGTCAATCATTTTTACATATCAAATGGTAACTATTTTCCTAACTAACCCTCACATGAAAACCCCAAATATCTTCCTAAAATATACCCAAAAATATCCTACACACTCTTATATACTTTAATGAGGTTCTTGTCTTCTCAAAAACCACCCCTTAAAGGTTTAATTCCCTATGCAAATGTGATAATCCAAGAAGTGAGGTATAAGTTCCCGAACCTCTCATCATTTTTCTATTTCTTTATAATATTTTATTCTTCCTAAAATTTCATTTAATCATATTAAAATTATAACATTAGAATAATTATTATATTTGTATTTTATTATAATTATTGTATAAGCTTTAGTCACCCTCCCCTTTTCTATCTTGCAAAATGAAAACTTGAATCGTGCATTGTGTTGACAACCAACTCCATGAATTAACATCTTACATTTTCCTTAACTTCCAAAAATTTATGTTTTTGTTTATATTTTATAATCATATATGGTATGTATAATTAATATTTATAATATTGTTTTTTAAATAACATAACAAGTAATGATTTTTGTAAGGTAATCCATCGATATTATTAGATAACTCGAAACTAGTTCTTCACCATTTTTGTTTTAATTAAACATGATTCAAACCCCCTTGTAATGGAATTATAACCTTATAATTATATATAAAACATAAATTATAGAAACCTTAATGGTTTGGAAATGGTGATCCTTATGAGAAAAAGAAATATCAACATCAATTTTTCAAACCTAGTACAAAATGGTCAAAATTATTAACACCCAATGTTGAAAAGAGATTACAAAAATCTAATACATGAATGGAATTGTTATTAATTAAGAGTATAAATAGAGATGTATTTTTATAAGGTTATAAAATATATAATTAATCTTTTTATATTTATGATATAGGAGGCTAAAGAACATTTTTTGAAGTCAAGGGTAAAGGTTAGGGACTTGGTAACTCAAACTCATTTATTTGATTTACATAATTTATTACTTTAGCTTCAATTATAAATGAATTTAAATTTTAAATTGTGTTTTATTTTCTACTTTTGGGGTAAAATAGTTTTTAACCAATTCTATTTCCATGTATGGTTTTTCTAATTTTTTTTCTTAAAAAATGGATACTTTTTGAAAATAGGCCCATAACTATGACTTTTACAATGATGAATGGAAGATGTATTCAAAATATTATTTTTCTTGATTTGGTTTTAATTATATTAAAAATCATGTACACATAATGGAGTTATGTTTCATGTTTCATCCCATATTACTCTTTTATTTTGTTGTTATTATTGGTTATCATGTTTTCAATATCAAGCGATTTAATTTTTTTATTTTTTTTTGAAAGTGACATGAATTGGTTTCCCAATTCATGGCAAAGGGAATTTATTAAATCAAAAGGTTACAGTGAGTTTTCGAGGTGCAAAGAGCTTACACCATCATAGAACAAGGAAAAAAACATCAAAATACAGTGAACCTTGGTGTGGAGAGATGTCATCCTTCAAGCTGGACTGCATATAAACATGAGAACCTTCAAAAGCAGCAGGCAACCAGTCTTCAGAAGAAACAATGCTGAAAAAACAGCCCGAGTGAGCTTTAGAATAGAGGCATCAAGATAGTCCAACTTCAATATAAGAGTATTGTAGCTAGAGACTCATAACCAAGGATAGCATCCATCCAAATCCTCCATAAGAGATCTTAACATGTCATAAACAGAGTCAAGATTAGGTATATCAGATCAAGCAGAATCGCACTGCAAACTTCAAAAGAAAATCAAATCATCATGCTGGAATAAGACATATCAAACAGCCAGCTAAAGCTTCCGGGCAGAGACTTCAAGGGAGTCATTTTTAGAAGAAAAGAGCCAGCAGAAAGATATTCTGTTTCTAAGGAAGCAGCTGATCTACATCCCTTTTTAAGATCCTTTTACCAAACATAGCAGCCAGACATCCCAGTCCAGCTTTCATAAATCTTGCAACTGATTTTCAATTAAAAACCTCACCACCAATTCGAAATGATACTGATCCAGACAGCAAGCTCACAAGATTCAGAACACCACTGAAAAACAATAATCAAACAGAAATCCAGAATCCTCAAGAACTGTAGAGAAAAACCCATCAAGCCCAAAGTGAAATAACCAGCTATAGAGACAAAAAAAAACTCCATCCAAGCAGAAAGTTCCAGAAGCGATAAACAGACTAGAAGATGGGAATGCATCATAAAGTGTTCTTGGATAAAAACCCAAATCCAGGCAAGATCAATAAACGTAGGCCCAAAAATAGAACATCCAGTAGATGAAACAATACTTGTAAAGTGCTAAACCTTCATAATAAAAATGGCATACAAAGACAAGGACAACTCATCAAAATTTAAACATAGAGAGAAGGGAACAAGGAATAGAAATTATTCGATCAAGGATCATGAAAACAGAGAATGGTCAGTATCTGTCATGGGCATCTTCATCAGAACAATCAGAGGATTCTGAGTAATCAGGTAGAGGTTCAGATGGAAAAGGCTGTGGAGGAATCTCAAGGACAGAGCTTTTAGCTGCAAATGATCTTGTGATAATGGTTCTCTCATGGCTGGCATTTTCTCTATGCTTCCTAGTCTTCCTAGGAATTGGGGTGATGAAACCATCAGGGTCAACGATGATTTTTCCCCTTTTTTTTCCTTCCAATGCAAAGATTTATCTACCTTGGGGATCTTACTAGAATTCATATGGGCAGATTCATCAACATCTTGTTGAGGAACTTCATTGTTCACCTTCTTACCGTTGCTAATCACCTGGTTTTCAGAATCAGGGGGCTCTTGCTGTTTGGAGACATCAGGATCATCCTGAACGAATTCTGAAGGTTGACATTCAGGGGCTTGAAAATTCAAACTCATTTTATCTTCATCTTCGCCTTCCTTGCAAACACCTTTTGAGGTCTCGGCCACAACGTCTTGTTTTCCTTTATCCTTTTCTATCCACATTGATGTTAAATTTTTGGGACAACTATGAGTTTTTCCACAGTTGTTTGAAATATGTCCTAGCCTATGACATAGATGGCAGTATTCCGGTACACTCTCATAAAATACCTCCTGTGAAAAACCAAAATCACCACTCTGTATCCAAATATCCAAGGGCAAATGTTGAGATACATCAACTTCAATACAGACTCTTGCAACAGAGGTCCTAGAGAGAGTTTTTGTGGCATAATCAAGCCTCATCGGGTAGCCAATGAGTGAAGAGATAGAAAACAACGCATTTTTCTTAAAAAGGTGAAGAGGTAATCCAGGAAAACCAACCCACACTGGAACAATTGGTGATTCAGCCTGAGGATCAAAGTCAGGGGTCCATTTAAGGATTCTCATTTGGCAGCCCCCAAAGGACCAAATCCGTTTAGCCCATAATCTGTAATAACTCTCAACGGAATCGAATTGTATCACAATGTGAGAGGTATTGAGGAGACCCAATTGAAATCCCGTAAATCCAATGATTTCCAACGAGGATCGAAGAAATTTTAATGAAGGCCTTCTATTCTGAAATTTCCCAACCAGAACATACCAAAGATCCGAAGAAAGAAAGCTAACCTCCTCGGTTGAGAATGCGATGGCGAGTTGTCCTCGATGTCTATATGTCTTTGGATTGATTTGAAAGTTCTGGACAACATCATGTTCAGAAGAGCACTTGAAAGATTTACCAGCAACAATTTCAGCAAAGGTGCGAGGAATAGGGTTAGGGTTCGCATTTTGTGGCGGCGGGTTTGCTCGTGGTTCGCGGAGGGTCTCTCTCATCCTCACTTACCTATCATAGTTTATAATTGTGTGGGTGTTGTAATTGTCATAAATCTAAAATACCACATGATTCATGTTATTTGGATGTTTTATGAAACCCATATTATTTACATGAGTTATTTATAAAAAGTTAATGATTTAAATTTAGATATTTTATTAGACCCATTTTATCTCTATGGGTTATTTATATGATTATTTGGAAACATCAGGAAACCCATTTTATTTTTATGGGTAATTTTATGACACAATGATAAATTTTTTGGTGGCACACAAATTTATGGACTATGAGATGGGTGATACATATATATCCCTCTAATGAATTGGTTAAATGATTATATCTCAGAAGATATAAATGTTACTTTAATGGGTTATCAAATATTTAGTTTCATAAAGGGTGAGTGAGATAGCATTTAGCTATACTCACAATTCTTTGAGTGAATGGGTTGTCATGTTTCCATGTCACGACCCACTCCCCACAAAGTGTACACCTCCTGGGCCGGAAATGCGAGAAGGGAGATAATGACCCCTGAGTCCCGCCTCTAGTAGGCCTTGGTTTGGTGACTAGCAGCGAGGGTATAGTAAACACACAAATGGATGGCATTACCCTCTAAGAGAACAGATACAGAAGAGAAAGAGAAGATATACACCAATCAACTCCAACTCATAACTGGAATATAAAAGAAACCCAAGTGCATATATTAAATGTCATACAAAAGTACTAAAAATTGAAGGAAAAACTGCAAGTACCCAAAAGAATGTAAAAACAGCAGCAACCACAAGCCCAAACAGCTCCTGCAACCGCAAGCTAATAGTAACCAGCCTGATCTCCAACCAGCTCCAAGTGACTTGAAAAACAGTTTATATATACATAGGGTGAGTATAACAGTATAATCAGTAGGATCCTCCCCGAAGCCTCTCGTGCAAAAGTAAAGAAATCATGCTAAAGCACAGTGAACAACAAGTGAAACTAAATAATCACCTAAACTGGTACACTAAGTTCCCAACCTCACCAGGCTACTCTCATCAAGTAACGCATAAAAGAATATAGAATATAGTAAAGAATATAAAGGGTTCCCTTCTACTACTTCCCCACTGGTTTTCCACTTTGCCCCAATGTCGCACGTCCTAAGCATCTCTCTCCAAAAAGGTTTGCCCGCAGACACCTATGAGAAGCACCACAATATTCACCTCGTGAAACACAAAGGCTTGCCCGCAAACACCTGGGAAAAGCACCACACCATCTTCACAACAAAAAGTAACCAGATAAGTTTCGAGATCCACCACATCTCACATAATGTGTATCATACGTTGGGTATTATACCTCAAGCCATTACAACCCACACACCGAGTAAGGATCCTCAAGCCATCACAGCCTATACACATGACACCTATAGTAGTCCATATGATACTATATCCAGAATATATGTGTGTGAATAAACACATGCCATTACATCCCTCTACACACATATATGGGAAAAACTAACCAATGTGCCTACCAGCAAAAGTAGCTACCAAGAGAAGAGAGCGGGGCCAAAGGGGGTAGTCAGCCATTCACCCTCCCATCGGAATGTTGGGGAAAACACCCCCCTAGGGCTCAGAATCCCCGGGGTGTCAGTTTCCCTTACTGACATGGTAGAGTAGCATATAGAAACATAAAAAGTACAGAATATACTATATCTCACAACCACACTATGGGCAGAACCTAGTCTTAGACACAACTATAGCTAACATCTCTCAGATTCTGGGCTACTACTTCTAAGACTAGGCATCCTATAAGCACACAACCATTTAAAAATATTTATTAGATTACTTAATCCTTTTTTATCAGTTCCAATTTACGTTAATTAATTCATTAAACATTAACTAACCATGAACAATTCCACATTAAACTTCATTAGAATCACACCCAAAATACACTGTCCCTTCAAAATTACAACCTCATCATTATGTTCCAGCAACTCTAACCCTGTGAGTTAAAACCATTTATTAAAATATTCATTACAAAATTACTTTCCCACATTCCCAGGCATTCTAGAAAAACATTCTAAGCTACTAAACACAAGGGGGATCTACATGGTGAGTATATGTATTACCCATCAAGGCTTTGCCGCCTATAGAAAGAGCATATACCCATCCTTCCTTGAGAAGCTAAACACGGAACGCACGTGGCATACACTGCGTGTCTTCACCTCTTTCAAAAGAAGGGTAAGTTAGACCATCTGCCTTGAGAAGTGGGGAAAAGTAAGGAAGATAAACAACCAATCAAAATTTCCAAGCATCCAATAATCACATCCACTCCATTACATCATCCCTGGTGTCCTCCCTGACACCCACATGCATAAACCAATGCATCTCTCCACTCTAGGTGTCATCTGCTGCCACAACCAAAAGCCACCATGCCCCCACATATCACTTCAACCATCCAGGATCACATCACAACACAAACAGCAGGAAAACAAACACCATATTTTTTGGGCTCTTGGCCCTTTAACAATCAAGAGGGTAACTTAGAACCCTTTAAGGAATTATCAAACAATTAGTTCTTTAATCCATATTGAATTAACAAATTTATTATTCGTAGGTTCCAAATTCGGGAAACCTAATCAGTAAGCTATTACAAATAATCAAACATGATTACTGCGCCAATTTGATTAACATCAAATTACAACAAGAACCAGGTTCATTTTCATGCGTCTTTATCTTTAGCCAAAAATTATCAATTAATCATGGTTTACTTTATTTACCAATTTCCATCAAGGACAAACAGATAAGCAAAGAAATCATAGATATCACACTATCTATCAAAATAGGAGGCAATAACATACGATCGATATCAATTTATATATCCAGTTAAAATATTTATTATGTCAATTCCATTGTCATCCAGTGGGATTAAACATGCTAACAATACAGTTGCACGTAAGAGAAAAGAGAAGCAACAAATCCCCTACCTCAAATAGTTCCTCACGTTCTTTATTCACACCATGGGTCACGATCCTCCTCTCGTGACAACTGCATCCACCCGAGGATGCCATAGTAAGACAACACCAACCAAACCCCAAGAAAAACCCCATTAGAAGCATGGAGGTTACATTCTATAAAATGGAGAGGAGAAACATAAGGAGATTATCCCAAAGGAATGACGATAAAACATACCTTATATCAAAGATTGATCGATACAACTTGGTTGAATCAAAATAGAGTGGAACCAATCCGAGGAGTAGTGTTTGATTGTGCAACTCCTACATGAAGGATTGAAAGGTTCTAGCATCTCATAGCCGAGAACAAAGAGGAAGAAAAATGGAGGAAGATATCTTGTCCCTTTTGAATATTTAATGGGGCGACGGTTTAAGATATACTTAATTCCCCACCGAAATAGGATCGCATTAAACCACACGTTTTGACCAGGTAAAAACATCCCGAGTCATAGGAATAATTAATATAGGATTTATGGCCTTTGAATCATCCTTAAGAGTCCTTAAAATAAGGCTTTAAATGTATTTTACGTCAAAGGAAACGTCAAAGGGGTAAAACTATAGGAAGCTAGAAACACTGTTCACATACCGTTATTGTACACCTACCGTTGCTATACACCTACCGATCTGTGAAACCGATCTATGAAACTAATATATGAAACTGATCTGTGAAACTGATCTGTGAAACACTGTACACCTACTATTACTGTAGACCTACCATTACTGTACACCTACCGATCTATGAAACCGATCTGTGAAACTGATCTGTGAAACCGATCTGTGAAATAGATCTGTGAAACACTATACACCTAATGTTACTGTACACCTACCGTTACTATACACCTACCGATCTGTGAAACTGATCTATGAAATCAATTTGTGAAACCGATCTGTGAAATATTGTACACCTACCGTTACTGTACACCTACCGTTACTGTACACCTGCCGATCTGTGAAACCGATCTATGAAACCGATTTGTGAAACACTGTACACTTACCGTTACTGTACACCTACTATTACTGTACACCTACCATTACTATACACCTATCAATAAAACAAATCATAAAACTGGAAACACTGTTCACGGAACTGGAAATTTGGAAAAGTGTTGGGGATAAGTCACCTTGACCTCCCGGAACACCTCCAACACCACATTTTCACAAATTAATAGACTAGAGAGGTTCGGACCATTACATCAGATACCTCTCAAAAGATTCTCATCCTCAGGAATTCAAAACCAACCCAGAAGAAAAGAGGGGTCCAAACAACCACCCCATAAGATACCACTCAGGGGAAAACCACCCGGAGTTGTTTGAAAGCTAAAAAAACCCCGACATCTAAGAGCAAGGGAACAAACATTCCATATCCAAAAAATTTAAGCATAACATCACATCAAAGGTACATAAAATAAAGGATCAAATAAAACTCAGCACAAGAACTTAAAATAGCTCTTGGTATTGGACACACATCTGTGACTCACGTTCCCATGTACTCTCCTCCATGCCACCGTATCGCCACAAGACATGAACTAAGGGGATAGAATGCCCGCGAAACACCTTCTCCTTGCGGTCTTGGATCTCTATAGGTCGCTCCTCGAACGTTGCATCATCATCAACATCGATCTCTCCCCAATCGATGATGTGAGAGTCATCATGAAGATAACGACGGAGCTGTGATACATGAAAAACATCATGTATCTAACTCATCTGTGGGGGAAGTGCTACTCGATATGCCACAACTCCAACACGAGCTAACACCTCGAAAGTCCCAACAAACCAGGGAGAAAGCTTACTTTAATGACCAAACCTTCGCTGCCCACGATGGGGAGTCACCTTCAGAAACACATGATCCCCAACGTTAATTTCCAAGGGTCTCCTCCTTTGATCAACATATGATTTCTGACGATCTTGTACTATCTTAATCCTCTCACAAATCACCTGGACCATCTTTGTTGTATTCTGCACTAGTTCCGGTCTGAGAATTTCTGACTCTCCGACCCCAGTCCAGCACAATAGAGAATAGAAATGCCGGCCATACAAGGCTTCAAACGGAGCCATACCGATGGTGGAGTGAAAAATATTATTGTAAGCGAACTCCACCAAGGGTAAGCGTATCATCCATGAAACTCTAAAATCAAGAACACAAGACTGTAACATGTCTTCAAGAGTCTGGATAGTTCGCTCTGTCTGACCATCTGTTTGAGGATGAAAAACAGTGCTAAGGCATAGTTGAGAACCAAAATCATGTTGGAGACCTCTCCACACCATGGAGTTAAAATGAGTATCTCAATTAGAAATGATCATCCTAGGGACTCCATGAAGTCTCAACACCTTCTCTAGATACTACCTCGACAAGACTTCCACTGATCTCGACTCCTTGATTGCTATGAAGTGGGCTGATTTTGTTAAACGATCCACTACCACCCAAATAGTATCATGTCCTCCTGGAGATCGAGGTAAACCTGTAACAAAGTCCATTGAGATTTCCTCCCACTTCCACTAAGTAATCTCTAATGGATAGAGAAGACCACCTGAAACATGGTGTTCGGCCTTCACCTTATGGCAGACTAAACATCGAGACACAACTTCTGCAACCGCACGCTTCAGACCAGGCCACCAAAACTGACTCCTCAAGGATCGGTACATCTTTTTCATGCTAGGATGTACTTCTAAGGACGAACTATGGAAATCTCAGAGAACTGTCTCGCGCATCGTTAAGGGAATAAAAATCCTTCCATGATACAACACTCAGTGTTGTTCATCCTCTGTCCAACCATCAGGGGCCTCACCATAAACAACTCGGTCTCTCCAGACCTCCACCTCAAGATCTCCCAACTAGGACTCTTCCACCTTCCACACCAGGGATGACTATACCATCATCTAAAAAAGACAACCTCTACCCCCAACTTCTCCCATATCCAGATGCAATATTGACAGTTCTTCCATTACTCTCTAGGAATCACCTGATTATCGCACATCATTACTACGTGACTTTCGGGTCAGCGCATCAGATACAACATTCCCTTTTATAGGTATATATGATATTTTGAAGTTGTATTCCTATAAGAACTCCATACACCGATGCTGTCGTAAGTTCAAGTCATGCTGGGAGAAAACATACCTCAAACTCTTATGATTGTGAAAACCACAAAGCACTCACCAGTGAGGTAATGTATCCACAACTTCAGAGAAAACACCATGACTTCCAACTCAAGATCATGGGTAGAATAGTTGCATTCATGGAGACGCAACTTCCAAGACCCATAAGAAACAAATGACCTCTGCTGCATGAGAACACAGCCTAAACCCATATGTGAAGCATCGCATAAAAAATCAAACTGAACTCCCTCAGCTAGAAGACAAAGAACTGGAGCACTTACTAACTTCTCTTTTAGATACTCGCAAGCTGCTAGACACTGATCAGTCCATATGAACGCTTGATCCTTCGTGGTCAAAGCTGTCAGAGGAGTCGCAACTCGGGATAAATTGGCTACGAACCTCCTGTAGTATCATGTGAGACCAAGGAAACTTCGCACCTATGAAACTATCTTGGGGGATACCCAAGACACAAATAATTTTATCTCGATGGATCCACAACTACTCCCTGCTGGGACACAACATTCCCCAAGAAATGGACTTCTCGAGCCCAAAAATCACACTTTGAAAACTTCCCAAACATCTGATGTTTACGAAGAACTCCAAAAACAGCATGTAGATGCTTGACATGCTCCTCTTCAGATGTGGAGTACACAAGGATGTCGTCAATGAACACCACCACAACTTGTCCAGGAACTCACAGAACAAAGCATTCATCAATCCCATGAAAACAACTAAAGAATTCTTCACGCCGAACGACATTACAACGAGCTCATAATGCCCATGATGACAATGTAAAGCAGTCTTCGGGATATCCTAATCCTTTACACACATCTGATGATATCCTAACCTCAATTCAATCATTGAGAACCAACTTTCACACTTCAGTTGATCGAATAAATCATCAATCCATGGAAGAGGATAGTGATTCCTTATTGTCACCTTGTTTAAGTGACGATAATCGACACACAACCGCAAAATGTCGTCGGCCTTCTTCACGAACAAAACTGGTACACCCCATGGTGACACACTTGGCCGAACAAAACCACACTGGAACAGACCATCATGCTATATATGTAGCTCTAGTAACTCAGAAGGGTCCATTCTATATGGATACATAGAGATAAGAGATGCTCCTGGCTGTAGCTCGATCCCAAACTCAATCTCTCGTCGAGGGGGTAATGCTAAAACCTCTTATGGAAAGACATCAGGGTACTCATCTATGACCCTAGGAAATGACAACTGCTGAAATCAACATCATCTCAGCCATCATGGATGATAAGGATGGAATACGCCTATAACCCATCCTAGGATCTCGCTCACCAACAAACACCACTTGCTCTCCATCCGCACCAATGAATATGACCTTCTTCCTAAAGCAATAACACTAGCCTACACAGAATACAACCAATCCATGTCGAGGATTACATCATATGGTTGTATTCGTAAACATAGGAAATCTTCCCAAGAGCGGTGTTGCCCCAACACAAGCTCACAGTCTCTACATACTTCAAACAAGTCAACTTGACCTGCAACTTCCGTAGTCAACACCAAGGACACTGTAAGCCTGTCTACCTCATGTCCCAAAGCATGGACAAGGGTAGGTGATATGAAGGAGTGTGTTGCTCCTAAATCAAACAAGGCATGCACCAAGGTAAAAAAACAAGCAAAGGGTACCTCAAACGACATATGGCTCGTCTGGAGCTGGCAACACTAGAGAATGAAGCTGACCACGACCTCCTCCATGACCTCTATGACCCTGATGATGACCACCACCATGGAGGTGCTCTACTCTATGAGGACGGGGAGCATCATGGGGTTGTCCTTTTCTTTCCCCACCTACCATCTGCTGATCTAAAGCTGGTGAAACTGGCTGCTGCTGCCTCGGTTGGAACTGCCTCAACGGAGGAACCTGAAGCATAGCACCTGGTGTACGATGGCCGCTCTGAAAGGTCAGGCACTCCCGCTGCTGATGACCACGACCACCATAAGAAAAACAAGCACCTGATCATTTGACATAGGCCTGAGATTTGCTGCCTCTGGAGAAACGAGATGTGAAGGGATGGGACCTACCCCCGGCTGAATGGAAACTCTTCTGCCCTGAAAACCGGGAACCCCAGACCACATTTCTACTTAGGGAGGAATCATGTTGATTCCCCTCTCATGATGATCTGGTCCGGGCCAAAGTCCTCTCAATAACCTCTGCCCTCACCAGTACATCAAGATATGTTTTCAGCAAAAATGGGGTGACCTGGCGCTGGATATTTGGATGCAAAGCCTCCTGAAAATGTCTCGCCCTGGCCTCCTCATCTGGAAACAGGTCCGAAGCATACCGTAAAAGGTTCCTAAAACGGATTCCAAACTCTTGAAAAGTAGAGATCCCCTATCGAAGGGTAAGAAGCTCGTGGTGACTGGACGCCGTCACAATCGAAGAATGAAACTCGACTCTAAACCTATCTCAAAACTCCTCCCATGAGATCGCTGACTCCTCATGATCCCCGAGGAAAAATAACCACCATTTTCTCACTTCTCCACGCAATATCGTCACAACCAAGGACTACCAATGCTCCTTACGAACACGAATCAAACTGAAGCTGATCTCGACCTCCTCTAACCAGTCTTCCGTGACTACATATGAAATAGAGACCTCATACTTTTGTAGAATCTAGCATTGAAACTCTTAGAGTGTCTTCCTCCAAGTGTCATTGTCGTCAACCTCTACCCTGCGGCGATCTGCTAGAACAGCCTGCTGGACATTTCCTGCGCAAACCTAATGAGGACGTCGACCTGAAGCCATACCTGTAAAATAAAAAACCATTAGAGATCCTAAACCTGGAATATGGAAGAATCAACATTAATTAATTAAATGTTTTCTTTTATTCATTTTAGGTTAACCTATCCCAAGGTCTACCCATTCAAAAATAGGCACAAAGAAGAATGATGCATGATCCTTTACTAGGTCTCTACCCTGTAACTAGTATCACCTTGTTTAGAATCTATTCTAAACTTAAAGGTCCGTACATTAGATCATAGGGGGCCCTAAATGCCTATGTCTCAGCCAGTCTCCAGTGTTTACCTCACTTTCTAAACATGAATGACACCGTTTCCCTACCAACCCATGCAACCTCACCTCTGCCTAACTCCAAACTCCATCCTATCCCTCAACCAAACCTCTGATACCACTCTATCATGACCCCCTCCCCACAAAGTGTACCACTCCTAGGCCGACAATGTGAGAAGGGAGATAATGACCCCCCGAGTCCTGCCTCCAGTAGGCCCTGGGTTGGCGACTAGCACCGAGGGTATAATAAACACACAAATGGGAGGCATTACCCTCTAAGAGAACACATGCGGAAGAGAGAGACAAGATAGACACCAATAAACTCCAACTCAGAACTACAATATAAAATAAACCCAAGTGCATATATGAAATGTCCTGAAAAAGCACTACAACTGGAAGGAAAAAACTACAAGTACCCAAAAGAATGTAAAAACAGTAGCAACCACAAGCCCGGACAGCTGCTGCAACCACAAGCTAGTAGTAACCAGCCTGATCTCCAACCCGCTCCAAGTGACCTAAAAATAGTTTATATATACATAGGATGAGTATAAAAGTATACTCAGTAGGATCCTCTATGAAGCATCTCGTGCAAAAGTAAAGAAACTATACTAAAGAACAATGAACAACAAGTGAAACTAACTCGTCACCTAAACAGGTACACTAATTTCCCAACCTCACCATGGATACTCTCACTAAGTAACGCATACAAGAATATAACATATAGTAAAGAATATCAAGGGTACCCCACTACTACTTCCCCACTGGTTTTCCACTTTTCCCCAACATCGCACGTCCTAGGAATCTCTCTCCAGAAAGGCATGCCCACAGACACCTGGGAAAAGCATCACATCGTCCTCACAACCAAAAGTAACTAGGTATGTTTTGGGAGCCACCACAGCTCGCATAACGTGTATCATACGTCGGGTATTATACCTCAAGCCATTACAACCCACACACGGAGTAAGGATCCTCAAGCCATCACAACCTATACACGTTACACCTATAGTAGTCCATAGGATACTATATCCAAAATATATGTGTGTGAATAACCACAAGCCATTACATCCCTCTAGACACATATATGGGGAAAACTAACCAATGTGCCTACCAGCACAAGTAACTACCAAGAGAAGAGAGTGGGGCCAAAGGGGGTAGTCAGCCATTCACCCTCCCATCAGAATGTTGGGGAAAACACCCCTCCAGTGCTCATAATCCTCGGGGTGTTAGTTTCCCTTACTGACAGGGTGGAGTAGTGTATAGAAACACAAAAAGTTGATAATATACTATATATCACAACCAAACTATGGGCATAACCTAGTCTTAGACACAATTGTAGCTAACGTCTCTTAGACTCCAGGCTGCTACATCTAAGACTAGGCATCCTATAAGCACACGACCATTTAAAGATATTTATTAGATTACTTCATCCCTTTTTATCTGTTCCACTTTACATTAATTAATACATTAAACATTAATTAACCATGAAAAATTCCACATTAAAATTCATTAGAATCACACCCAAAATCCACTCTCCCTTAAAAATTACAACCTCATAATTATGTTCCTGCAACTCAAACACCATGAGTTAAAACAATTTATTAAAATATTCACTACAAAATTACTTTCCCACATTCCCAGACATTCTAGAAAAACATTTTATGCTAATAAACACAAGGGGGCTCAACACGGTGAGTAGATGGACTACCCGTCGAGTCTTTGCTGCCTATAGAAAGAGTATATACCCATCCCTCCTTGATAAGATAAACACGAAAAGCACGTGGTATTTTTCGCGTGTCTTCGCCTCTTTCGGAAGAATGGTAAGTAAGACCAGCTGCCTTGAGCAGTGGGGAAAATTAAAGCAGATAAACAACCAATCAAAATTACCAAGCATCCAACAATCACATCCACTCAATTACTTCATCCCTGGTGTCCTCCCTGACCCCCACATGCAAAAACCGATGCATCTCTCCACTCTAGGCATCATCTTCTGCCACAACCGAAAGCCTCCATGCCCCCACATATCACAACAGCCATCCAGGATCACATCACAACACAAATAGTAGGAAAAAAACACCACATTTAATTGGGATCTTGGCCCTTTAGAAATAAAGAGGGAAACTTAGAACCCTTTAAGGAATTATCAAACAATTAGTTCTTTAATCCATCTTGAATTAATAGATTTATTATTTGTAGGTTCCGAATTCGGGATACCTAATTAGTAAGCTATCACAAATAATCAAACATGCTTACTGCGCTAATTTGATTAACATGAAATTACAACAAGAACAAGATTCATTTTCATGCCTCTTTATCTTTAACCAATAATGATTAATTAATCCCGATTTAAATTCTTTACCAATTTCTATCAGGGACAAACATATAAGAAAATAAAGTATACACATCACACTATCTAGAAAAACAGGAGGCAATAACATACGATTGATATCAATTTATTTATCCAGTTAAAATATTTATTATGTCAATTCCATTGTCATTCAGTGGGATTAAACATGCTAACAATATAGTTTCACGTAAGAGAAAAGAGAAGCAATGAATCCCCTACCTCAAACAGTTCCTCATGTTCTTTATCCACACCATGGGTCACGATCCTCCTCTCGCGACAACTGCATCCACCCGAGGATGCCACGGTAAAACAACACCAACCAAACCCCAAGGAAAACTCCATTAGAAGCATGGAGGTTACATGATATAACATGTAGAGGAGAAACAGAAGGAAATGATACCAATGGAATGACGATAAAACATACCTTATATTGAAGATTGACTGATACAACTTGGTTTCATCAAAATAGAGCGGAACCAATCTGAGGAGTAAAGTTTGATTGTGCAACTCATATGGGAAGGATTGAAAGATTCTAGCATCTTATAGCCGAGAACAAAGAGGAATAAAAAGGGAGGAAGATATCTCGTCCCTTTTGAAGATTTAATGGGGTGCCGGTTTAAGATACACTTAATTCCCCATTAAAAGCGAATCACATTAACCCACACGTTTTGACCAGGTAAAAACATCCCGAGTCATAGGAATAATTAATATAGGATTTATGGCATTTGAATCATCCTTAAGAGTAATTAAAATAAGGATTTAAATGTATTTAATGTCAAAGGAAACGTCAAAGGGGAAAAACTATAGGAAGCTGGAAGCACTGTTCACCTACCGTTACTATACACCTACCGTTATTGTACACCTACCGATATGTGAAACCGATCTGTGAAACTGATTTGTGAAACCGATATGTGAAGCACTGTACACCCACCGTTACTGTACACCTACCATTATTGTACACCTACCGTTACTGTACACCTACCGATAGAACAAATCATAAAACTGGAAACACTGTTCACAGAACTGGAAATTTAGAAAAGTGTTGGGGATAAGTCACCTTGACCTCCCAGAACAACTCTAACACCACATTTTCACAAAGTAATGGACTAGAGAGGTTCGGGACATTACATTCCAGGTTTACGAAGATAATAAATCCTATATTTATGATTATCCCACTTTCATTCCATTATTCATGGCTCTTGCTATATGTTTCAGATTTTATTTTATTATTAAATGGTAAAAGTGTTAGCATTTTAATTGTTATGTCTATATTTCATGATTATGGTTAACACTTAATTTTTTATTTTCTTTTAAATAAGATATTTTCCTTTATAAATTCTGTCTATATGTTTATGATATAACCATTATGGCCTTTGTTATATTATCCATTAAAAAGAGTTTAAGTTCACCCTATATTATATTTTCCCTTCCCCTTGATTTGAATGTTATTATGTCTCCTAAAATGTATAATAGTGGATTTATTTTATAGACAAATGTTCAAAACATGTGAAATAAGTATTTTTATGTTTCTAGTCCCCAAGTACCTAAACCTTTTGGTCCTTGGGTTGTGTTACTATTTGTGGATGTAACAATTAAACCAAATTGCCAATGTTTAATTTATGTACATTTATCTTGGGTCAATTTAGTTGGTATTAGATAATGGTTTAGTTATTTTGGAGATTTAGATGGGAAAACATTAGTAAGAAACATAATGAAAAGTATAAGATAACATCCCGATATTTTGGTAAATTATGGATTATTTTGTTTTCCTTGAAATAAATATTAGTTTGGATACTACAAGTTGAATTTATTTTTCAACAAATACATATAGGGGTAATAAACCCAAAAATAGTTGGTCGAGTATATCTTGTCCATCATTATGGTGTACTATTAATGATCCTTTATTGCACAACTAGTTTGACACTCTTGGGGGATATGACTCGATTAATTCAAATTTTCTTTATGAAACATTATGAAGGATATTGTTATCGTGTTAACTATCATGGTTAAGGAAAATATACTAAGGAAATAATCATGTATAACCTATATTGAAACCCTAGAAGTTGTTAAGGTATAATATACTAATTATTTTTTTGTTATTTGTTCTATGATCATAGTTTTGTGATTTATAATTTTACTAATTTAAGTATCCTCACCGTAAACATTAATCTATCATTGATATGAATGGAATAAGAATTAACTATGGTAATGATGTATGTAATGGAAAATATGGTTATTGCCTAAATTATATAGGTCCCAAAGTTCAAAATCTCATTGTAAAGATCGCTCAACTCTCTCATGTGATGAATAATAACATGAATAATTTGGATCTCCCAAATGCACTAAGAATGGGGTATCTTGATACTTAATCCTTTATACATCATTTCAAACATCCTTTAATTGTACTTTAAACATATTGATTGTTAGGCAATGAATTAATGTGATGGAAAAGATATTTTCTGTCCTTTAATGCTTGGACCATGAGATGGTCATTTTGGATGTCAATCATCTGAAAGGTGAGGCTAAATAGTGGTTGAATATCCTTAGGAATATAATTATTAGGGAAGAATTTTATTCTCTGAAGTGGTAAGATTTTAATGAAATATTGTTTAATAAATATTTCCATAAAACTATTATAACTAAGATAGAATGATAATTCCTTGAATTTAAACAAATGAATGACAAGACTATCGAATGTTTTGAGGTAAAATTCACAAGACTCACAAGGTATGCCTCAAAGTATATATCTATGCCTAAAAAGATGATTCATCTATTCTCTGGTCTCTTAAAATCCATTCATCAGAAGGAATTAGCTATCAAAGAATTAGGAATCTATAATAAATTTGTTTAGTGTGAACTTAAGGTTGAAATAGAAGATGAAGACCTACATGAATTTGGAGAAAGGAAAAGAAAGATGGAGTATAATGGAATACCTAATGAATGGTCTCATAGTGGTAATAATGTAAAACTAGCCACATGTAAATTATGTGGGAGAAAACACCCAGGTAATTTCCTTAAAGGTTTTGGGAAGTGTTACAAGTATGGTAAGGCAGGCCACCTAGATCGTGAGTGCCGAAGTAATAAAACTAGTCTCAATAACACCATTGAGGGGGAAGAAGTCCCAAAATAATTCTCCACCCACTCTTAAATTCTCAAAATTATAAGACTATAACCATTATGTGAATCAATTCATTAACCATAAAGTAAATGAAGGGGATAGACAACATTATACTCTAAAACACGTCGTTATTTTGGAGGTTCAGGGTTCGAATCCTGGGAGTCTTCTTTCAGGGTGAGCCTCTCCTCCGGGATCCAACCGCCTTTCCAGGTCACCCGGATTCATCTGGGTAGAAAAAATGAGGCATGACCCAATTGTTAATGGATCGCTTCCGGGCTATTACCCTCCAGAATTCTCTACCATCTCGGCTAACAACAACTCCTTCCCCAGCTGAGGCACTACCTCAAGGTATTGAACTCTTCGTGGTGGAGGGGGTTTCTTTGTGTGGAGGGTTCGAAAAGGCCACACAGGGGCATTCCCTTTTTAAGAAAAAAAACATTAGCCTTCTAAACCAGGGGAGAAATGGAGGGAATGTACAATCACTACTGCATAGGTGGAAAACAATAACAAAGTGGTGAAAGGTACAATCATTATCCACTCTAGGACTGTGAATTCCTTATTTTAATTCTATTTCTTGTCATTATTTTATATATTATAAGTTTTTAAAGAACATGGATTCACCACCTGGAATTTTTAATATTGTGCTATCCATGAAAACACCTTTTGGCGTGATAAATGAAACTAAGGTGTATAAATATTCTCTAATCGATATTTATGGGGAGATATTTATATAAAATATTGTCCTTATCCCTATATTTTAATTTGACATAATTCTAGGTATGGATTAGATTTCCTTATATAAATATCATTTAAATTACTAAGAGAGGGTAATCTATTTTCATTTCCTTAATCATTCTGTTAAAAAGTATCAATAAAAGTAGGATCATGCACCTTATTTGAAATAAAATTCTATAATATGGGTCTCAATTCTGAGAAAAAAGGGCTCCCATCTCATATTATTGGGGAGGAAGTCAACATTGAGAACATGCCTATTGTGTGGGGATATTCTGATGTATTTTTTTAATGAATTTACTAGTCTTATCCTATAACATGAGGTTGAATTCACGATCAAACTCATATCGGGATAATTTCTCATCTCAAATACTCCATATCGAATTGATTTTTATTTAATTATAGTATTCTAATAACTAATTATAATAGAATATTGATAAGTATTTTATATTACCAAGTGAATCACCATGGGGTGCACCAATACTCTTTGTAAAAAAGGATGGATCAATGTATCCTTGAACCTAATATCATGACATCAACAAAATATTGATAAAAACAAGTATCCATTTTCTTGTATTGATGTCTTGTTTGATCAACATAGAGAATCTCAATTCTTCTCAAATATCAACCTTCGACCTGGATATCATTAACTGAGGATAAAAATTAAAGATATTACAAAGACAACATTTTTGACAAGGTATGGACACTATGAGTTTATAGTGATGACAATTTGACTTACCAATGCCTCCACTATCTTATTTGATTTTATAAATTGAGATTTTAGATATTACCTGGATCAATTTTTTATAGTATTTATAGAAAATATCCTTATATATCCCAAACGTAATGAATATCTTGAAGATCGCTTAAGGAATATGTTGGAGACCCTAAGTAAGGATAAACTACACACAAACTTGGAAAATGCAAATTTGGGATCCAAAAAGTATCATTCTTGGGTTATGTCAGGACAAGAAAGGGTATATTTATTAATCTTTCAAAGGATGAATTTATTAAACAATGGTCCAGACCAACCACTATGAATGAAATCCGTAGTTTTCTTAGGATATATGGATATTACCAATGATTTGTATGAAATTTATCATGTATATAAAATCAATTAACCATATTAATAGGGAAAAGATTCAAGTTCTTCAAGACAAAATAATGTAAGGAATGATTTAAGGATCTTAAGTAAATATTGGTCATTGAACCCATTATTACATTACCTTGTAGTAACGAAGAGTTTTTAATCTTTAATGATGCATCACTAGAAGGCTTGTGTCTATCCTCATAAAAATTAAAATGGTATTTTATTATGGTTCACACCAATTAAATACTCCTGAGAAAAATTACCTAACAGAAGATTTGGAATTATAGGTGGTGATCTTTTGTTTGAAAATTTTGTGGAATTACCTTCATAGTGAGAAGTGACATATATAGATTGATCAAAAGTTCTTTAAATATATCTTTACAAAGAATTATTTAAACATGCACCAAAGGATATGGTTAGAGTAATTTAAATATTATGACTACTTAATACATTATAAACATGTAAAGTTAAATAAGGTGGCTGATGCTCTTAGTAGAAAAGATCATGCTACATTATTCGTGATGGGGATTTAAAAATACCAAATACTCATGGACATACAAAGGATGAATCTTGAAGTAATAAAGTAAGGGGATAAATCTTACCTTACCAAAGTTTCTAATTAACCATCTATTCATGCTAGGACAAAATAAGCCTAGAAGGTTGATGTGGAGCTATAAATAGAGGTAAAGGATATTCTAGAGTTCAATTTTGATATAGAAGGAATTATAAATTTTTGAAATCAAATATGCATCCCATATATAATATTTCCGAAGAAGGATATTTTGGTTGATACATATAGCTCATACTTCTCTATCCATCCCAAAGGCACAAATATGTATAGATATCTGAAGAAACAATTCTAGTGGGATAACATGGAGACAGAAATTGTGAATTATATATCTTGATGCTTTGTATGTCAACAAGTTAAGTAAGAGTGACATAATACTAAAGGGATAATGAAACCATTACCTATAACTATATGGAAATAAGAAAAAATCACCATAAATTTCATCATATGACACCCAATGATATATAAAGGTCGCAATTCCATATGGGTTATAGTCAATCGCCTTATAAAGTCAGTTCATTTTATTATCATAAAAGAAGATTTATCACAAGATCATCTTGACAAGGTATACATTAAATAGGTTTTTAGGATTCATAGAGTAACCCTATCTATTATATCTGAGGTTTAAATCAAGATTCAGGAAATATCTTTAGCCAGTTTTTGGGGATGATCTGAATTTAAGCACTGATTACAACCCTACATTAGATAGTTAGTCTTATAAAATCATTCAAACTCTGGAGGATATGATGATATATTCTTCAATGGATTTCAAAGGATGTTGTAATTAATATATTACTCTAATAGAGTTATCATATAACAAAATGTTCCATTCTAGCATCCAAATGACACTATATGAGGCTTTATATGGGAAGAGATGCCGAACTATGATATGTTGGGTTGAAGTTGGGGAAAGAAAGATGACATGGATTGAGATTGTCCAAAAAAAGATGGAAAAGGTCTAAAATATTTAGTGAAATATGAAAATAGTGAAAATTCAGGAATATATATATATATATATATATCTAAAATCATTTAAGATATTAAGAATTTGAAGTTGGTGATATGGTATTTCTCTGAATATCACCATGGAATTAAGTTATGAGGTTTAGAAATAAATGGAAGCTAAGCCCTAGATGCATCAGTCCCTTCAAGTCCATTGATCATTTTGAGGTTGTATATTATCACATAGTATTCCATCCACACCTCTCCCAAGCACATGATGTCTTCCATGTATCCTTTTTGAGAAATCACATATCTGATCCATCACGTTTACTAAACTTACAAGCTTTATAACTAGAATATGACCTCTATTATAAAGAATAACCCATAAAGATCTTGAATCAAAGAGATAAGGTGATGTAGAACAACTTATCTGGTCAAATTTCTATAGAGAAATAATAAGTTTTTGAAGGATACTTGGGAACCTGATGATGCGATGAGATTATGTTACCCTTACTTATATTCATCATTGTAATTAAATTTGGAAGATGAAATTCTCTTTAAGGTGGTAGAATGTAACAAATTCAGTTTTTATACTTAAAAAAATATTATGTTTAATGTTTTTATCTATAGGAAATAGAAAAAGCCACAAAAATATGGATTGTTGTAAGGTAGCTACATAATTGGTAGGTATAAACAATGATAACAGAGTTTGGAATATATATATATATATATATATATATATATAAACAAAATAAAGTTCACTTTAAATAAAAAATAACCTAGTGAAAAAAAGAAACAAATTAAATCCATTTTTTAAAATTTAATTCTTTTAAATCACAATATATTTTGAAATTAATAAAGGATTAACACTAGTTTAATTATTAATTTATAATAAACAGTAAGAAGAATAGATAATATAAAGTAATTTTCTAAGAAAAAAATATTTTTTTCTATATTTTATATTTTATAATTAAAAATAAAATTTATAAATTATAGGATGTTTATTAGAAACAATTAACATCATTTTTGTATTTATCATGATCATAGTACCTTAATATTATTTTTTGGTATTTTTTCGGAAGTAATAAATTTTCAATAGAATAGTAAAAATATTGATTTTATTAATGTCATCACTTTTATAAAATTACTTTATTATAATAATACATTGAATTTTTTTGAACATTTTTATATAAAATTATATAGTATGTATAATATAAAATCATTTTAAAATACCATATTTAATTTATAAATCCATACTCAATATTTTGAAAATTTATGTAGCATTTTAATGAAAACAGTTTTTTTAACTATTTTGTTTAACTAATTATAACATGATGAAATGAGTTTTTTTTCTTTTAAATTAAATTAAATACCCCTAAAAATATAATAATTATTTTTAATTAATTTCAATCAATTTAATTCATTATTATATCCTAATCATAGATATTTTTCTTAAAAATAAACTTATTTAAAATAATGGTTTTTCTGCGTTACATGCGCTTGTGTTAAAATTAATTTTCCATTCACATTGGATTTTTATTTTATAACATATATATAATATTTATATTTATTGGGTTCAAATTAAATAATAATTACCATTTTATTTTTATGATTAAATGATAAATTACCTAGGTAAAAACTAGTTATCTTTGTGAAAACTGAAACAGTAAAGGTGAGTAAACCTAGAGGTAATGAGAATAAAATATTTAGAACAAGATTCTATTTGAATTTTGGATTTTTTTCTTGACCTTATACCCCCATACACTCCATTATGTTCCAATTTTGGATCTACTTGACTTCCAGTAATTGAATAGTTTTGGGTATTTACAAAAATTCCACTCCTTCACTTATAAATGGGGAACTCCTCTCCTCATTCTCCCTATCACAAACCCCCTAAATAAAATCTCAAAATATATGAAAAGCTCTTCTATATTATATTATACACCTTATTGATCTTATTTTATTCTCAAAATATCACCCCTCAAAATTTTAATCCCCCATAAAAAGTGATAACCCAAGAAGTGAGGTATAAGTTCTTAGACATCTGTTTTTTCTATTTATTTTTACACTTTTATTCTTCCAAAAATTTAATTTCAACATATTAAAATGATAAAATCAGTATAATTATTATATTTTTAATTTATTATAATGATGTTATAATCATTAATCACCCTCCCCCTTTTCTATTATGAAAAATGAAAATGTGAATCATGTGTTGCGTGGACTATCACCTCAACGAATAAACATGCTTAATTTTCCTTTAATTTTAAAGACAGATGGTTTTTATTTATATTTGATAATTATATATGATATGTGTAATTAATATCACTAAAATGATTTTTTATGGTAATAAAAGTAACTATCATTATAAGGAAATATGTCGATATTGGTAAATAACACTAAACTAGTTTTTCACTATTTTATTTTTCTCGAAGCACGAAAAAAACTCCCATGTTGTGGAATTATTACATTATAAGTATTTATAAAACATTAATTATGTAACCTTTAATTTTTTTTCAAATTATGATCTTTGGTATAAAAAGTAAGATCAACTCCGATTTTATGTACCAGTTCAAAAAGGTCAAGATTGTTAACACCTAATGCGGAAAAGAGATTACAACAATATAAAAGATGAAGAGAATTTTTATTAATGAAGAGTATATTGAAAGTTTATATTAATAGAGTTCTAAAATAGGTAATAATTTTTTTATCTTTATGATATAGGTGGTTAAGGTACTTTTGTGGAAATAAAGGGTAAATGTAAGGGAGTTGGTAACTCAAACTCCTTTCTCTATATTACTCAATTTCTTAGTTAAACTTAATTTTTCCAAGTAATTCAATTTTAAATGAATTTATCTTTTTTAATTCTATATAAAAAGATTTTTTTAAATAATTCTATTTCCATGAAACATTTTCATTTCATTTTTATTAAAAAATGACTCATAAATATAACCTTTACAACGACGAAATCATTTTTTTTTCAATGTGATCATTTCATGATTTGGTTTTCATTATATTAAAAATTATCTACCTCTAAAGGGATTATATTTCATGTTTTAACCTATATTTCTCTTTTATGTTGTGATTATGGTGACCAAGTTTTTGGGATCAAGATATTTAATTCATGATGTTATTTGGATGTTTTGTGAAACCCATATTATTTTATTGGTTTATTTATATAAATTTAATTATTTCTATTTATATGTTATATTCTACCAATTTTATTTCCATGAGTTATTTATATTATTATTAGGAAATATCATGAAACCCATTTTCATTGTATGGTTTATTTTATTATGTGATGATTGTTTTTTAAGTGGCACACAAATGTACAGATTATGAGATTGGTGAGAGTTATATATCCCTCTGTTGAATTGGAGAAATGATTATATCTCATGAAAAAAATTATATTAATAGGTTATAAATTAATATTGTTCACAAAGGTTGATAGTGATGAAGTTTATCTTAACTCGCAATTTTATGAGTGAACAGGTTGGAGGGAAGACAAGTACATAAAGATAAAAAATCATATGTTTATAATTATTCCACATTATTTACTACATTTATGGATTTGGTTATATGATTCATGTTTTATTTTTTAGTGACTTGGTAAAAGTGTTATCATTTGAGATGATATGTTTTTATTTTAAGGTTATGGTTAACACTTAATGATTTATGTTATTTCAAAATAGATATTTTTCCTTATACATGCTTTCCTTGTGTTTATAATCTAATCATTATGGCCTTAGTTATGTTATCCCTTACTGAGTGTTTAAGATAACCCGTTTATATGTTTTTTATTTCCTATGATTTGAAGATGATTATATCTTCTAAAATTACTTAGAGTGGATTTAGTTTATAAAGAAATGTTCACATCATGTGAAATAAGTGTTTTTATGTTTCTAGTCTATAAGAAACTAAAAAATTAGGTACTGGGGATGAGTGTATATTTATGGATGTAATAATTAAACCATGTAACCAATGTGTTATTTGTTTACATTTATCTTGGGTCACTTCAGGTATAAAATCAATAATTTATTTTCCTTTTGTTGTACAATATCTTACTTGGATCATCTCATTTGAGGAGCTATTATTATTTAAACACCTAGTAAACCCACATCATTTACTTTTTTATTTTTATTTTCTAGTTTTTGAATGAAATTAAATTTATGGTTTTTTATTTTTTGTAATGAAAACATAAGTAAACATTCATATGCAATGAAAATAAAATGAATGATGTTAGGAAAAAAGGAAATACTCCTAATAAAGTCATCAAGGGTGAACCTTCATTGTTTTTTATATTCACTGAATAAAAACACTCTACCATCTATGTGAACATATTATTCTTGGATGGATGTGTGTGTATAGTTCACTAAATGATAGATGAGTACACTAAAAATGGTTTTTTACTTAAGGGAAATGATATGAAGATGAAGAACATAACCATTAGTTAACCATAGTGAGAATAACTTCTCTCACTACTTTATAATCCTTAAATTAACACAAAGAAGATATAAAACATTAAGAATAAATGTATAAATACATGGGTTTAAACACTGGAATAATCCCCTAAGAAATTACATTTTTTAGTTACTCATGACCATGAGTATATCTAATCATAGTGGAGAATAGAAGAGTGAAAAACAATTGACAAAGAAAGAAATATTGAATTAAAATATGAATATGTGATTAAAAACTAAATTAAAACTACAATAAAAAACTAAAACCAAGACTCTTAACCAAATATTTAGTATAGAGTTTGATCTCTTTCATAGTAGTGTAATCTTATTTATTTATAGGCCACATGAATTTTTTTAAAAGATTCAGAATTTTCTCCTTGTTTTTACTGTCAATTCCCTTGATATATTTTCTCTTTTTAATCCTAGAGGGTTTCCTTTTCACCCCCATGGGTTTCCATACTCTTGATATGTTTTAAATTCCATGATATCTAAAATTTATTTACTTGACTACTAATTGAACTATATTTCATGTTAAGATCTTTAGGGTACCATTCTATTTGATTATATGTATACTAAAATTGTGTCCCAAAGGTTTTGTTCATAGAGTAGTTGAGTTTCATGAAGCATGTTCCTAATTCTCCATAAGTTGAATTTAAAAAAAGTATAGATCAATCATGAGTTTCACCTTGAAGTTATTGAAATCACTATGTGGTTAATACACACATGGTTACTACAGAACATACACAATTGATGGGTTTATTTTATAGTATATTTTGTGTGAAATCACTTTAGGTAAGGAACAGTCAGTTAGGAACCTCTTCTTGCTATTGATTGATGGTTGTGATGTCAATTGATCAGCCATAAAAAAATTTTATTGTTTATATCATCTAGATAATTGCGTTCTAGCTTTGGAACTTAAGGAATCACTAGAAAATTCTGATCATATTTATTCTTACAATTGATGAATCAAATACATGACCAATAAGAGACTACACAACATGTTCACCATGCTATCGATCGAGGATTTATATAATTTCCAAAACATGCTAAATTTTGAGGCTCTTATTGATATTTACAGATCATTCACATGATTATGTTTGATCAATTGTTTATAATAACTCTCAAACTCACAGATAATTATAAAATCACTAATATTTATTCAATTTAGACTATATCCACATAAAATAGTCATCAAATCCTCAATGATTAAATGTTGTATTTATCCTAAAAATTCTAGAAGATAAAATAATAAATTCAAACCAAAGTTTTAATCTATTTCCACAATAAATCCAAAAATATTCCTATAATCTAACTATGTGATAATTATCCATTAAATTATGAATTTATGGGGTAAAAAATCATTGAAATTCCAAGTGAAATATATGAAATTATTGACTCTATCAAGTATTCTATGCATAAAATTAACTTTGGAGAATATTTAAAGAATCAATTAAGTCCTAAAGAACACTTATATACCTAAGGGTTAGTATTATTAGTATATAAAATAAATCCAAGAGTTTCATTAATATTTTGAAAAGGTGGTGTATACTTAAATTTACTTGGAATAATATAGGAAATTGGAAAAGGAAAAATATTTATAAAATTAAATATAGGAATATGTAAATATAATCTCATTGTATACATAAATGTACTCCAGGAAGTAGTAACAGAAAATTGGAAAAGTCTAGATATACACTAATACATGTAAGAGTCATTGATCTTCTTATTATAAATTAGACAAAGTCATTGATATTCTATAAAATATGTATGAGTCCCTATGATCATATATAAGAGTCATCAATTAGAAAAAATGTGATATTTTTATACTAAATAATTAAAAATATAAAAAAAATCTAAAAATGCTAGGTTGGAGTTCAAAATTAAAATATCATGTTGATGAATAAATGAAACCATAGATTTTTGAAAATTTTGGAAATATTTTAATTTCATTTATGGTGAATTAAGCCAGAGAAATTATTATAAATATTATTAACCAGTTTTAATACAAAAAAGGGTATTATTAGAACATTAGTGGAGATGGGATATTTAATGAAGGTGTATATTTTTTATAACATGGGAGTACACTCACATGATTTAGTTATGTTGAGATCATGGTTCAGAAGAAATATATATATATATATATATATATATTAAGAATATAGAAATTATATTTACATTAATCATGAATATATAAGATATAAGAGGAGGAGAATAAAGAGTAGACTATTTTTTTAAATAAATAAATTCCACACTTATTGAAGAAAGAAGAGGATAACCTGATACATTGTTATATAAGAATAACTCTCTAAGTATCAAAGAAAAGAAGAAAACTGGTGAGATTTTTGAAATATAATATAGTACAATGAATAAGTATAAGAAGAAGAGAATAATTAGAAGAAGGCACCAAATATTACCCTATAATAATTCTACATCATAGAAGACAATAAAGAAAATAGAGTATAAAGAAATAAGAATATGAATAGTTAAGGGGGATACCTAAATGAATTGTTGTTATAAATATGATATACTGAGACTTTCAAATTGAGGATCCCCTAGTTTTTGTAGATCACATGATTTTTGAGAATTGAGAAAGGCCAATGATCTAGATTATTTTTAAGATCAGTTTTCTTGGTTATTTACTGAGACTGATTTTTATAGATATTAACATAATATATAAAGGCTATTGCGGAATCTAGTTGAGGAAAAAAAATTATATCTCTCGATGAAGTTAAATATTATATAAGTTTTGTGATATTGTTGAGTATTCAAAGGAAATGTTATAAACCATCAGTATCTAACATAAGGTTTAAATACCTATGAGGAGTAATAAGAGATTTTCAAGAGATAAGAATAGGTATTAGGTGATACATTACCCAGGATCAGGATGATACATTCTCAATAAACTTATCATTGGTGTGTGATTCTAGTAAAATATATGTATTTGACTTGGAATTTACACAAAAATGATATAGTAACCTATACTGTGCGTGAATCTTGTAAAAATATATGTGATGATCTTTACTTTTCTTTCTTCATTACATGTGGTATTGTGTGGTAGGTATAACATAATAAGATCCATTTATTTTTTAGTATGTAATTGAGTTTTTAGTGTTGAAAGGGGACTTTAAAAGTTTAAAAATTTAATTAAAAAAGAATTTGATAAAACAAGTCACCCTGATTCACCCCCTCTTAGGTGAATGAACAGATAACTCGACACTTAAATATCTATAATTATAATTTCCTTTTTGAGACGATTTTACTTTGTTGGATTCTAGGAATCTTTTTTTTATAGATAAATCATCTCATCATTAGAATATTTTCTAATTTTACCTAAGCAACCAAAAAATCAACACATTAATAAAGTTAAATTCTTATCACTTTGATTCCAAATTTTTGATAACTCTATGTAGCTTTTATGTTTTTAAATAACCTTTGAGGATTGATTTCTAGAGTTATCTATAAACATTTTATTTCTTTTATCCATTGATATATCTATTTAAGTATTAGATAATTCACCTTCAAATACAATTTTTATATTACCGATATTATTATATATTTTATCATTTAACCACTTCTCAAAACTTATCATACCAATTTCAGATATTTATTTGATTTTTTATTTAAACATCTACCAAATTGTAATTTCCTTTTGGAATCTCTATATATAAATTCATATTCAATATTTTTTTTCAAGGTAACCAAAATTTGTTTAGGCACATCAATATTTTTACCTATCTCTTTAGTAAAAGCTTTATGGTCATTGATTACTTATTATTTTTCTTTTATCTTTTGATTAAAGTTAAAAGATTATCTAGTTTTTTGAATACACTAAAAAGTCCCAAACCATATCTAACCAAGTTATTTTGGAATTAGTTTGGTCTAAATACTTTTAATAAGATTTCAACATTCGACTAATATATCTATTTTTCTAAAATTGGATATACATTTCCTCTAGTTCACCTTCAAGTTCAAAATTGAGATTAAAAAATCATTTTGTTTGATTTTCCAATTTAATATTAAACTGTATCTTCTTATCTATGAACATAATAATATCCTATTAATATAATTTGATTTTTTTAAAATTATTAAAGAAAAATTGAATATTTTATTCTTCCTTTATCATTAAACTCTTTCACTAAAACTTCTTCATAGATATATTTATAGATTTAACATTCCATTTTGGTGAAAACTTCATTTACTGAGTTTTTGAGAAATTAAAACCACCATAATATCTATAAAGAATCCAAAAAAATGTTATCTTACCCTATAATATTCCTTTTATATTTTTGAAATTTCTCACTACAAGTGAGTAAAATTTATTACTCATATATTAATTATCTTCTTCAATAATATTATGTTCAATATTCTATATAGCATTGAAATCCATCTCATTGGACTAGTCACTTGGTGATCATCCTGATTTCACACGCATGTCATATAAAACCAAGAAAATTTTTAAACTATATAATGTAATCTCTACTGAATTTATTTCTTCCAGAGTTGAGAACATTGAAATTTATAATGGTGGGAATCTGATTAGCATATTAATCACAATATATATAAAACCCTAAGATATTATAATACATTTATTTTTAATAAATAAATATATTCGATATCATATGAAGAATTAAACCTTAATAATATGTGAGTAATTATTATATATTATAAAATAAAACACATTATATTTAAATGAAATATAATTTTCAAAAAAAATTCTAATTCACTTAGGAAATACCATTTATCCAAAAGAACTGTTTCGAAATATTTTGTTTATAATAATTGTTTTTGTCCTATAAGTTTTATTTAAAAATTAATTAATAGTATTAAAATTGTTAAAAATTATTTTTTACATGTGTATAAAATTAATCCACTAGTTATTAATTAGTTATAAAGTAAAATAAAAGCATTTGAAAGTTAAAAAGTGATGTTTTTCTAAAAAACCTCTTTTATGTGCACAATATATTTTTATCATTATAAATTAAATTAATCACTATTGATGAATTATTTTAATGAAATTTGTATATAATATATTAAATAAAATGTTTTAACATTCATATATTGGATTTTAACAGCCGTGGAATCATATTAGATATTGTTTTATTATTAAAAATGTATTTCAAAAAAAAAAATCATTTTCATTGCGTTTTTCACTCTTTTAAAAAATTTTATGCCACTTATAGGATTTGGGTTTGATAAAATGGTTTCTATATTTTGAATCTACAAGTAATTTTTTTTAAATAGGTAAATTTCATTTTTGGTAACTATGAATAGTAACCATGTTAACACTTTTTCACAACTAAAAGGGTCAAAAGGATTAATGTGAATGTGTTTGTGGGGGGGGGGGTAAACAAAAAGATAAGGAATAAAATATTTTGAAAACATTTATAAATGTTATTAGTTGGAGAAAAAAGAGGGATCGTATACCTTTAGCCCTCTGTCCTGTACCAATGCATCTTCTTTTGATGAGGTCCTAAGATCTGGTAGCAATGCCTCAATCAAGGAGGGACTACAGGGGTTTTCCTAGGATGTGGTGAAATATTCCATATTTGTAAATACAAGGTGTTTTAATCCAATGACTAGACATTTGATTTAGCTAGTAAATAGACTTGAATGACTAGTTATGGAAGGATTCAATATTGAACAATATAACTCATTCCATGCCGAGGCTCCTAATTAACTGGTCTGTGAGGGTGAGTCCAATGAAGAGGGTTCCAATTTTTCTATAGGTGATAGACCTTTGAGCCTAGGGAGAAATAGTATTCTGAAGGTAAATCATAAATAGTGGAAGGATTACTTCTCTTTACATCTTATAATGGAGATATGAGCAGTAAATAAATTGAAATCCAAGAAGATAGGCAATTATTCTTCTTTCCAGAGGAAGTCAGGTGGTGCGTTTGAACAACCCTTGGAATTGCTATTGAGCTTGGAAGAAAAAGTGGTTGAGAAGGTTCTATTACTCAATTCCACTAAAGAGGAAGCTGCTAAAATGATGGGGTGGTCATTGAGGGTGGATATAAATGAGGGTAAATATACATGGATCAACAAGTAGGACCTGATTCTTTTTGGGGTATTCAACAATGAGAAGATCAACCTTGTGGTGTACATCAAGTCCTTAGACAAGTTGGCCTTCTGGTTTGAAGATCTGATAATGGATGAACCAGACTTTCAGGTAACCAATATCTCTTGGAAATTATTTTTAGAGAATAATTATGGTATACTTAAATTGTCCTTCAATGACTCTATTATCTCTTTTTTTTTGAACGCATGGTTTCTCACTTTTTACTTAAAAGTGTTTGAAATAATAAAAAAATAATTTTCAGTCAGTCACCCAACTCACTTATAAAAGGGCTCTCCCTTACTTCAATTATTAACACAAAGTGAGATCTCTAGTTTGGCCAAGAAATACCCAA
This sequence comes from Viscum album, assembly GCA_963277665.1. Classification (NCBI taxonomy): domain Eukaryota; kingdom Viridiplantae; phylum Streptophyta; class Magnoliopsida; order Santalales; family Viscaceae; genus Viscum; species Viscum album. Next base: position 446,715,253 of record OY728134.1, read on the forward strand.
ATATATTCATACCTCTCCTCCCAATGTTCTAGATAATATGGTATTCACAAAGGAACAATCATTGAATTCTTAAGGTGTAATCCAAAGGAGGTTTCCCAAAGAAGATGTAATTGTCATTTCTGATCTATTCCAGGTTTATTTCTTCCTTAACCTAAACGAAATATTCTATAAACATATTAAAATAATTAAATTTTTATAATTACTATAATAAAACCCTTATGTTAATATTACAACCATTTTATACCACCTTTCCATCCTATGAGAAATGATAACGCCATTCATGAATATGTGTAGGCTACCACCTCCACAAAGAGTTGGAGTTCATTTTTCATGTATGACATATATGGATAGTAATATCAATTTATTCTATGAATATAAATGATATATATGATATTATTATGATTCTATAAATATATATTATTATTTACCTTTATTTTCATTCTTTATAAAATGAAAACATTACATCTGTATACGTATAGACTACTATCTCTATAAAGTGATGCAATTCATATTTCATCACCATCTTATAAGAATGAATATAAAAGTGTATATAATAAATAAATATGATAATTATTACATGTTTAATATTTTTAATATGATGAAACCACGAAAAATGTATAAGGACTAGAAGCATCAAACTGAAACAAGCATGGGAAACATAACGGTTGACACTCTGAATGTTGATTTTAATGAAAAATTGTTAATAAATAGGTAATTGGAAGTTATAAAGGATTGTTATATTATAATATATATATTAATATTGTTCTTTTATATATATTTAATAAATATAAATTTATTATATATCATCATAACAACATGTTCAAATAAATTCAGGACCCGTGGTAAGGGTTTACGCTATAATTTAATTTTTAATTAGGATTACTTATGATTGAATCTCCAATGAAGGAATTATTTTATATTTATCTATTAAGAAAATACGTTTTCTTCTCTAATATTTATTTTCTGGGTTTTTTTTCATTTCATTCTTCTCTCTTTGGTACTTTAAATGATTGAGAAAATGTTTTTTTAAGAAAAGTCGACTATATTTTATCTTTGGTCAGAGAAATTTTTATTCCATGTACATGCTCATTAAAATGTTTTTATGAATGATATTTTATATGATCCACTTATTATTTAAATTAATTTTAATTTATATTTTACTTTATTTTCAAATGATTAAAAATGATTTTTTATAAAAAAATTTCAAACCATTTTTTCCTGACTTTTTTACAAAAAGTGTGAACAGAATATTTGTTTTAATGTTTACCCTATGAATGTATTTTTCCACCATAATGATTATTATTTTCTTTTAATATTAATTTATAATTTTCCAAGGTAATTTTCAAATAAAATCATTTTCTCAATATTGTTAGAATTTTTATTTAACATGTTATCAAAAGAAAACTATATTTTTCTCATGTTTTCAAAGAAAGGTTTGAATTTTATTTTAATGGTATTTTAGATCTATTTCAACTAACTTTTAATTTTATTATTCTATATTGGGGAAGTAAACTAATTATATAAACCATGTAATTTCTTTGTATGGATTATGATCATGTGATGTTTAAATATTTATGAATCCCATTTAATTTCCTTGGATTATTATATAATGAATTGATGGATGTTATTATGATGTTATGGAAAACATATATAGGGTTTTAATTATATGATAGGTGGGTACATAAATTCCTCCAATAAATTTGGTGATGATTGAAATGTCATGAGATAATATGAATAGTATGGGGAGAGAACCCATTATAGAGGTGAAAAAAGGTTTAGGAGTGAACCCAATCCATTATAGAAGTTTTTCCAAAATGTGATGGTGGTCTTGGAAAAGGTAATTGAAAAATGAAATTATTTTATAAGATTTTTTCAATAGAATTAACTTTTATAAATTAAATTTCCTTTTCCATTGATTAAATACCTCGTCAAGTAATGAAGTTATAAAACAACATGGAGTACTTTGTCTATTTTTAATAGTTATATGGTCTATAAAATTTAAAAGATCATTATGAATAATAACCATTGATAATATATCCATTTTATAAAGAAAATTAAGATTAGTATATTAAGGTTTACAATAAAATCCAATTGATATAGATGAAAGAAGTGATGGTCTTGACCTGTAGGGCCGTACTCCATGAAGCCAATTTATTAGGGATTATGAGGGTGATAACATAATTTTGATTTTCCATTGATGAGTTCCAAGATGATATTAAACAACTAAATCAGGAATGAAACTATTTACAAGATAATTTTAAGCTCACTTAGATCATGAAACAAACTATGTATGCTGAACCACCCTAAGAAAATCTCACCATCACACACCTTACAATTAGTGAACTCATTGGTGAAATAAAAGGATAAATATATAGACCCTAGTAGTATGAATTTTCATATTTTATTTTAATGAAATAATGATTATATTTATCCATTTTTAATATTAATTTTTAAATGATTATATAACGATTTTGATAAAAATTATATTTTGATACGATGAAACATAAATTGTATTTTTGAGAAATTTATAGTTTCAATAAAGACATTCTATTTTTATGAATTCAAGAATTTTTGAAATAAATTAGTCAAATATTTTAATTAAATATTTTTTTATTAAATACAAATGATATTATAATTTTATAAAGACAAATGTTTTTTTATAAGGGACATAAAACTATTATTAAAAAAACCCATAATTATTCCAATAAATGTGGATTTTTGATTTAAAAGAGTAAATTATAATAATTAGAGAATTATTACTATAATATGAATATTTATTTTAAACTATCACATAAAAATTAGCCAATGATTATATTTTTCCTAACTTTTGGAGACAGTTGAATTTTTGGGTCAAAATTAAATTCGGTATAAATATACAGTGTGAATTAGGACATTACAATGTAACAAAAGTGTTCTAATATATGATATAAAATATATCCATGGCCATATATATATTTATCCTCTAATATATTTTGGTTTGAGGTTATTTGATTAATTCTATAAATCCTTACTTAATCCTCTAAAACCTATATTATATTTTTTCATTTTTAAAATCAATTATTTTTAATTATGACTCACCTTCACATCAAAAGAGGTATTATTTTTATTATATAAGTTATTAAACATGAAAAAATATGAAAAAAAATCCACTTTGATAGAAACCATTGGATGGTTTGTGACGACCTGACCGAGGTGCCACACATCGGGGCCCTGAGCTAGTCAGTCACATGACCTCAAGCACACCTCCCTGTACACCAAAGGCTTATAACTATAAGAGATGGTTAAATATAAAAAATGGGGATACTATACCATCTATATCAAAGTAGATCAATAGAGGAAATAAATAATAATAATCAAATGAAAATAACCATAACTGAATAATACCAGTATGACATGATGACCAAAACAGGAATACAGTATCCAAACTAAAATAGTTGACATGTCCTGACATCCATGTGTCAAATTTATAAATAAAATACAAAAATAAATACACATAGAAAAATTACCAAGAAGGTCCCGATATCATGTCTGGGTCCCTCATCCATGCTCTAGCACAACTCAGTCATCTAACATAGGGCTCTTTCCCTTATACTGTCATGAAAACATGATGTCTATTTAGGTACCGATCCGGCAACCTGAATAGGGCGTGAGTACAACTCTGTAGGCCACCACCAATGACATCTAAAAAATATTCATTAAATAAAAGTTTATTCAGTTTTATAATGAATAAAATACATTAAACAAGGTAAGCAGTTCACATATTCAAATATTTTTTATTTAAAAACATAAACCCCCCAAGTTCTTGAGAACTCCCAAACCCTCAATACCCGATTTGGCATGAAACAGAGTCTAAACAATATCACAAATTCTATTCACAATTCATTATAACACATGGTTTTTTATTATCCATTCGATTTCAATTCAAATAATTACCACTTGGAACCATAGTCCAATGCCAATCCCATTGGTGTAGAACATCATGCCTAGCACTCAGTGGGTATTTGGGGGATTAGTCCATGTCCAACACCCCATTTCTCAATCAAAAACATATATCACATATATCATTTTAAATAAGTATAATCAACCTTAACTCTCTTATCACATGTCACATCATGGTCTAACATTTCAAATATTAATTTAATCATAATTATTTTCTTTGATGACATAGAATAATATAAAAAATTCACCCTTAAACCATATATTAGCATTTAATCAAAGCTCAATAACCCTTTAAGGTTTATCCAAGAATCCCTCAAACCCCTTTATCAAGAAATTCAATATATAATCGATTTACCAATTACACAATCCCACAAACCCATAAAATTTATAACCACATCATTCCATTTATTAATCAAAAAATTAATTAATCTAATTAAACCAATTACAATTGCCCCAAATTCAACCCATTCAATTATCACATGAAAATTTAATTAAATCAATTCAATATTCAATGTAATTTACCAATCATGGAAATTAAAAACTTCTCAATTACATATACACAATTAAATCAACACTATGGTATTTTCTATTTAGACCACCTACCTCAAGATCGTTGATAGATGCTCTCCAATGGAAATACACAAATTGAAGTGGAACATTAAATTTCACAATGAAGAATGAGATGTAGAACAAAAACCCATATCCAAGATCAAATGGATTAAGCTATTTAAAACCCTAGACCTAAATCCATGCCAATGAATAATAAAACACTTCCCTTTTTCTGGAAAAAGAGATAGAATAGAGAGGAAACCACATAGGATGAGAATCTCTTACCAGGAGAGGTGCATAATGTTCAATACATCCTTTAATTTGTGATGAATAGAGTTAAAAATACATTGGAATATATATGGGAGGATCAAAAATCATAGGAAATCATCCTAGGATGAATAGGGGTGAATGAGAGTGAGAGTTGGGGGGTTTAAGAATTCTAAAATAAATTTTCAGAATAATTAAACTAGCATGTGTTGTTTCTTGGGCAAGGGTATACAATTTGAACTTACTATAAACCTTACCGCACTCCCCTCCTCAGGGGTTGAATGGTTATTACTAAGATAGAACACAATTTTCTTGGTTGTGCACATGATTTGGAAAAACTGTGTGCCAACCATACACTGTCCCTCTTCCTTCCAAAATTCTATAATTTCGCCCAAAAACTCCCAAGGTAAATCCCAAACAAGATATACTCAAAATAACGATGAATAGTACATATAAATGAGATTGATTCAACTCCATAAAAAGTTGGGGTCTTACAATCTCCCCAATTTATAGCAGCTCATCCTTGAGCTTTACTCCAAAACATTTCTAAGATTCCAAGGGAAAAAGATCAGGACACTGAGCTTGCATGTCCACTTCTCTCTCCTAGGTTTCCTCCTAAACACACCTATGTTGCCACAATACTCGAAATATTAGCACACTCTTTCCTATAAACACTTTCTCATGGCCATACAAAACACACATTGGATGCTCCTCAAAGGATGCATTAGTATCAAGATCAACATCATCCACATCGATCACATGAGAAGGATAGAGGTGATACCGATGATGCTGTGATAGTTAAAAAATTTCATACCGAGTACTATACCTATGTGGAAGAGCTAATTAGTATTCCACTGACCCGATTATCTCTACAACATCAAACAATCCAAAAAATCTAGGAACTAACTTTATGTTCCTTAGAATTTTATGGAGCCCCAATCTAGGCGACAACTAGAGGAACACACGATCATCCACTATAAGATCAAGGGGTTATTGATGTATATCAGCATAAGAATTATATCTAATTTGAGTCATAGCAATACAATTTTGAATCAGATGAACTAGCTCTAACGTCTCTAACCTGAGACTTGGTCCCAACATCTTTGACTCACCTACCGCCATCCAATAGAGATTTGATCTACATGGATTACCATAAAGATCCTCATACATTGGCATCTGAATAGTAACCTGATAACTATTATTATTGGTGAACTCAACAAGCACTAAGTGATTCTCCCAAGTCCCACCAAATTCAAGAACACATGCTAATATAATATCCTATGAAACTTGTATATAATGCTGTGACTTCCCATCTGCCTATGGGTGGAAATCCATACTCAGTAAAACTCGTGCGTCAAACACCTTTTATAAACCCTTACAGAAGTGAAAAGTAAAACAAGAGTCAAACCCGTAAATTATACTCCATGGAAACTCATGTAAATGAAATAGCTCATGAAAAAATAAGTCTCCCAACTGATCTACTGAGAAAGTCTACTTTATAAGAAAGAAATGTGATACTTTATTCAGTAAAACCACAACCACCTAAACAATGTCATTCTTCCATGGCATCCTCAGGAGTCCCACCACAAAGTACAAAAAAATCATCCCACTTCCATCCCAAAATAGAAAATAGGTTCAATAAACCACTAGGTCATTGATGCTCAACCTTCACCCATTAATAGGTGTAACATTGTGTCACAAAACCTGATATCTCTCTTTTCATGTATAACCACAAATATTGCTAACATAGGTCAAGAAAAATTTAGTGAAAACCATATGTACCACCCACTTTGTGACATGAAATTAATGCATAAACTTCTCTTACATACTCGTAGGAATAACTACACAACCCCAGACATAGATGATATCACATCATCTATTGTCTAATCGAAAGGTGACTCCCTACCCTCATGGATTTTGCTCAAGGAAAAACATTCCAGATCATGATACTACCTTTCCCTGATCTGACTCAAAGGTGTATAATCCACTGACATAGATTCGATAGTCATCTATTCCCAGTCCTCTTAAACCACAACACACATCTCATTAAGTAAAGTCATCATTTTCCACTCAATAATAGACCCCTAAACTTTCTGAGTCTGAGTTTTTTTAATTAAAGAGCCATGGAAACAATTTCCATTCTCGATATTATATGTTAGATCATAATCAAATGACTGCATATCCCTAACCCACCTATACTACCAGAGATTTAAATCTTTATATGAAAATATACACTTTAAGCAGTTGTGGTCAGTATACACTATAAACTTCTCTCCCAACAAACAATGTCACTAACACTTCAAAGCATAAACCACTGCTAAAAAATCTAGGTCCTGTGTAGGGTAGTTAAATTCATATGGCCTCAACTTCCATGGCTCATATGACCCATATCAATCTTCCAACATCAACACTACTCCAATACATATCCTAGAAGCATTAAAAAACACTATATACTCTTCACTTAGATCAGGTAGGATCAAGATCATTTACATAGTACAATGATTCTTTAGATCCTAGAAATAATTATGACATTCTCAAGACCATTGAAATGTTATCCCCTTCTTGGTCAAGATCTAAAGTGGTGATTCATAATGGTAAAATTCATGGATGAACCTTTGATAATATCCCACCAATCACAGAAAACTATAGATATAAAAAACATTATTTAGATACTCCTAAGAAACAACTACCTAAACTTTATCTGGGTCTAATGAAACATCTTCCTCTAAGATGATGTGACCCATGAATTTTACTCGATCAATCTAGAATTGATACTTAAATATCTTATAATATAGCCAATAATTTCTCTGTATACTCAGGAAAATGTTAAGATGTTTGGAATGATTGTCATGAGTCTTGGAGTATACTGAGATTTCATCCACAAACACAACCACAAACTATCCCTGTTATGGGTGGATGATTCTATTCATCACGGCCATAAACACTGTAGGAGTATTTTTCAATTGAAATGAAATCATGATGAACTCATGAATTCATACCTACTTCTAAAGAATTTAGAGGTATATCAGAAGTTCAAACTCTCAAATGATGATGCCATAATGTTAATTCATTCTTGGAGAAGGCACAATCCCTTCTCAACTGGTCAATGATATCATCTATACGTGTAAGAGGATACCTGTTCTTCCCTGTCATTCAATTGAAATTTTGGTAATCGACACATAAGCACAAAGTTCTATTAGCCTTCTTTTCAAATTAAATTTGAGGACCCCAAGGAGATTTACTAAGATGAATAAAGACCTTATCTATTAACTATTATTATTGAGTCATAATCTATTGAAGCTCTATTGTTTCCATTATATATGGTGGAACAGAAACTATCTTATCCCTGACAAGAGATCAATTGTAAATTCCACATCCCTCTTAGGTGGAATCCCTGATAAGTATTCAGGAAACAAATCCTGAAACTGGCCCACTGTATGTGGATAGACATCATTATTTTCACCCCCATTATATAGGAAAAGACTTGAAACTAGGTAAGTGATCTCCCCCACTTACTGATGAATTGGACCTTCATGGAATTTATGGATACCCTCTCTCCATGTTGAATATAATTATCACCCTCAGGAGACATAAAAGTCACTCTCCTATAGTAAAAATATATGTGGGATTTGTATGCCACTAACCAGTTGATACCCAAAATAAGGTTGAGTCCTGACATATTGAGAATATAAATATCCTAACTAAAACAATACTCCCCAACTTTGAGAGAATAGCCCTTCCACAAATAGATATTTCTCAACCATACTCCCAGTGGTGTATCAATCATCATCACCCCGCTCACAAACTTCACTGCCTGGCTCAAACCATTCACAAGTTGTACATATATAAAAGAATTATAGGAACTATTATCAAATAAGTCTCTATATATCATATAAGCTACAATAATTGTATCTATAACTATTGATGTTCCACCCTCACTATCTATAAGTGTAGGCTAAACTACATGAAACCATAATTCCCCTATTCACTATGATGCCGTTTGATTCCCCCAAGTTACAACACTCTGTCGATATGGGAACTCTTTCCCAAAATCTCCTCATCCACTGACTCGACCCCCACAACTAGTTGAACTATAACTTACAGAATGACATGGGGTTAAAGACCCCCTTTCAACACATCGATTCTTCCTAGCTCCTCTATATTTATCTATATTTCTTGGGTTCATGAATAATGTATGTAGATGTACCATCTTGTGACAAGATCAGTACTCTACTGGTGGTCAGGGACAATGCCTAAGAAAGTGAGCTGACCTACTACAATGGTGGTAGAACATTTGGGTAAGATTATGACTAACTAAACATTCCCCCATACACTATGCTTTTCACTACTTTGGTTAACATTTTCATAGAGACGCGTCCTACTATTGGAATTCGTTCCACCTGATCACCCAACAGAAACCACCCACCCCTACTAGAATCCTCGTTCAGGTTCCCCTTAGATATTATATTTTGATTTACCACTTTTGAAAACTTCTTCAACCTGAACATTTTAACATGGGACTTAATTTAAAACATAATCCCATCTTGAAGCCACTTCATCACAGTAGCCTCACCCTCCACCAACACTAGAATAAAGTGATGAAAATCCATAAATCATCCAATATAGTCCATCACAGACATACTCACCTAGGTCAACCTCATAAACTTTGTCACTCCCTCATGCCTGAGTGTCTTAGGGTAAAAGTGATCTAAGAAATTCTCCTAAAATTCATTCCACCCCATACTTTTCAGCTATCCATCCCAAGTCTAGATGTCCCACCGATTATTCTCCTGACCATGTAACATATATGATGCTAGTTTGAATCTCTTCTCAGTAGGAGTCTCTACGTGGTCAAGAATCATCTAGATATACTTAATAACGAACTCAGATACATCAAGTACACCCTCTCTAGTGAAATTTAGAGGGTGTTACAACCAAAACTCACACATCTTGTTAGAGATAATCTTCACAACATTCCCTATATATATTTCCAAAAACTACAAAAACCAAGAAACTTTCTCACGTAATTTCTCTCCGAACTCCTCACCTAACACTATTTGTGCCTAAGGATACACTACTGGTGGTTCATCTCTAGCCGTAACCTCCTATATTCCTCTCAAAAAGTATAGTCATAGAAGAATATTTCTATAATTCCAAACACATGTCTCAGAAAACATTACAAAAAATTAATACATTCACCAAGGAGGGATCCATAATAAACCATAACGACTCATCCCCCCAAACCCCACCACATGGTCAAAACCAAGGAGATATCACCACCCTTAACCATCCCTCATCTAGGTCTAGGTTAACAATGGGTAAAAACGTCCTCATTATTCACTTTTATCATTAGAAACCTATTTTACACATTTTTTCACATCATTTCACAATTTTCAATTTCATATTAGGCGCATTTTTTTCATTTAAATAACAAGAAAGGAAAAGAATCTTCAATTAACAACTTAACTAAGACCTACTTTTATCTTGCATGCCTAAGATGATGCATGTCACATAATAATCCAGAGTTTCTAAATGATGCATGAATAATAAAATCTCATTCCATACCAGGACTCAAGTAAAATATCAAAAAATATCAAAAACAATAATCAAATTACACAATAAGTGAATCACTCAAGATGAAATAACATCCAACTATAATAACACTCATCAGTAACAACAATACCACCATGGGTACTTGGAATTTACCCTCAAACATGGTTTAGATACTCCCATGAACGAGCTCTTAGCTAAGGCCTGACTCATCCTATTCTCCTATATATATATTCCCAAATAGTATGGAAAAATAAAATAAAAAACCTCCTTTGATTCCACTTTGGATGTCTTGACCCAGATGCCACACATTAGTGCCCCAATGAGGTTGGTTACATGATCTCAAGCATAGATTCCAATTCACTAGAGGATACTGACTAGCAGTGAGGGTCAAATATACAACATATGGAGACTATAACTTCTTTATCAAAGTAGTATAATAGTGTAAATAAATAACAACCAAATTAAAATAACCATAATAAAATAATAGCAGTATCACATGATGACCAAAATAAGAATACAATATACAAACTGAAATAGTAGATATGTCATGCCATACATGTGTTAGGTTTAAAATAAAACCCAAAAATAAATACACACCAAAAAATTTCCAAGTGAGTCCCAACATCACATCTAGTTCCCTCATCCATCCTTCATCCCAAATTAGACATATAACATAGGTCACTTTCCCTTATCCTTTCATGAAAACATGAAGTCTATTTTTTTTGTAACAATCAAGAAGCTTGAGTAGGGTGTGATTACACTCAATATTCTCCCACCAATTACGTCTAAAACAATATCCATTCAATAGCAGTGTATACAGTTGTATAAATATTAAAAAACAAGAAATAACATAAACATTTTTCATATTCAATTATTCATTATTTAACCATATAAACCCCTAGGTTCCTGAGGACACCTTAATACTCAATACCTACTTTGTCCCATGATAAATCCTATACCATATCACATATTCAATTAATAATTAATTATAAAACATGGTCTTTAATTTTCTATTTCATTTTAATTCATATCACGACCACTTGGAACCAGAGTGAAATTCTAATCTCATGGGAATATAATATCATGTCTAGAACCCCGTGGGTATTTAGAGCATAAGTACCTATCCAAAACCACATGGGTATGTGAATAATAAATCCTTCTCCAATAAGAATAATCACATGCATGTATTTAGTCCTAGAATGTCATGTCTAGGACCCTGTGGTTATTTGGATCAGAAGTCCATGTCCCACACCCCATTTCTCAACCAAAAACATATATCACATATGTCACTCTCAACAAGGTTAATCAAACTTAACCCACATATCGCATTTTACATCTTAGTTTACTATTTAAACTATTTATTCAATCATAATTCATTAATTTAATTACATGTAATAATATTAAAAATTCACCATTAAACCATCTATTAACATTTCATCGAAACCCATTAACCCTTCAAGATTTAGAAAAATATTTCTAAAATACAATTATTAACCAATTGAATATTTCATCAATTTACCAATAAGATAATCCCATTAACCCATAAATCTCATAACCACTTTATTCCATTAATTAACCAATTTATTAATCCAATTCAACCAATTACAATTGCCCAAAATTCAACACATTCAACTATCACATGGAAATTTAATTAAATCAATTCAATATATGATACCATTTAAAAATCATGGAAATATAAAATTTAATAATTAAATACACATAATTAAATCAATACCACGTAATTTTTAATTTAGACTACTTACCTCAAGATCATTGATGAATACTCGTCAATGGAATGCCCAAATTGAAGTGGAACGCTCAATTACACAATGAAGAATGAGATCTAAGAACAAAACCTAGATAAAATATCAAAAAAATTAATATATATCAAAAACTAGATCTAAACCCATGCCAATGGATAATAAAACACTCTTATTCACCCTAAAAGAGAGATGGGGGAGACATGAAACCACATGGGATGAGAATCTCTTACCAGAAGAGGTGAAGATTCTTCAATCTGAAATTCAATTCATTTATAATGGAGTTAATAAGACCTTGGAATCCATATGGTAGGATCTAAAATTGTAGTAAATAATCCAAGGTCAAATAGAATAGAATTAGGATTTGATCCATGGGTTCTAGAATTTAAAAAAATGGAAATAATTAAACCCACACACACAGTTTCCTAGATAGGGGAGCATGATTTTCCCTAACAATGAACCTCCTCTCAAGGGTATCATGGTTAATACTAATAGGAAACACATTTTGGAATTTTTTTCACCAAATGTGCTAATCCCCATTGTTTGGGTTCGAATGGTTTTCTGGAATGGGCCCACGGTTTGGGAAAACCTTGCATTACCCCTCTTCCTTCCAAAATTCTTTAATTCACCCAAAAATCATCCAAGTTAAAAACCAAAAAAGATATACTCAAAAACAAGTGTACATATAAAAATGCTTAAGTCATCTCTAGAAATTTTTTGGGTCTTACATGGTTTGTGGTTTTTATTACTTTATCACGTAGAGTCCAAAACCTAAGTTTGAAAATTAATAAATAATTCTACTCACTTTTTCTATATAAACCCTACCATAATCTCATTTATCTTAACTAAAAAACCTTGAATCATGACATTATTCTATCATTAACTCTCTAGATCCCTCCCTAGGTGTCCCCAATCTATTAAAAAGCTCCTCAAAATCTTTTGGAAACAACCTCTAAAAGTAAGTGATCCTCTCCTTCTCAACTTTATTCAATAACCTTGTTTTTCTTATGACTTTTAATTACAAATTTTTCATGTTTTATTATGTTATTACATATCCATTTTACTTCCCTTATGATTTCCATGTAATGAGAGTCACCTTTCACTCACATTAATCCTTCCCATGAATATTTGAGTACTCCTATTTATTGTTGAAATTATTCTGTGATTTTCCATGAAAAAAATTTGTTTTGTGAAGACTCATACCCATTTTACCTAAAGGGTGTTAAACTTGATGTAACTATAATTCATACCCACAATTCATAAATATATTATTAAATTTAATGAATTATGACCTTATGTTTAATGATCTATGTGACACACATATACAAATACAGGTTATGATTAGTGTTATAGATAGTGCTCCAATGCATTTGGTTACATTTTATTATCATGATACATCTTGTATAGAATTTGTGAGTAAGAATAAACCATTATGGGATTCTTTAAACCATGTGAGGTTGTCTTGGAATTTAACCTTGACTTATGTTATTAATTGATTTATGTTTTCACCACATTCCCATGTTGTCTTTATGAAATCATGTTATATCATACATTATTGTTCAATATTATGATTGTCACCCCTATTATGTTACTTTTATATTCTTATTGGATAACATGTACTAATTTACCTTATGCTATTATTTATTTATTACCTTAACGAGATTTATATCTCACCCATTTCTTATTTTTTCCCTTGGAAATGGAGATGACCTTGTTTGCTTAAGGTTCAAACATTCCAATCAGTTTCTAACAGGTTTGTTCGTAGAATTGGAAATATGCAATGATTCTATATCCATTTGGACCTACTTTCCAAAGATAGGTGCTCATTAGTTGTGTAACGACTAGGCTTAATAATTTTCATTGGTTGAGAGGATGGGAGATCGGACTCATCACACCTTTTTGGGGGGAATTATTGTCCACTCCGAGACTCTCTTTATAGATTTAAGTTATGTTCATGAATCCTTATTACACTACCAAGTATGAAAATGATATTTCCTTAAGATCTGACAATCAATGATTAATATGTATGAGATTTAGAGAATCTTTTATATGTATTTGAGGTTCTTCATCGATAGATAATCATCTGTATTTGTTAGAGATTCTTAGTCAATGGTATCCTTCAACACATTATATAAAGATCTATTCGTCATTCTGATAACCATACTGGTTTTAAAGCCACTCAGCGGGGCACTTGAATTTTATTGTCATTCAGAAGGACGTGGAGTATTTCAGAGTTGGGATTGTACCCGCAGATGGGCTACCTATGTATCCTTGTTAGAAAAGGAATCAGAACCCACATAGTTCGGTAATTGAGATATAGTTTAACATCATATGGGACAGATGAGAATTAATGGGTGATGGGCTTGAGCCTCAGAAAGGCTTCCTACGTACTCCACTTTTGAGGTGGAGATCAAAGTCCACGTAGTTCAATTGGGAATTGTGGGGCTTACGTATGACTAACAGCCCAAAGAGATGTTTCTTGGTTACTTTTACACTCTAAGCTCATGTGAGTTATACTTGGTGTGAGAAACAAGAGGTATCAGTAAACCTGACAATTTGTTCCACGAAAGATGCGGTCACAAGGAATGATATAGGGCTTATGTATGTATGATTTTCCCAAATAGATAAAGATCCAGACTTATTTTAGAGAAGAAGTCCGGGAATAGGGTCTATAAAGGAATATGTTCTTTTATGGAGATTTGGACACTCTAACTTGGGGCTTACTCCTGAGGAAGATTCCCAAATTAGGAGGGGACTTGTGATTGGGTTTTATTCCTGAGAAGGAAGCCCAAATCAAAAGAAGTTAAGACTGGTTAAGAGAAATTATGACTGGGGATTATTCTTGAGAAGGAGGCCCAGGTTAAAGGGACTTGATAACTGGGGCTTACTTCTGAGAAGGAGGCCCAGGTTAAGGTAATTTGGGACTTGGGGCTTACTACAAAGGAGGATTTCCAAATTAGGGAACTTGGACTAGGGATTACTCCTGAAAAGGAGGCCCAGTTTAGGGGAATTATGACTGGGGATTACTCTTGAAAAGGAGACCTAGGTTAAAGATCTTCTCATCTTAAAGGATGAGGTTGAATGAATGAAATCTCTAAACTTTGTGACATAAATATATTTAAATCACTAGGTTTTGAGAGATGTTCCATATAATTCCATTCCGTTAAGAAATCCAACAAAGGAACCATTTCATTAATGACCTTGAAGAGGAGAGGTGGATTTGAAGAAATGAGTTGAATAGGTAGGAGGGGCACCCAAAAGGAAGTAGGTGCGTAGATCCTGTTTGGGAACGCAAGTACTAGTCGCGTAAGTATACCTACGCGACACATGTGTACTTGCGCAACGGTCAACCCATAGGGTAATACTTGGGCGAGCCTTTGCTCAAGCACTTAGTATCATCGCTAAAGGCTTCTAAAAGGGTGGCGCGCAAGTTCTTTTGAAGGGATAAGGCAGTATGCAAGTGTGACCATTTCCCATAAGGGATCGACACTTAGGCGCACATGTGTTGATGAATTTCAACACTTATGACTTGTTCCCCCTATTTAGATCTTCCATTCTAGGTAAGAAATTAACTCAGAAGTGTTCAGAAGACTTCAAGAAGAGACTAGGGCGCCGAGATCTGAAATCTGAGTTTCTGGATTTTTCATCCTCAAAATGGGGGGCCCACGAGGGGTATT
Source organism: Viscum album (assembly GCA_963277665.1). Taxonomy (NCBI): domain Eukaryota; kingdom Viridiplantae; phylum Streptophyta; class Magnoliopsida; order Santalales; family Viscaceae; genus Viscum; species Viscum album. The sequence goes on from OY728134.1 coordinate 446,730,998, forward strand.
TATAGGCTGCTGAAAACCCTAGGAGAAAATCATATAGGTCACACAGGTCACCTGTGCGCCCAAAATGTGGCGCACAGGTACCCTGTGTGACCATCTTGAAACTTGCATGACCCATGCTGAAGCAAATCCTTGTTCATGCCTTTGTCAATTTTCGATGTTTCTTCAAAGGATGAATTACTTTGTGTTAAGGTATTTCCCTTTTCATTCTTTAGACTCTGTGACAGAAAGGAGCATCAACAAAAGTCCCCCCTCAGAGTTGGATCCGAAAGTAATGAGGATGTGACTCTAAGGTAAAGAATAAAACCAAGGAAGGGCGACACCCAAGTTTTGAGAATGCAGATGGCGGCGCGCAGGTGAGAGGCGCGCAGGCTTCGGTGCGCAGGGGTGCAGCTAGGCCTATAAATATGCTCCTCATTCTCGTCCAAAGTATTGGACATTGAATGCTTCTAAGCTCTCACCACGCAGGTTGCTCTCGTCACGCAAGTGGCTGACTTTCAGCAGTTTCATTGCTTCTATTTGTGTCGTTGTGCTGTAGAGGTATTTTGACCAGCGCGGTGATACCTGCGCGCCAAAACCCTATGTGACAAGGTTACACTTGCATGCCAAAATTGGAATTGCGTGCCTTAATACCTTACCCATTTTTTCACTTTTCTTCACAAATTTTATGAAATATCAACTCAATTAAGAGTTAGTTATCTGACCTTTGTGCAGATTCAATAGCTCCTAGAAGAATTGGAACGGATGATGAACTGGCTAGCAAGTGGATTGATGTTATGATGAATTTTGTTGGCCATGATTACTATGAGATCTGCGACAACACTCTCCCAGATTTGGCCAAATACTTGGATAAGTATCATGTTAATTTTCCACAGAGCATCTACTTGCCTCTGTATGGGCATGGTCATCTGCAAGGAGTCAACATTCCAGATGCAAAGAACTATATGTCCGAGATGCAGCCACTCTACTACTCCTCTATTTTGGTTATGTTGTGCATTAAGAGCAACAACAATGATTTGAACTTTCCAATTTTTCCTCCATGCCATTTCTTTGCAGATATGAAAATGGAAAACCATGGGCTGATATGTTTTCCGCTGCCGGTTGATGGAGAGAAGACTATCATGACATTTGAAACAATATTTGAAAAGAGTAATCTCTCATTAGTTGTGGATCGATGAGGCTTAATAATTTTCATTGGTCGAGAGGATGGGAGGTCGGACTCATCACACCTTTTGGGGGGAATTATTGTCTACTTCGGGACTCTATTTATAGATTTATGTTATGTTTGTGAATCCTTATTACACTACCAAGTATGAAAATGAGCTTTCATTAAGATCTGATAATAAATAATTAATATGTATAATATTTAGAGAATATTTTATATGTATTTGAGGTTCTTCATCGATAGAGAATCATTTGTATTTGTCATATATTCTTAGTCAATGGTATCTTTCAACACATTATATAAAGATCTCTTGGTCATTATGATAACGATACTGGTTTTAAAGACACTCAGTGGGGAACTTGAAGTTTATTGTCGTTAAGAAGGACATGGATTATTTCAGAGTTGTTATCATACCCACAGATGGGCTACCTATGTATACTTGTTAGAAAAGGAACCAGAACCCACATATTTCGAGAATTAAGATATAGTTTAATGCCATATGGGACATATGAGAATTAATGGGTGATGGTCTTGAACCTCAGAAAGGCTTCCTACATACTCCACTTTTAAGGTAGAGATCAAAGTTCACGTAGTTCGGTTGGGAATTGTAGAGCTTGTGTATTATTAACAGCCCAGATAGATGTGTCGTGGTTACTTTTACACTCTATGTTTATGTGAGTTATGCTCGGTGTGAGAAAAAAGAGGTATCAGTAAACCTGAAAATTTGTTCCAAGAAAGATGGGGTCATAAGGAATGATATGGGGCTTATGTATGTATGATTGCCCAAATAGATAAAGATCAAGACTTACTTTAGAGAAGATTCCTAGGAACAAGGTCTATAAAGGTATATTTTTATTATGTATATTTGGATACTCTAACTTGGGGCTTACTCCTAAGAAGGATGCCCAAATTAGGAGGGGACTTGTGATTGAGTTTTATTCCTGAGAAAGAAGCCTAAATCAAAAGAAGTTAAGATTGGTTAAGAGAAATAATGACTGGTGCTTATTCCTGAGAAGGAGGACCAGGTTAAAGGGACTTGAGAACTGGGGCTTATTCCTGAGAAGGAGGCCCAGTTTAAAGGGACTTTAGAACTGGGGCTTACTCCTAATAAGGAGGCCCAGGTTAATGTGACTTGAGAACTAGGGCTTACTCTTGAGAAGGACACCCAGGTTAAGGGAATTTGGGATTTGGGGATTACTCTTAATGAGGATGCCCATATTTGGGAACTTGGGGCTTACTCCTAAGGAGTATGCCCAAATTAGGGAACTTAGACTGGGGCTTACTCCTGAAAAGGAGGCCCAGGTTTGGGGAATTATGACTGGGGATTTCTCCTGAAAAGGAGGCCCAGGTTAAAGATCTTCTCATCTTAAAGGATGAGGTTGAATGAATGAAATCTCTAACCTTTGTGACATAAAGATATTAAAATCACTAGGTTTTGAGAGACGTTCCACAGAATTCCTTTCAGATAAGAAATCCAACAAAGGAACCATGTTATAAATGATTTTGAAGAGGGTTTTAAAGGCTAAATCTTGAAGAGAAGTGGTGGATTTGAAGAAATGAGTTGAATAGGCAGGAGGGGAACCCAAAAGGAAGTAGGCACGCAAGTCCTATTTGGGCGCGCAAGTACTGGTCACGCAGGTATACCTGCGCGACACATGTGTACTTGCGCGATGGTCAACCTATAGGGTAATAAGTGGGCGAGCCTTTGCTCAAGCCCTTAGTATCATCTCTAAAGGCTTCTGAAAGGGTGGCGCGCAGGTTCTATTGAAGGGATAAAGCGGCACGCAAGTGTCACCATTTCCCATAAGGGCTGGACAATTAGGCGCGCAGGTGTTGATGAATTTCAACACTTAGGCCTTATTACCCCTCTTTAGATATTCCATTCTAGGTAAGAAATTACCTTAGAAGTGTTCGGAAGACTTCAAGAAGAGACTAGGGCACCGAGAGATGAAATATGAGTTTTTGGATTTTTTTCCATTAAATGGGGTGCCCACCAGGGGTATTTATACGCTACCGAAGACCCTGGGTGAAAATAAAATAGGGCGCGCAGGTCACCAGCTCGCCCAAAATGTGCCGCATAGGTATACCTGCACGCCCATAATGGAACTTGCGCGGCCCATGCTCAAAGAAATCATTGTTCATGTCATTGTCGATTTTTGATGTTTCTTCAAAGGATGAATCACTTTGTGTTCCACGTATTTCCCTTTTAATTCGTTTAGACTCTGTGACAGAAAGGAGCGTCAACAAAAGTCCCCCCTCAGAGTTGGATCCGAAAGAAAGGAGGATGTGATTCTGAGGTAAAGAATAAAACCAAGGAATTGCGGCGCGTAGGTTTTGAGTATGCAGATAGGGGTGCACAGGCGAGAGGCGCGCAGGGGTGAGGCCTGGCCTATAAATTTGCGGTCATTCTTGCGCAAAGCACCTGGGTTTCAAAGCACTTCTATCTCGCTGCGCAGGTTTCTCTCATCGCACAGGTTGCTGATTTTCCACGGTTTCATTGCTTCTGTTTGTGCCGCGCTACTGCAGAGGTATTTAGACTTGCAAGGTGATACCTGCGCACCGAAACCTGCGTGACACAGTTACACCTGCGTGCCAACATTGGACCTGCGCGCCTTAATGCCTTATCCATTTTTTCACTTTTCTTCCCAAATTTTCTAAAAAATAAACTCACTTAAGAGTTAATTATTCGACCTTTGTTTAGATTCAATGGATCCTAGAAGAATTGGAACGACTGATTAACTGGAAAGCAAGCAAATTAATGATATGATGAACATTGTTGGCCATGATTACTATGATATCTACAACATCACTTTCCCAGATTTGGCCAAGTACTTGAAGAAGTATCATCTTAACTTTCCACAGAGCATCTACTTTCCTCTGTATGGCCATGGTCATCAATAAGAAGTAAAAATTCCAAATGCAGAGAATTATATCCCCAAGATGCAGTCACACTGCTATCCCTCTATTTCGGTTATGCGGTGCATTAAGAGTAGCAACAATGGTGTGAACTTTCAAAATTTTCTTCCATGCCATTTCCTTGCATATATGAAAATGGAAAACCCATGGGACGATATGTTTTCTGCTTCCGATTAGTGGAGAGAAGATTATCATGGTATTAGAACAATATCTGAAAAGAGTACTTTCTCAAAATGGATCTTTACTTCCAATTCTCCATTCTCAAATACATGTATCCATCTTCTAATTCTCTTGGATGGAAACAGAGTCACTGTTTGATCAACAGAAAATTTTCTCAAACGACACTCAAGAACATTCTTTTACAATTCTTCAAAGAAGAGCTGGTATCAGTACATATCTTATTGTATCCAGTTGAATGAATGAATTCCAAGTGTCTGCTAATGAAGCTCAGGATGTCGTAAATCAAATGAAGATTTATGTTGACAACCTTTTGTAATTCCTGGAAAAGAGAAGAGAATCCAACCTATGGATATCCTTCTAACTCTTGTGCATCAAATGAAAAACACTTTCATCTTCAATCATTTGTGCATGCCTACTTTTTCTACCTGCTTTACATTTTTCCTAAGCCAATGGGCCTAGTAAGCACAGTTTAATTTTTTTTCTAGGATTATAAAAATAACCCTACAAACTTTGAATCTTCTTAATTGCTCAATATTACCTAAATCATAAAAAGTATATGTTTAGTGAGTTTGGACTTGACTTTTTTTCATAGTTCCCTTATCTTTTGTGGGAAGTTTAAAGTCATGCACGTCGGACATAAAAAGGATAATGTTTAAGGTCTAAATAGCATTGACCGAATGGATTAAAATTGACTCAATTCCTTGATAATTTATCTAAAAACATATTACCATATTCAAGTATGGGGGAAAAAATGTAAACTATGACTTAAGAAAATTTTAATATGAGGAATGATATGAAAAAGGGATAAAAGGCATTAGAAGAAGTATTTCCCAACAATGAAGTTACCACTATTTAACAAACCCGTTAGGGGGTTGAATTATGCAGGGCCACTTAAGGGAATTGGATGCATAGTCAAATAATAGCATCTTTTGGCTGACAGGTCCGTTATGTAGACTACTTATGCAAGTCTTCCTAAGGGAATGTGATGCATAGTCAGGAAAAAGAATTCTCAGAAATTTACTTTTCTACTGCTAAAAATCCAGTGGAAGTTTATAGAGATTCAAATTTTCCAAAGCATAGAGTTTGCTATATGGAGAGAGGTACTTGAAAATGGAGAAGATATTTCCAATCAAGATTGTCTAAGAACTGGATAAATGTCACTCATGCGAAGGTCTGACCCAAAGGTAGGGAAGGGAAATATAATCCATAGACTTGAATACTTTCAGATCATGAAAAAGAGTATGGGAAAAATATGTTAAGGATGGATATTTTTTTTGCAGATCCTTACATATTGTCAATAAGACCAATAAGGACAAAAAGAGGGTTTCCTACCAAGAATGAAGTTACCACTATTTAAAAAACCCGTTAGGGGGTTGAATTATGCAGGGCCACCTAAGGGCATTGGCTGCATAGTCAAATAATAGCATCTTTTGGATGACATGTCCATTATGTAGACTGTTTATGAAAGACCGCCTAAGGGGACATGCTGCATAGTCAGGTAAAAGAACTCTCGGGTATCAGACATTCTGTGAACAGAAGTCAAGAAAAGGGTTATGGAGATCTTGAAGAATTTAAGGTTAGGATTATGACACGTGAAAATGAATATTTTCTAATGCATGAAGGAGATACAAAGACCAATAATAACCATAATCATGTTGTGAATGAATCCTGAATTGAGGTGCTGGACTTCACTACGTATCCCATAAGGTGTGGAATCAATCCAAACATAGTTCTTGAAATACAGTTTAATGTCATGTGGGATGAGAGTGTAGGAGATCTTAGTTTAGGGTCAAAGAGATCAGACAACAATAAGGAATACACATTGTGTATTTTATAAACATGATGTTAATGAAGACTAGGGTTTTCATACAACATTCGTGTTTTCACAGGGGGACTTTTCAGCCAAGGGACTGAAAGTGAAATTTGGGGTTAGGACTAAAGACTTGAGGCTGGATTCGATGGATGCTTGAACATCCCTACGTATCCCATAAGGATGGGAATCAAGCCGCACGTAGTTCTTGAAATACCCTCTGTACAGATTTGGTTCGTACATGTGAAGGGTGAAAGGGGAACTAGTGCAATGATGGTTTGACCCAAGATTAAAGGTTTAGGCATTTCCATGTATGCACGTAGTCTTTGGAATATAACATGATTAGAGATCAATTTAAATAATGATTCCCTCTCAGGTGAGGGTGTCAAAGAATGTTTTAGTTTATTTTCATACAGAACAAAAAGTGAAAATAGTTTAACGTCATATAGAAAGGATGATGGTGAACCAATGTAAAACATATTGGTTCTGGGGGCGGCATCACGAATCAACATTGTATGAGATATAGGTGAACCGATGTAAAAATATTGATTTTGGGCTTGAACCTCGGGAGGTTGCCTACATACCCATCCTAGAAGGCAAGGATCAAAGTCTGCGTAGTTCAATTAAAGAATGAATTGGTGATCAAGTTGTTTTTGAGGACAACGATCTAAAAAGAAAGTGTTATGACTTACGCATGGTTAACGGCACAGAGAAGGTGTTATGGTTGAAGTTTACTCTAAGATCACGTGAGTCATACTCGGTGTGAGAAACAAGAGGTAGCAACAACCCTAACGATGCATAGTTTAATGTCATGCTGGATGAAGAAGGGATTGTGCAGTTTAATGTCATGCAGTAAGGACTTAGGGAGGGACTATGCAGTTTAATGTCATGAAGTAATGACAAAAGAGGGGGTTGTATAGTTTAACGTCATATATCTAGGAAAAAAGAGAAGATTATGTGGTTTAAAGGCTTACAGTAAGGACTTTGGGGACTATTCAATTTAATGTCATGTAGTAAGGACAACACAGTTTAACATCATGTTGGACGAAAAGGGGAAATACAGTTTAATTTCATGTTGGACGATGGAGTGCTGTACAATTTAGGGTCATGTAGCTAGGTTGTCTTGCTATGCAGTTTAATGTCTTGTAGTGAGGACAATGGGGACATAGTTTAACGTCATGTTGGACATATTAGGGACTTTTTCATAGTTTAACATCATGAGGGTTGAAGAGGTGCACATTTTAACATCATATAGCTAGGAAGATGGTTATGCAGTTTAACGTATTGTTGGACGTAAGAGGGACAATACAGTTTAACGTCATGTTGGATGAATGATTGCTGTACAGTTTAGAATCATGTAGCTAGGACATCATAGTTTAACATCATGTTGTACGTAAGGGGGACTATGAAGTTTAATGTCATGCAGTGAGAACAAAAGAGGGGTTGTATTGTTTAACATCATATAGCAAGGATGACACATTTTAACGTCGTGTTGGACGTAAGTGAAAACAGTTTAAGGTCATACGCATCGACCTTAGAAAGGACAATATAGTTTAACGTCATGTTGGACGATGGTGCGAATAGTTTAAGGTCATATGCATGGACCGAAGATTATGCAATTTAACGTCTTGATGGACGTATTAGTATTTGTGTTACACAAAATACTTCTTCATAAATCTAGCATTGGTTGGATTCATGATGCGTTCTCTATCCATTGAGATTAAAGAATAAGCTTCATTGGAGTAGACCTTATGTATTGAATAAGGTCCTTCCCATTTTGGCTCCAGCTTGGGAGGTTTCTTTCCTGGTATCATTGGAGTTCTGAGAACCAATACCAATTCTCCCTGAATGAATGAATGAAGATGAACTTTTTTGTTGAAAACTCGTGCTATTTGATTTTGATAGACTTCAAAGTGGTGCAAGGTGCACAATTTTTCTCATCTAATCGTTCTAATTCATCCAATTTCTTTTGAGATTGTTCATCTGTATATGACTGATCACAAATGGATACCCTGAGTGAGGGTAATTGAACCTCAATGGGCAAGGCTGCTTCTATTCCATATACCAATGAATATGGATTTGACCGCGTTGCATTGCATGTGGTGGTCTGATAAGCCCATAAAGCATGAAAGAGTTTATCAGGCCATGATTTATTATCTTTATCCACCATCTTTTGCAGTATATTTGAAAGAGTCTTGTTGAAGGCTTCTATTTGGCCATTGGCCGCTGCATGATACCAAGAGGAATGGTTGGATTTGATGTTGTATTCTTGATACAACATCCCAACCTCGGATGAATAGAAGTTAGTACCATTGTCCGTCAATATGGTATGAGGGACACCAAATCTGGTAATGATGTTAGACTTTATGAAGCTAACAATGCTTTTGGAACTAACTTCTTTGAGAGGTATTGCCTTAGCCCATTTGGAAAATAAGTTAGTAGCAGTAAGAATGTACTTAAACTACTTGGATGTAGCTGAAAGATAAGGTCCTACTACATCCATTCCCATGTGGAAAATGGCCACGAGTATTTAGCTATATGAAGCAACTCTGGGGGTTGATGAATGAAGTTGGCATTTACTTGGAAAGAATGACACTTCTTTTTGAAATCAACACAATCTTGTATCATTGAAAGCCAAAATTATCCAAGCCTTCTAATTTGATCATATAGTCTATGTCCAGACTGGTGGGCACCATAGACTCCTGCATGTACTTCTTTCATGACAACCATTGTCTCTTCACCATCAATGCATCTGAAGAGAACTCCATCAAAACTACTTTTGTAGATGATTTTTTCTAGGTGATCTGGGCTATCAAAAAGAGTAAAATTGACCACACATCGCCGAATTTGTTCTTTCCCGGCTCTATCAGGTGGAAGTGTTCCATTTTGAAGGTATTACCTGATAGGTATCATTCATCCTGTAGTATGACCATATGGTTCATAAATGGGACTAATTTCATTGATTTCCTCTGTTCTAGTTTGAACATAAGGTGAAATTGTATGACAGTGGGCAATACTGATGATTTTCTCGTCCCGATTTGGATCTGCCAGAGCTGTGGCTATATTAGCCAATGGATGAGCTTGATCATTTTGTGATCACAGGACATGAGAAAATGTCGGTTCTGAAGGAAACTCCGCCATTAACTCTCTGACATAATCATACAAAGGGATCAACTCTTCTTTTCTAATGGAATAATCCCCATTGACTTGTTTGATTACCAGGTCTGAATCACCTTTTATCTTTAAGTGATTCACTTGTTCCGGAAGTGCTAACTCCAATCCTGTGATGAGAGCTTGGTATTCTGCTTCATTGTTTGTACCGCCTTCCCACAATAAGAAGGAATAGGGTAGCACTGCCTTTTCCAGGGAAATAATCATAATTCCTAACCCAAATTTGTTGAATTTAGGATCTTCCATTTTCTTACCTGTTGGACTTATGGAAGCACCATCAAAGTACATTTCCCATGTTTGAAGATTATCTTGAATAGAAAAGACTTCTTCATCAGGAAGTTCAATATCTAAAGATGTATCTTCCACTGAAGGGTGTTCAACAAGGAAATTATCAAGAGCTTGGCCCTTTATTACCTTTTGAGACACATACTAGATATCAAATTGCAGCAAAATAACCACCCACCTTTCCAGTTGTCCTGTAAGAATTGGACGACTAAGGATGAATTTTGAGTGGGTTATTGCGAGATACCAATTGGACCTCATGATGTTTCAGGTAGTGTCTCAACTTTTGAACTGTAAAGATTAACGCTATGCAGCACTTTTCAATACTTGAATATTGGGTTTCTGCTTCAAGCATAGTCCGACTAAGATAGTAAAGGATTTTTTCATTCCCATAATAATTCTTTTGGGAAAAGAAGGCTCCCAATGATCGCTCTAAAGATGTCACATAGAGGATAAATGGTCTTCCTTCAACAGGTGGCATTAATACCGGTGGACTCAAGATATATTTCTTGAGGATATCAAATTCTTCTTGACATTCTTCAGTCCACTGGTAGGTGACTCCCTTCTTCATCGATTTGGTGAAGGGTAAAATATTTCCTGCCAGATTGGAGATAAAACGCCGAATATAGGCCAAGTTTCCTTGAAGTCCTCTCAATTATTTACAATTTCGAGGAGGTGACATACCAAGGATTGAATTTTTCTTCTTAGGTTCGACTTCAATTCCACGATGGCATACAACAAAGCCGATAAAATTTCCTAAGGTTACCCCAAAAGCACATTTTAAGGGATTCATCTTCAAATTGTGTTGTCGATGTTTGTGGAATATGAATTCCAAATCAGCCAAGTGATTATAATGTTATTTGGATTTAACCACCAAATCATCCCCATAACATTCAAAAAAATTACCTAAAAAGGGTTTGAACATATGGTGCATGGCACGCTGATATGTTGTGCCTGCATTCTTCAGGACAAAGGGAATTAACCGATAGCAAAACACACCCTGAGGGGATATGAAGGCTGTAGATTCTTCATCTTCTGGATCCATTCAGATTTTATTATACCCAGAATATCCATCTGTGAAGGAAAGTTCTTCATAGCCAGCTGTTGCATCAATTAAGAGTTCTGTGATCGGAACTGGAAAATCATCCTTAGGAAAATGACGATTAAGATCTCTGAAATCAATGAAAACTCTAATTTTTCTATTCTTATTTTTCATAGGGACAATATTATCCAACCACTTGGGATATTGAACTTCTCTAACGAAGCTAGATTTGATAAGCTTATCTACTTCAGCTTCAATTTTGGAAGCATAAGTTGGGTGTGTTCTTCTTGCAACTTGTTTGAATCCTCGATGTTCTTTTGGAAAACCCAAATAATGAGTAGCAACATTAGGATCAAGCCCTGGAATCTCTGTATGGTTCCAAGAAAATATATCTCGATTTTGATTTAAAAATGAAATATACATTTCTTTCTATTCAAGAGTCATTGCTGCACTAATTAAAGTGGGGCGTGGATCTTCTTTTGTACCCATATTTATTTCTCTGAGTTCATCCATAGTGGTAGAGATACCCTCTTCAAATGCTGGAGGAGCATCCCTTAGATCTTACTCTTATTCTTCCACATGTGTTACTTCTTTGGTTTCTACTTGCATAGTAGATGATGAAGAAAAATTTCCATGATCAGGATAGATGTTAAAATTTAAACATCTTTAATAAGAGGCTTCCATTTCTCACCCTATTAATGATGAAGGGTCTTCCTTGGGTAATAAAGAGGAGATGATGGATTGAGAATCAACATCATCGTTCACCTCTGACATTGTTATAACTTCTTCTGGCCTGGTTGGTGAAGTATAGACTTGCTGGATTTCAGCGGATGAAATGAAGACATCTCCATTTGAGCTTTCATCATTTCTTGGTGAATCACAACTTTCTACCATGCTATTTGGATTGATTGTCGTAATTGAAATTATGGAAGTTTCCATAAGAGTATTTGTATTCGAGTATATCCGGTCAATTTGACTGATAGGAACACATAATCTGTACTCACATGTGTGAATGGGTTTACTGAAATCTTTTCCAAACCATATGGAGCATTAATTTTGGTGACCTCCTTTGTCTTGGATTTCTCCTTCCCTTCCATGTGATAGAATTCTACCTCAATGTATTTGGATTCACATGTTTTGAATGAGGAATTATCACCATACAATGTCCCAATTTGACCATTGAAATAATATTTGAGGCATTTATGGTATGATGAAGGGATAACCGCATGTTGATGTAGCCAAGGTCTTCCAAGAAAAACATTGAAGGCTGTATCGTGATCAACAACCATGAAATCTGAATTGGATACAAGGTATCCAAACTGAGTTCTGAGTGTGATCTTTCCTAGAGGTTCTTGTTCATTTTTATCATATCCTTGCAACATCAGAGTAGAAGGAGATAAATCGGATTCTGTGAGGCCCAATCGACGAAGTGTACGAATAAGGATGAGCACTACCACAAAACTGGGCAAGGCATGCGCCTGCCTTTATCAGCGCTAACGGAAAAGCGCTGATAAAGGTCCCCTTTATCAGAGCTTTTCATTTTAGCGCTGATAAATACACCCTTTATCAGCGCTTTTTACTAGCGCTGAGAAAGGGTCCCGTGGATTTATTGAAAACCCGCGGGTCCTCTTCCTCCTCCCCGCGCACAATCAAGCTCTCGCAGAAGCCCTCGTCTGCGCCGCTGCCGCCGCCTCCTTTTCCTCCGCCGCGGCCACCACCTCCTCCTCTGCTTCTGCTCCTCCTCCTCCTCCTCTGGTGCCTCCGCCGCCTCCGCCCTGCCTCCGCGCCGGTGCCTCCTCCTCCACCGCGGCCTCCTCCTCCTCCGCCGGTGCCTCCTCCTCCTCCGCCGGTGCCTCCTCCTCCACCGCGGCCTCCTCCTCCACCGCAGCCTCCTCCTCCTCCACCAGTGCCTCCACGGCCTCCTCCTCCTCCGCGGCCTCCTCCTCCTCCATTGTGCGGTATTTTATGCCTGTAATTTGCTTTGTTTTTTGTTTTTGTTCTATATTTCAACTATCATGATTTGTGTGAATCAATTTTATTTGAAGTGGGGGGTGCAGGTGCTGCGGGTGTAGTGGGTGGGGGGGTGTTTAGGTGGGGGAGATGTTCAGTGGGTGAACATGTAGGTGGGGCATATAATGGGGGTCCAAATACCGTATCTTCCTCATCCTAAAAGGTGAGATCTTTTTCAATACCATTTTATTTCACTGTCCATAAAACATAGCATTCGCCCGTTTTCTCTTTTCCCATCCAACACTATCATATCCAGTACCATTACCTATAAAATAACACATTATGCATGCGTTCTTAAAAATATAATAAGCGAGTAGTAAAACTCCGCCGCCTCCTCCTCTGCTCCTACTCCTCCTCCTCCTCCTCCACTGGCCTCATCATCCTCCTCCTCCGCTGCCTCCACCGATGCCTCCTCCTCCTCCGCCGGTGCCGCCGGTGCCTCCGCGGCCTCCTCCTCCTCCGCCGGTGCCTCCGCGGCCTCCTCCTCCTCCGCTGCCACGCCGCGGTCAAGCCGCGGTCCCATCGCGGTCACGCCGCGGTCACGCCGGTGCCTCTGCGGCCACCGCCTCCTCCTCCTCCGCCACGGCCGTCGCCTCCTCCTCTGCTCTTGCTCCTCCTCCTCCTCCTCCACCGACCTCATCCTCCTCCTCCTCCGCTGCCTCCGCTGCCACCGCTGCCTCCGCTGCCACCGCCCTGCCTCCGCCCTACCTCTGCGTTGCCGCCGGTGCCTCCTCCTCCACCGTGGCCTCCTCCTCCTCCACCGTGGCCTCCTCCTCCTCCACCGCGGCCTCCTCCTCCTCCTCCGCTGCCTCCGCTGCCTCCTCCTCCTCCACCGCGGTCGCCTCCTCCTCCTCTGCTCCTTATCCTCATCCCCTCCACCGGCCTCATCCTCCTCCTCCTCCGTTGCCTTCGCTGCCTCCACCCTGCCTCTGCCCTGCCTCTGCGCTGCCGCCGGTGCCTCCGGTGCCTCCTCCTCCACTGCGGCCTCCTCCTCCTCCGCCGGTGCCGCTAGTGCCTCCACGTCTCTTCCTCCTCTGCGCGCTGCGGTCACGCTATGGTCACGCCGCGGTCCCTCCGCGGTCCCGCCGCCGTCACGCCGCGGTCACGCCGGTGCCTCCGCGGCCGCCGCCTCCTCCTACTTCGTCGCGGCCGCCGCCTCCTCCTCTGCTCCTGCTCCTCCTCCTCCTCCTCCACCGGCCTCATCCTCCTCCTCCTCCGCTGCCTCTGCTGCCTCTGCCCTGCCTCTGCCCTACCTCTGCGCTGCCGTCGGTGCCTCCTCCTCCACTGTGGCCTCCTCCTCCTCCGCCGATGCCTCCTCCTCCTCCGCTGGTGCTGCCGGTGCCTCCGCGGCCGCCTACTCCTCTGTGGTCACGCCGCGGTCACGCCGGTGCCTCTGCGGCCGCCGGCTCCTCCTCCTCCGCCGCGGTCGCCGCCTCCTCCTCTGCTCCTGCTCCTCCTCCTCCTCCTCCACCGGCCTCATCCTCCTCCTCCTCTGCTGCCTCCACTGCCTCCGCCCTCCTCCACCCTGCCTCTGCGCTGCCGCCAGTGCCTCCTCCACCGCGGCCTCCTCCTCCTCCACCGCGACCTCCTCCTCCTCCTTCGCTGCCTCGGCTGCCTCCTCCTCCTCCGCCGCGGCCGCCGCCTCCTCCTCTGCTCCTGCTCTTCCTCCCCTCCACCGGCCTCATCCTCCTCCTCCTCCGCTACCTCCGCCTCCTCCTCCTCCTCTGCTCCTCCTCCTCCTCCTCCTTCTCCTCCACCGCAGCCTCGTCCTCCTCCTCCTCCACCGGCGCTTCCTCCTCCTCCTCCTAGTCCGCTGCCTCATCCTCCTCCTCCACCGGCGCCTCCTCCTCCTCCTCCTCCTCTGCCTACTCTGCTGCCTCCTCCTCCACCGCGGTTTTAGAGGTGCCTCAAGTGATTTCACCATCTTCCTTACCATTTTATTTTTATATTTAGTTTCTATTGATTTTTGATTTATCTAGATTAGGTTTTATGGGTGATTCAACTGGCGCACGGTGGTATCATATTGATGTGAGGCTTGGGGATTGTAGTGGTTCCCAATATATTTTTTATTTTGGTATTTATTTATTCCTTTATTTCCTTGAAGTATCTTGTTTTTTATCTAAATTATACTCATATTCCTTCTCCTTTAACCTATATACTTATCCTATGGGTTTTAAATAGGATGAATATAAATAAAGAATGGATGAATGCCAATCGGTTGACAAAAGAGTATGAAGAAGGCGTGAAAGAATTTATCAAGTTTGCAATAGATCATGCATGTGACTCTTCTCAAATCCTTTGTCCGTGTTTACGCTATTGTTATTCAAAAAAAATTAGTCCAGATGAGTTGGAAGAACACTTGATCTGTCATGGAATAGATCAAAGTTATACATGTTGGAATAAACACGGGGAAACAACGAATGTAGGTAGTGACTGGGGTGACACTGCGTTTTATGGATCATCTGATATGATTACAAACATGAACAATGAAGATGACCATATGGAGGATGTGATTACAGATGTGAATGATGATGAAGATCGTATTGATAAAATGACAAGGACCTTCGAAGATGAACTTCGTGATTGCCCAAAATTGTTTGAGGAGTTAAAAAGTTGTGCAAAGACGCCATTGTATGCTGGTTGCACTAAATATACAGCATTGTCAGCCGTACTGAAGCTGTATAATTTGAAAGCAGATAACGGGTGGAGTGACGACAGTTTTACGAAACTACTTTCCCTCTTGAATGACATGCTCCCAGAAGACAATGAGCTCCCGAGCCAAACATACGATGCCAAACGAATGCTACGCTCTATGGGTATGATCTCTGAAAGAATACACGCCTGCCCGAATGACTGTATACTGTTTCGCAAGGACCACAAATCACTTAAAGAATGCCCAAAGTTTGGTGCTTCTAGATACAAGAAAGATGAATCCCGTCCTACTAAAGTTGTATGGTACTTTCCAATCATTCCAAGGTTTAGACGCCTATATGGAAGTGAGGAGACTGTAGAACAATTAACATGGCATGAAGATACAATAATTAAAGATGGGATACTACGTCACCCTGCAGACTCTCCTCAGTGGAAGAGAATCGATCATGAGTATCCTGAATTTGGAAACGAGTCGAGAAACCTTCGTCTTGCGTTATCTACAGATGGAGTGAATCCTTTTGGTTTTCAAAGCAGCAGTCACAGTACATGGCCGGTTATGTTGATAAATTATAACTTACCACTGTGGTTATGCATGAAACGAAAATACATCATGTTATCTATGCTTATATCAGGACCAAAACAACCGGGTAATGATATTGATGTTTATTTAGCTCCATTGATCGAAGATTTGAAATTATTGTGGGATTCAGGTGTTACATTGTATGATGCTTACAGAAAGGAAGATTTAACTTTGAGAGTCATGTTGTATGGGACGATAAATGACTTCCCAGCGTATGGAAATTTGTCAGGATATAGCATTAAAGGAACTCAAGGCTGTCCCATTTGCGAAGAAGGTACACAATCAATTAGGTTGAAACATTCATTGAAAACTGTGTTTCTAGGACATCGCAGATTTCTACCGCGACGACATAAGTACCGTTCTTGGAAGACATCATTCGATGGAAGTTCAGAAGAACGTACAACACCGTCTCCACTAACAGGAGATCAATTGTTTGAGAAAGTTAAAAATTTGGACACTACTTTTGGTAAACCGACTTCGAAAAACCTTACAAAAATCGGTTGGAAAAAGAGATCAATTTTTTTTGAATTACAATACTGGAATTGTCTGTATGTAAGACATTTTATTGATGTTATGCATGTAGAAAAAAATGTATTTGACAGTGTTATCGGCACGTTGCTAAATACATCTGGCAAAAAAAAAGATGGAATTAAGGCTAGGTTGGACATGGTTGAGATGAGAATACGAGAAGAGTTGGCACCAGTAAAGGGTGAAAAACGAACATTTCTTCCTCCTGCTGCTTACACTCTTTCCAGGCAGGAGAGATATCAGTTTTGCAACTTCTTGAATGACGTAAAGGTTCCAGAGGGGTATTCATCAAATATCAGTAACCTTGTGTCAATGAGCGACTTGAAGTTAAAAGGTCTGAAATCACATGACTGTCATGTTTTGATGCAAAATCTCATTCCAATTGCTTTACGTTGCATTTTGCCCAAGAATGTCCGCCATACATTAACGAAACTGTGTTTCTTCTTCAAAGCTATATGCAGCAAAGTTATAGACCCGGCGAAATTGCCAGTTATGGAAAAAGAAATTGCCGTCATATTATGTGAATTAGAAATGTTCTTCCCGCCTTCATTTTTTGATATGATGGTTCATTTGATGGTCCACTTGGTGAGAGATATTCGACTATGTGGTCCTGTACATTACAGATGGATGTACCCCATTGAACGGTATATGAAGATTTTGAAAGGGTATGTCAAAAATCGAAGTCGGCCAGAGGGTTGTATTGCAGAGCGATATATTGTTGAGGAAGCTGTTGAATTCTGTACCGAATACTTGTCTGGTGTGGAGATAATTGGATTACCGAAATATCGTCACACTGGGCGGTTAGAGGGTGAAGGATTTTCTGGAAGAAAGGTTTTCAAAATCAATATTACAGATCAGGAGCAGGCCCACCTTTATGTTTTGCATAACAGTTTGGACGTTGACCCATATGTTGAAATCCACAAAGGAATTCTTAGGCAATTGAATCCATCAAGGGCTGAAAAATGGATATCAAATACACATAATCGACAATTTATAGGATGGTTTCAAGATCATATTTTTAAGAAGTCAGATGAAAATCCAAAGTCTATTTCGGAATGACTTCGATGGCTAGCCGGAGGACCAAGTGTGTATGCATTATCTTACAATGCTTATGTAGTTAATGGTTATACATTTTATACTAATGAACATGATGAAGACAGTACCATGTAGAATAGTGGGGTTACACTTGTGGCTGAAGTGATGCATGTTTCCGGTGCTAAGGATAGAAATCCAATTTATGCGAATATGTCATACTTTGGCATCATCAAACAAATATGGGAGTTGGATTATATGGAATTTCAAGTTCCGATATTTCAATGCAAGTGGGTTGATAACAGGAGTGCTGTTAAAATAGATGATTTGGGATTTGTGAAAGTTCATTTCAGTAAGGAAGGGGAGAAAGACGAACCATTTATAATGGCATCACAGGCAGTGCAAGTATTTTATGTTCCCGATCCCGCAAACCGAAACTGGTCAATTGTTCTGTTATCGACCAAAACAGCTAAAGGGTCAGATGAAAATTCAACGGAAGATGATCCTTTCATTGGGATTTCGCAATCATTTCACAGTGGTCCCAATGTAGACGACGTTTTGTATGTCAGAGGAGACCACAATGAAGGGATATGGATAGTTGATAGAGGGGTCAAATCCCTTCAGCCTTTTAAAAAAAGGGAGTTCAATAATCAGGTTATTGATTTTTATTGTAATATAGATTGTGTTACATTATGTTATTATCTGTTCACTGCTGCTTTTATGTAATCTAACTTAAATTTTAAACCAGTTCTGCAGATAATGACTTCTTCACCTGCTGATGCACCCAATCCCGAGACACAACACGTCTCTCAACCTGTTGCAGCTGGTCCCATTGCTGAGAGACAACAGGTCTCTCAACCTGTTGCAGCTGGTCCCACTGTTGACGTACAACAGGTCTCTCAACCTGTTGCAGCTGGTCCCACTGCTGAGAGACAACAGGTCTCTCAACCTGTTGCAGCTGGTCCCACTGCTGACGTACAACAGGTCTCTCAACCTGTTGCAACTGGTGTCAGTGCCGAAGCTAGTGCTTCGGAGAAACATAATGATGATGCAGAAACTGAGGAAATGGTAGGCGATGAAACCCCAGCGACAAAAAAAAAACAGGTGCGCCGTAGTTTGACAGTTTTAGCAAAAATCCTTAAGGTAAAAGCAAAAGGCATCAAATTTGAGGTGGGATGGAATAAGCTAGGCCAGCTTGTAAACCCCAACAAAGCCATGTTTAGTAGCTACATTGGAATCGTCACTCAACAACGCGTGCCGATTGACGTAGAGTCGTGGCACCATGTTGTCAGCAGGTTGAAAACATTAATGTGGGAAGAGATTACGGTAACATTACGATATCATCTATTTAATTTATTAAAATAAAATAAAATATTGAAATATTGACTAACCCTTCATCATCTCTTGCAGAGTGCATTTATAGTAGATGTTTCGCACAAAGAATATGTTTTCAGACTGACGGGAAGGATTCATAGAGGCTTTCACACCATTTTAACGAAAAATCATCTGAAAGATGCCGAAGGGAAAATCAAGCCGCACCCGCCTCCTCTTTATGCACACTTGATATCCCAAGGAACGTGGGATGAGTTTTGCAACCGTCGTGCAGAAAAGAATTTTCAGGTACATTGTGTTTGGTTACACGTTGTGTAACATTGCTTGTATTCATCACATTGATTGATAGGTTTTTATTTATGAAACAACAACTGAGTGCTGAAAATAAAGAACGGGCAGCAAAACCAGCGTACCCCTACCGTAAAGCAAGGTTGGGGTATGCTTCAATTGAAAAACAATTGGTATGTGTTTTAAAAGTACTGTAATAATTTTATGTGACATAAAACAACACTGTAACCATGTTTCTCTATTTATAAGCAGATTGATGAAGAAAAATCTCAAGTCACTTCCATTCCACGCCATGTGCTATGGAAGGAGGCTCATGTTAATAAAGAGGGGAAACTGATAGATGAAAACACACAAAAAGTGTGGGAAACATGTGTAAGTATGACATAATATAAACTTGTTTTGCTTTAAATCACTATTACATAATGATGCTTACTTATTTTTTCATATTTTCTATTTGACATAGTCACAGTAAACATCAAAACCCGCATCGGATGCAGACATACTTTCAACGGCCTTGAAACAACCAGAACAGTATGGCCGCGTCAGAGGTGTGGGTTTTGGGGTGTCACCCAAGACATATTTTAAGAAAAAAAACAAGAGGATGAACAAACTAAAGAATTGCATGTAATGAGAGATAGAGTAGCTACCCTTGAAGAACTAATCCAAACTCAGGGAGAGATGCTAAAGAGTTTGATGGAGGAGAGGCGAAGAGAACAAACAACTCAAGAACAGCCCCCGCGAGAAGATCCACCCCTCACCAGCTTTGAGGTGAGCCATTCCCCTCAAAGACCTGACTTAACCGAGGTAATCAATGTTATAATATTCGTTTTTGTGAGTTGTGAATCACATAGACACTGATACCTTTCATTTAATGATATTCTTCAGGGTGAAAATGACTGTGATTTATATCTGTCAACTCCCACCCATCGCCTTGTAGCGAGGGCTACGGTGTTCAATATGCAGAATGACACGCTACACTCCAGACCACTTCCAACCGGTCATGTAAAAGTGTCGATTAACGTAGCTCATGAGCCGAGCGCCAAGCTACCCGTGCCAAATGATGATGACGACATTCATACGGTGGAAAAAGCTATTGGAACATTCGTTGCATGGCCGTTGAATCTTGTAAAAAAACACGTCGAGCAGGAGGTATTCATTTCCAGTTCATTTTTCAACCAGAACCTTTAACATTAAATTAGAAAATGGTTGAACCGATGAATGTTATTACAGAAGGATAAAATGGAGAAGCTAAAATGAAAGAGCGGCTCCAAGATTGGATCAACCAACCGATCAAAACGATCTACTGAGAGCACGTTCACCCCGCCCGTTCTATATCCACATTTAATATCATTGCAAGCTCATGTGGATACGAAAATGAAAGACGGAAAGAATCATACAATTGTTTGTGAAAAATATATGTACGGAGAGGAAACAATGGATTTCGTTAGTGTAGACGCTATTTCTGAGATCATCACATACGACTGGCTAGGCGCCTCAGTTATAAATGTATACATGAGGTATGTTTTCATGATTTGATTTTACAGAAGCTGATATACTTTGATAATTATGGATAAATACATCTCATATTTTTCATAGGCGTATATATGAAAAACAGTTGAAGGGATTTTCCCATGAATACAAATTTGGACTCGTTAGTCCTCACACCATTTCTACACAACGAACAGAAATAGATTCTAATTTTCAGGCTGAATTGATGTCAAATCTGCTCAGAACGTTTCAAAGAAGAATTACGACTGACAGGCTCTTTTTAATACCAACGATTCAAGGGTAAAACTCTACATTTTAATCATATCAATTATATTTTCATTTCTATCAGTACTTATTTCTTTTTGTGTTTTTAGGGAACATTGGATGCTCATTGCAGTCAATTTGGATACTCCAAAGATTTATTTTCTGGATTCACTGCATGGATATCCAACTAACCGGCCACACATGATGGCGATTTTCAATTTGTAATACACTAGATCCAACATTTTAGAACTAAATATCTAGTTATATAATTTATATTATCTTTTAATGAGGATTTTGTTATGATAGGGCGGTGTATGAATATCGTCTAAAGGCTGGAATGAATCCAGGGCGTAAGGACAACAATGCCCACAAGATCTACAAAAGGAGAAGTATCTGGGTATATATAATTATATTTCACTATCCAAATACATATCAAAACAAATTACTTATTTTTCTCGATGTTTCTACAGTGTCCGAAACAAACAAATGACAAGGACTGCAGTTATTATGTTTGTAAATTTATGAAAGAGATCGTATTTCATGGACAAACTAGCATCCCTGAAGAGGTATTTTTGAAAATAATTACTACTTTATTTAAAATAATTATTAATCCTTTATGTATTTATATTTTTTCAGTACTACTATGACTGTCGCAAAAACTCCTATTCAGAAGATGATATAAATGTCTTTAGAAACGAATGGGTAGCATACCTAATCGAAGAATGTAAACAAATAGGACAATGAAGGTGAATTCCTAATACTTATGTTATCTTTATATGGTCATTGATATCTCCCTTTACACTTATTGAGCATCTATGATCTCCCTTTCTTATGTTTCATATCCTTAGATAAGTGAATTCCTACTACTTAGTTTGAAAATGAGATAAACTTTGGAAAACAACACCAATGACATACGCCAAACCGAGTAAACACATTCGGATTGTTTTGATACTTTAGGAAAATGATCCACGAGTCATTTGTGACGCGTACGAATCGACCACACCTCAATCCGACGCACAGTGTGACCGGTATGGCTAAAAGTGTCTGATATCAGTTTGAAAATGAGATAAACTTTGGAAAACAACACCAATGACATACGCCAAACCGATCAAACGCGTTCGGATTGTTTTGATACTTTAGGAAAACGATCCACGAGTCATTTGTGACGCGTACGAATCGACCACACCTCAATCCGACGCACAGTGTGACCGGTATGGCTAAAAGTCTCTGATATCAGTTTGAAAATAAGATAAACTTTGGAAAACAACACCAATGACATACGCCAAACCGAGAAAACACGTTCGGATTGTTTTGATACTTTAGGAAAACGATCCACGAGTCATTTGTGATGCGTACGAATCGACCGCACCTCAATCCGATGCACGGTGTGACCGGTATGGCTAAAAGTGTCTGATATCAGTTTGAAAATGAGATAAACTTTGGAAAACAACACCAATTACATACGCCAAACTAAGCAAACACATTCAGATTGTTTTGATACTTTAGGAAAACGATCCACGAGTCATTTTTAACGCGTACGAATTGACCGCACCTCAATCTGATGCACGGTGTGACCGGTATGGCTAAAATTGTCTGATATCAGTTTGAAAATGACATGAACATTGGAAAACAACACCAATGACATACGCCAAACCGAGCAAACACCTTTGGATTGTTTTGATACTTTAGGAAAACGATCCACGAGTCATTTGTGATGTGTACAAATCAACCGCACCTCAATCCGACGCACGGTGTGACCGGTATGGCTAAAAGTGTCTGATATCAATTTGAAAATGAGATAAACTTTGGAAAACAACACCAATGACATACACCAAACCGAGAAAACGCCTTCGGATTGTTTTGATACTTTAGGACAACGATCCAAGAGTCATTTGTAACGCGTACGAATCGACCTCACCTCAATCCGACGCACAGTGTGACCGGTATGGCTAAAAGTGTCTGATATCAGTTTCAAATTGAGATAAACTTTGGAAAACAACACCGATCACATACGCCAAACCGAGCAAACGCCTTCAGATTGTTTTGATAATTTAGGACAACGATCCATGAGTCATTTGTGATGTGTACGAATAGACCTCACCTCAATCCGACACACGGTGTGACCGGTATGGCTAAAATTGTCTGATATCAGTTTGAAAATGAGATAAACTTTGGAAAACAACACCAATGACATACGCCAAACCGAGCAAACGCCTTCGGATTGTTTTGATACTTTAGGACAACGATCCACGAGTCATTTGTGACATGTACGAATTGACCGAACCTCAATCCGACGCATGGTGTGACCGGTATGGATAAAAGTGTCTGATATCAGTTTCAAATTGAGATAAACTTTGGAAAACAACACCAATGACATATGCCAAACTGAGCAAACGCCTTCGGATTGTTTTTATACTTTAGTACAACGATCCAAGAGTCGTTTGTGAGGCGTAAAAATTGACCGCACCTCCATCCGACGCACGGTGTGACCGGTATGGCTAAAAGTGTCTGATATCAGTTTGAAAATGAGATAAACTTTGGAAAACAACACCAATGACATACGCCAAACCGAGCAAGCGCGTTCGGATTGTTTTGATACTTTAGGACAACGATCCAAGAGTCATTTGTGACGCGTACGAAATGACCGCACCTCAATCCGACGCACGGTGTGACCGGTATGGCTAAAAGTGTCTGATATCAGTTTCAAATTGAGATAAACTTTGGAAAACAACACCAATGACATACGCCAAACCGAGCAAACGCCTTCGGATTGTTTTGATACTTTAGGACAACGATCCACGAGTCATTTGTGACGTGTACGAATCGACCGCACCTCAATCCGACGCACGGTGTGACCGGTATGGCTAAAAGTGTCTGATATCAGTTTGAAAATGACATGAACTTTGGAAAACAACACCAATGACATACGCCAAACCGAGAAAACGCGTTCGGATTGTTTTGATACTTTAGGACAACGATCCACGAGTTATTTCTGACGTGTAAGAATCGACCGCACCTTAATCCGACGCATGGTGTGACCAGTATGGCTAAAATTGTCTGATATCATTTTCAAAATGACATGAACTTTGGAAAACAACACCAATGACATACTCCAAACTGAGCAAACGCCTTCATATTGTTTTGATACTTTAGGAAAACGATCCACGAGTCATTTTTGACGTGTACAAATTGACCGCACCTCAATCTGACGCACGGTGTGACCGGTATGGCTAAAATTGTCTGATATCAGTTTGAAAATGACATGAACTTTGGAAAACAACACCAATGACATACACCAAACTGAGAAAACGCATTCGTATTGTTTTGATACTTTAGTAAAATGATTCAAAAGTCATTTGTGATGCGTACGAATCGACCGCACCTCAATCCGACGCACGGTGTGACCGGTATGGCTAAATTTGTCTGATATCAGTTTGAAAATGACATGAACTTTGGAAAACAACACCAATGACATACGCCAAACTGATCAAATGCCTTCGGATTGTTTTGATACTTTAGGAAAACAATCCACGAGTCATTTGTGATGTGTACGAATCGACCGCACCTCAATCCGACACACGGTGTGACCGGTATGGCTAAAAGTTTCTGATATCAGTTTGAAAATGAGATAAAATTTGGAAAAAAACACCAATGACATACACCAAACTGAGAAAACGCCATCGGATTGTTTTGATACTTTAGGAAAACGATCCACGAGTCATTTGTGACACGTACGAATTAACCGCACCTCAATCCGACGCACGGTGTGACCGGTATGGCTAAAATTGTCTGATATCAGTTTGAAAATGACATGAACTTTGGAAAACAACACCAATGACATACGCCAAACCGAGAAAACGCCTTCGGATTGTTTTTATACTTTAGGAAAATGATACACGAGTCATTTGTGATGTGTACGAATCGACCACACCTCAATCCGACGCACGGTGTGACTGGTATGGCTAAAATTGTCTGATATCAGTTTGAAAATGACATGAACTTTGGAAAACAACACCAATGACATACGCCAAACCGAGAAAACGCCTTTGGATTGTTTTGATACTTTAGGACAACGATCCACGAGTCATTTGTGACGTGTACGAATTGACCGCACCTCAATCTGACGCACGGTGTGACCGGTAAATCTTTTCATTAGATAAAGAATCAGTATTTATTAAATGAGATAAATCAATAAAAACATATTGATTTTACATTATTCCATTTCATTGTTATGAAAATGAAAACTTTTGAGTTTAAAATTTAATATTTTAGTTTCACAATTCCATATTAATGTATTCTTTCATATTACTGTTTTAATTTCTTTCATTATTGCATTACTAACATAATATTTGTTTTCTTATATAGGTGATTTTTTTTCCTTGAGTTCGGATGCTTTGTTCGGCAACAAATACCATCAAGAGCGGATCACGGATATCAAAGGATGAAACAT
The DNA here is from genome assembly GCA_963277665.1 of Viscum album. Classification (NCBI taxonomy): domain Eukaryota; kingdom Viridiplantae; phylum Streptophyta; class Magnoliopsida; order Santalales; family Viscaceae; genus Viscum; species Viscum album. The sequence goes on from OY728134.1 coordinate 446,756,185, forward strand.
GAATGTTTATAACTTTTGTTGAATAATTGTAAATGTAACCATGTAAAAAAATGTTTGAACTGTATATAGCAATGCGTTTTTTTTGTATTCATGATGTTAAGTAAATGTATATACCGTTGTCAGTCAAAATATTGGGTGTGGGTGCTATGGTGTGCAGGTGTGCATGTGCTACTTTGTGCAGGTATTCTGGTGTGCAGGTGTGCAGGTACTATTTTTTAGGTGCAGGCGCTGGGGCCTTTATCAACGCTTTTTTAGCACTGATAAAGGACACCTTTAACAGCGCTAGAGGAGCGCTGATAAAGGGACCCTGTATCAGCACTCTGAGAAGCGCTGATATAGTTGACCTTTATCAGCGCTCCACCACGCGCTGATAAAGGACCCCTTTATCAACGCTCCGAGAAGCGCTGATAAAGGGGACCCCCCCTTATCTACGCCGGAATTAACAGCACTTTTCTAGCGCTGTTAATGATGGTTTTTAGCGCTGATAAAGGTGCAGGTTGTAGTAGTGGAGGTTGACTCATGAACCATTATCAATGAAAGCTCTTCGGATGCCCACACCATTGACCTTTCCAGATAAATACAAAGGTCTAATATGTCCATGCACAACATCATCCTCATATTCATCTATAAAAGATATCACTACATGGAATTCTGCAGGATTATTCTCTACATGGTAGACTTCAACCGCATCAATTTCAGTTTCGAACACCTGAGGACTTGACAAAGCCTCAATGAGTGCCTCCCGAAGATCCTTGGATAGATTCAAGGCATCCAGAATTGATAACTTGGCCAGTACTTGGGCCAAAGTCTTCAAGACATCATATTTTTGATCCAAAGGTCTACGTTTCCCAATAGGAACATGTGGTTTCGCAGGTGCCTTAGAAGTTGATGCTTTGTAAGTAGATGAATCTTTTATCGGGGTAGGAGTTGGAAATACTCCTGGATTTGGAAGATTGGACTGAATAGTTCTATTTACTTACTGAGAGGAAGAAGGTAGAACCTTTAATTGATTGTCTTTAATAACTGTACCAGGACTGAATCTGCCTTGCGTGGAAGAATTTTCTTGTTCTTGTTGAGCCCGCTGAAGGGTTCTACCACGAGTTTCTGCTACATACATAGTTCTAGAAAGGGTAGAATTAGAATAGTGGTTTCTAGGATATAAATTTCTTCCTCTGTATCCCAGACCTCTGGAACTCCCTCTAATTCCTCAGTTTGATATAGGGAACTCAGGCTCCTCAAGATCTAAGTTGTGACTGGCATAAAGACCTGTTAAATGAATCATGTTAACAGAACCAAATATAAACTCTTTATCTGATAAAGATTATGCCTGATTATCCCGTTTAGGATATGCCGTTTGGCGGGGCGGTTCCCATTTAGGCTGCGCTGTTTGAGGGGGATGTGCCCATGACTTTGAATTAGATGACATAAAATCTTCCAGAGTCAAAGACAACTTGGGTTTTGACACGATTTCATCTTCTTTTGATTGTTCCTCTTTATTTGAATTATGCGGTTTCTTTGAGGATTTTCCCTCTAATGAAGAGCATTTTGCTGTGGCATTCATTGAAGAAGACACAATTGGTTTCTTCAATTGCATTCTCAAAATTGCATGAGTTTGGTTAATTGTTTTCCTGACCATCCAATCATCATAGTTTTGCACATTTTTGTTTTTGACTTCTTGCCACTCTCCTTCTTCCTCTGGATTTGTAGCAGTAACACATGCTACCTGAGCTGAATAACCTTTCAGTTTGACTTGTCTCGAGTCCACCATCTTTTGAAGGAGGAATTTAAAGACAAAACACTCCTGAATGGGATGCACCAACATCTGATGAAATGAGAAATAATTGGGACGGTCTTCATCTCCTTCCTTATTTGGCCTTTTGGGCCTTGGAAATTGAACCAAATTATTTTCCAAAGCTGAAATGAAGTAACCAGGAACTTTTTCATTTCGGAAAGCGTAAACTTTTCTCTTCAGATCCTCAGATTGTTTTCGTCTTTGATCTCTTTGATCATCTTGACGAAACGACCTCTATTTTTGATGCTCAGGAGGTGGAGCCCTTAGATAAGATGAAGGTTTTGAAGTAGAAGCAGGTAGAGGTGCTTGCTTAAGCGTAATTGTAGCAGTCTCTACTTTACCCATTCTCCTTCCTAGAGCTGATGGAATTACATGAGTTTTATCCTTAGTCTTTGTAAGAGAGTCTTCAATCTGCTGAGCGATCAAAGTATGGTCTCGAAACCCTCATGTTTATTTCACAGGGATCAACGGTGTGTGTAATACATCACACAAATTTTCCACACAGATTGGCAACAACTCTTCTTGAGGGAGTGCTAAGATTAAGAAATATGTTGATCCCTTCCAACGAGAAATGAAATGTGAAACCCTTTAATTATCCATTTGCTTACAATTTGTAAGATCAAAAGCTATTGTCTTTGGAAAAGTTGAGCTGAATTGAAGAATGAATCATTGAAAGAGATCCTCCCATCCGGTAATTGACCGGGATCACAATCTTGTATACCAGACAAAAGCAAGACCTTGTAATGACTGTACAAAACACCTGAGCTTAACTGCTTCTTGTTGCCGAGGGGTTCCCATCATAGGATCGCAACAAGAAACAAAATTTGTTAAGTGTTGCTCTAGGTATCCCAAACCATTAATGATTGAGAATTTGGTACTTGAAAAATTTTATGGGGGAGAAATTGTATCAACCCATTTAGGGTAAGCTCTCTTCTCTGGTTGAATCTATGCACGCTTTCCCTCCATATCTTCCAACCGAGCTGTTAATGACTAAATGGTAGTAATTAACTTTTGAGAAACATCCGGTTGAGCTTGGACTTGAGCAGGTGCAATAACTGGAGCTTGGATAGATATGGTGGCTGGTACTACAACTGAGGATAACACCACCGGTTGTTGTTGCACCTGACCCATAGGATTAGACCTGTGAGGGTGTACTATTAAAAGAGGATACTCTTGATCCATTTCAGTAACTACAAAAAATTCCCTTGGCTGAATGACTCCAGAATACTTTGGAGGAAGACTACCATGAAGTAGTTCTGCATTCAAACTTCTTAATTCCTTCATTTCTTCCTCTTATTGTGTGAATATTTGCTCTAGTGAGAGTGATTTTCCTTCTCTAGAGGAAGGGTATGTAACCTGATTCTTTCCTTTCCCCTTGTTAGACACCTTTAAGAGAGGGTGAAGTTGGTTATTTGAAGGAATACCCAGATTCTGGGTAAGCCTTTGATTTCTTGTACGCACACCTTCTTCATTTTCCTCGGTGTGTACAACCTCTTGAGCAAGAACTTCCTCATCTGATCCCTCTGAGTGAGCCTCATGTTCTGGAGGATCAGCAAAAATGGAATTGATGACATTTATTGATACATAATGCATTGAATCCATTCTATCGACATTTCTGCGATATTGTCTTCTTCCATGTCCCTGATGAGACATTGCCTTCTGTTGAGTTGATCCCTCCGGAAGTTCTTGACGAACCATAATTTGGAGGTAATCTCCTGATAATTTGGATCTTAATTCCTCTTGGGGCTTCTTCCCTAATTGAGAGAAGACTGAATTTCTTTGAGGAAGAGATTGAGGATTTGAAAAAGTCCCCAGTCCGGTGGACTGGGGATGTTCGTATTCAACTCCTCAAATACTATTTTCTAATTCTGAGGGTTGGGATAAAAGAGTCCCTAGTCTGGCAAGCTGTGGTGGTTCTTGAGATGCTACATCCGAGACTTTCCTAAAAGATCTTCTGATCTTATGGACTTTAGTCTGGAAATTAGCTGGATGCATCAACCTACATCCAATCAAATCACCTGGCACAAATGACTATTGGATGATTTCTGACACTTCTGTCACATGATGATGCGCTCACTCTAAACGAGAAGCCTGTTCAATATTCTCATTTTCTTGATTCAAGAGTAATTCAACAACTAGTTCTTTGTATGCTTGACTTTGAGAAGAACTAGTTGAGGCCTGTTCTTGAGAGAGAATTTGATTAAAAACAAATCCAATTGGCTATGGATGGCTATGGGCTATAACATTTCATGAGACCATTTTTGGCGGGGTTTGTTGGCTTGAGAGTACAGTGAAATGTAGTTCTCCTTAAACACCCCATCCCCTGATATGAATACCAGATGGGGCATTGGTAATTAACTGGCGCAATCTTCATAATGCTCCAAGGCATGAATGCTGAAGGGATCTCTGCTGCTTTTCAGTCTTTGGATATCGAGAAACTGAGAGAGAGGCAAAATCAATTTTGAATTTTAAACCTTCTATTATCTTGACATGATTTTCATATTCATCATAAGATAATATTTTCTTTTTAAAATGAAAAAGTGTTTTCCTCATGTTGAGATGAATATCTTGAATACAATCTTACTTCAAAATCTCTGGAATGTCATACTGAGAGTCAGCCAAAGGCCAAAACATAACTGGTACTTCACCTTTCGCCAGTTGTTTTCTCATATTCAACACTTCCTCTTTATCATTCCAAAAATATTCTTCTACCTAATTAGACCAGAGCCGGTGATTCCTTTTTTCTTCATTACATTCAACAATATTGTTAGAGAATTCACTTATCAGACTGGAAGATGAATGACCCAAGGGTGGTTCGGAGAATGACCTACACCCCGGGTTATCTTCTGATTGAGAAAGTATTTCAATTGCTATTGGTAAAGTATCAGACATGATTGGATTTACATTTTCAAGTGCCTCAAGATAAGAGGGCTTTATTGTCACTACATTTTCCATTCGAACATTTTCCAGGAAATGTGAATTACTACTACGGAAAGGACTTTCGTAGCTAAATTCATCATCATGGGGAGGACCACCATGGTGGGTTACAACAAAAGATGAAACCTCTTGCTCCTTAGTCTTCTATCCATGAGAAGGGTTATCGTGGCTCTCATATGAAGATGATACTTCGATATCGACCGATCTGTCATGAATCAAGCCTTCATGAGGAAGTGTCTGATGTAGAACTTCGGAATTAATGTCCCCACTATTGGGAAATGAGAGAGTAGAATCTTGAGTTGCAACAGATAATTGTCTGAGTGCATCAAGAACTCTAGCATCGAGCAAGGCCTTATTAAAGATTGGATCTTGATTTCTTGAATGTGTTGGACGATTTTTTTTCTTATACGCCTTCTAACTCACTTTGGGAACCACTTGTTGATGAAATTGGTTATTATGGGCAGGTGTATGTGCATGCTCAAGAGAAATAGTCAGGTTAGGCTGATTATATCCACTCAAATCAGGTGTATGTGCCTAACTTGATTGTCCATATGATATGGGGGAGAATGCCCCACAACCCTCTTGGACTAGAACATATGTGTGTATCTGTTCCAGAGTGATCTGTTGATGTGTCACTCCACTGGTAGGGACAGATTTTCATTTCTTTCCCTGTGATGCTGCTGAAGCTGTTATAATATTCTGGCAGGCATCCAGAATATGTGCAGGGATTTGCTTCTGCTCTTTCACCATCTTCAGAATGTGCTTGGTGACTTTAGCTGACGGAATGGGAATATACATCCATTCCATGCTTGGAGTAGGTTTGTTTTCCTGCTCCTATCCTCCTTTTCCTATCAGTGAGTTCTAAAAGTACTTATGTGTGGGGGCAGAGAGTTGAGTCAGCTCCAATTTTGTCATCGGGGATTTCCAACTGACTTCTCTGAGTGATACCAAATGAGACTTTTGGTTAGCCTATTGAACATTGGCAGGTGTATTTTCCTTCTTTGTATTCTTCGCCAAGTATGGTTGACAATTTTCCTTAAATACTAGCAGACGAGACTGCTGATAGAATTGTTGATTATAAATAGGTGTATGTTCCTATTTATCAGTTGCCACCATATCAGATTGGCGACCTTCTTTGGTTGTAGTCAGATGAGCTCGCTGACTAGCTGATGAGTTATAAATAGGTGTATATTCCTTCCTATAATACTCTACTGGAATTGCCTAGCGGGATTGGTGTGTTGCTGCCAGACGAGTCTGCTGGACAGCAGGATTAGAACGGATGGGTGTGTGTGTCCGCTCGTTGCTTTCCACCAAGTTACGTTGGTGGACTTCTCTGGAAATGGAAGAGATAAGAACCTGCTCACTGTTGACCGGTAGTCACCTTTAGTGGTGTATCTTTCTTACTTGGGTTCGAGGAACCTGAGCCGAACACCTAGAGACAACACCCTCATCTTGTTGAGGGCGCATTGCCGCACGAGTCTGGCGGCGATTATTGGTGGGAACCCTCGGGAAGGACTACTGTCTCCTTGAATTAAGGCCTTGAGTGACCTCTTCATTCACCTCGCTAAAATATGGGAGGGACTTGTTGTTGCGTTCCCAGGATAACGACCCAAAACGATTAGAGATGGTGGTTAGCACCGCCTGCTTCTTGATCGCTAGTCATCGATGTCCGGACAACCAGGGTGAGTTATTAACCTGGAGGGCTTGTCAAGTAGCCTCCAGAGTTGGAATGGTACCATGTCGATGGTATTATTTAACCAGTTCATTTGATACCCAGCGTTGAAAATGCTGAGTAGGTGATGTTGTCCTCAGAGCAGACGAAGATTCAGCAGGAGTAGCAGCAGAGGTATTCACAGCAGAGGTATTCACAAGTGTGAACTTTAGAGAAGCCATTTCTGTAATGCAGAAGATCTTTGAAAAGAGTGCCTGTTTGATATAACAGACATGATCAAGATAGGTTTGGCCACTATATCTTTTAGATGAGCACATATGTTATTGATTATTTTGTTGGCCCTCTCATTCAGTTTAAATTAGGGCCTAACAAATAAGTAAAATATCATTTAACTTGGTTAAGGATTCATGTCGGGTTCACCATTTTTTGTTTCCTCTGGAAATGGGGATGACCTTGTTTGCTTAAGGTTCAAACATTCCAATCGGGTTCTAATGGGTTTGTTTGTAGAAACGGAAATATCCAATGATTCTATATCCATTTGGACCTACTTTCCAAAGGTAGGTGCTCATTAGTTGTGGACTGATGATGCTTAAGAATTTGCATTGGTCGAGAGGATGAGAGGTCGGACTCATCACACCTTTTTGGGGGGAATTATTGTCTACTCCGGGACTCTCTTTATAGATTTAAGTTATGTTCATGAATATTTATTACACTACCAAGTATGACAATGAGCTTTCTTTAAGATCTAACAATTAATGATTGATATGTATGAGATTTAGAGAATATTTTATATGTATTTGAGGTTCTTCATAGATAGATAATCATCTGTATTTGTTAGATATTCTTAGTCAATGGTATCCTTCAACACATTATATAAATTTCACTTGGTCATTATGACAACCATATTGGTTTTAAATCCACCCAGTGGGCACTTGAAGTTTATTGTCGTTCAGAAGGACATGGAGTATTTCATAGTGGGGATCATACCTGCAGATGGGCTTCCAACATATCCTTGTTAGAAAAGGAATCATAACCCACGTAGTTTGGGAATTGAGATATAGTTTAATGTTATATGGTACAGATGAGAATTAATGGATGATGGGCTTGAACCTCATAAAGGCTTCCTACGTACTCCACTTTTAAGGTATAGATCAAAGTCCACGTAGTTCGGTTGAGAATTGTGGGGCTTACGTATGATTAATGGCCCCAAGAGATGTGTTGTGGTTTCTTTTACACTCTACGCTCACGTGAGTTATGCTTGGTGTGAGAAACAAGAGGTATAAGTAAACCTGACAATTTGTGCCATGAAAGATGCAGTCACAAGGAATGATATGTGGCTTATGTATGTATGATTTTCCAAAATAGATAAAGATCGAGACTTATTTCAAAGAAGAAGTCTGAGAACAGGGTCTATAAAGGTATATGTTCTTTTATGGAGATTTGGATACTCTAACTTGGGGATTAATCCTGAGTAAGATTCCCAAATTAAGAGGGGACTTGTGATTGGATTTTATTCCTAATAAAGAAGCCCAAATAAAAAGAAGTTAAGATTGGTTAAGAGAAATTATGACTGGGGCTTATTCCTGAGAAGGAGGCCCAAGTTAAATGGACTTGAGAACTGGGGATTACTCCTGAGAAGGAGGCCCAGGTTAAGGGAATTTGGGACTTGGGGCTTACTACAAAAGAGGATGCCCAAATTAAGGAACTTGGACTAAGGCTTACTCTTGAAAAGGAGGCCAAGGTTAGGGGAATTATGACTGAGGATTACTCCTGAAAAGGAGGCCCAGGTTAAAGATCTTCTCATCTTAAAGGATGAGGTTGAATGAATGAAATATCTAACCTTTGTGACATAAAGATATGTAAATCACTAGGTTTTGAGATATCTTCCACAAAATTCCTTTCAGATAAGGAAGCCAACAAAGGAACCATGTCATAAATGACTTTGAAGAGGGTTTTGAAGGCTAAATCTTGAAGAGGAGAGGTGGATTTGAAAAAATGAGTTGAATAGGCAGGAGGGGAACCCAAAAGGAAGTGGGCGCATAGGTTTTGTTTGGGTGCACAAGTACTGGTCACGCATGTATACCTACGCGACATATGTGTACTTGCGCGATGGTCAACCCCTAGGGTAATGCTTGGGCGAGCCTTTTCTCAAGCCCTTAATATCTTCTCTAAAGGCTTCTGAAAGGGTGGCGCACAGGTTCTGTTGAAGGGATAAGGCAGCGCGCAAGTGCGACCATTTCCCATAAGGGCTGGATACTTAGGCGCGCAGGTGTTGATGAATTTCAACACTTAGGCCTTGCTCCCACTCTTTAGATCTTCCATTCTCGGTAAGAAATTACTTTATAAGTGTTCTAAATACTTCAAGAATAGACTAGGGTGCCGAGAGCTGAAATCTGAGTTTCTGGATTTTTCGTCCTCGAAATAGGGGGCGCACGAGGGGTATTTATAGGCTGCTGAAGACCCTGAGAAAAAATCAAATAGGGCGCGCAAGTCACCTGTGTGCCCAAAATGTGGCGCGCAGGTACCCTACACGACCGTCTTGAAACTTGCGCGACCCATGCTGAAGCAAATCCTTGTTCATGCCTTTGTCAATTTTTGATGTTTCTTCAAAGGATGAATCACTTTATGTTAAGGTATTTCCCTTTTCATTCGTTAGACTATGTGACAGAAAGGAGCTTCAACACTTATGTATATCCCCAGGTTATCTCGTTCATTTTTAAAAGAGAAATGGAATTTTAGGAGGTTTTTAATGAAATTTTCAATAATATTATTTTATCCATGTATCAAGTTGTTGTTCTATGTACCTAATTTCCCAAATACACTAGGATTAATGATCCTTTAGGATTGTATAATGTGTACCTTTATGTAATAAATCATGAAATAATGTGTATTGAAAACATGGGTTGTATAATCATTATCAGAGAAAAGTCAAGTTATTTTTTGGATCAAGATTATAAAACACTTGTAAAAGACTAAAAAATAAGAGCAGACATAGAAAAAAATTCCTAAATTTTGGTAAGCATAGAGTAATTGGTTTCTAAGGAAATAAATATCTTTTAGGATACTACAAGTGGATGTGGATCCAACAGATAAGTACATAGTTGTAATAAACTTGAAAAGGGAACATTCATCTGGACCTGATCATTACCATATGCATGAAAACATTCCTTTTTACACACTTGGTTTGAAACTCGTATGGGATATGAATTGGTAAATTTACAAGCTTCTTATGATCCATTATTAATGGAACAAAAATGACCACAAGATTTTATGTTTGGAATTATATCATAGATAAGGTAGATTGAGAAACTATAAATTCATTGGCTAAACAATATATTTCATTTATCAATTATAACTTTAATGTTCATAGTTTCTATTTTATATGACAAATATTTTGAAAATTGTCTTCCCTAAGTCTACTTTGAAAGGAGAAAAGGATTAGACCCAGAATCAAATAGTGAAGGTTAGGCTTATTGTCCATTCATGAACTTCAAATGTTATATGTGACTATTGTTCTATTCATTCTTTCATATCATACATGTTTAATAAAACTATTCAAACACAACAAAAAATCATGTTTGTAGATCTATCAGTGAAAATGGAAAATGGGGTAATTAATGCATCCCAAGTAGATAACTTCCCCTATCAAAATTTGTGGGTTGAACTTCTTAGAAAACCTTGTGATACATTCTTTTGTGGAATTAGATACTATTCTATTCACGAATTGTCTTTCCTTATATAGAGCCAACATAAATTATTGAGAGAATGAAATCACACTCTATATCATTAATCACCCTCTGATTCTATACAAGTGTAAGGGGAGGATGGGTATTCTTTAGTATGAACATCTCAAGCATGTATATTATTGCCTTAAAAGTAATTATATCAACCTCAAATGATTGAGACTAAAGAAAATATCAACCTTGTATTCATTACCATTGTGAGGGAATATGATAATGTATTTATCAAATAATTTCTAGGTCTTCCACCTAGCTAAGAATTTTAATTTTTAATTGAGATTTTACTTAGAGATTTACCAATATCCAAGACTCGATATAGAATAGCTATTTTTGAACTTTAGGATTTTAAGAAGTAAATATTGGAGAATATAGATAAATGGTTCATAAAACCAATTGATTCACCATGGGGTGTAATGGTTTAATTAATCAAGAAAAATGATGGGTCAATGTGCCTCTGCATTGATTATCAAGAGATTAACAAGATCATGATAAAGAATAATTATCCTCTACCATATATTGATTATTTTTTCGATCAAATATATAGATCCTAGTAATTCTATAAGGTGGATCATCGTTTGGGATACTATCTAGAAAAGGTAAAGAAGGTGGATATGCTCAAGACTACTATTTATACAAGGTATGGGAACTATGATTTCATAGTGATTCCATTTTGACACACTAATTATACAACAATATTCATGGACTTAATGAATATATTCTTTAGGTATTACGTCAAAAAATTTATGCTACTCTTTATAGATGATATTCTTATTTACTATAAAAACAAGGAGGAACATGAGGAGAATTTTAATTCCATACTGAAGACTTTTTTAAAAGAAAATTTATTTGTGAAGTATAGTAAATGTGAGTTGTTTTGGAGAAATTAACTTTATTGGGACATGTTATCACTATTAAAGTGATATCTTTTGATCCTTAAAAAACATAGAAAATTGAAGGATGTACTAGACCAACATATGTGATGAAAATATACAGTTTTCATTCATTATATGTGCACTATTGTAAATTTTTGAGAAACTACTCATGATTTTAAATCCAAAAAACTAAGTTTTCTTGAAAGGGATTCAAGTTTTAGGGACTTGTGAATGAAATGAATGTTTTATAGAGCAGAAGAAGAGGCTAATCACTGCACTTATGCTCAAATTACCCACTAGTGGGGGTGAATTTATGATCTACAATAATGAATCCAAAAAAGGATTGGATTGTGTAGTCATGTAAGATGAAAAAGTGATAGAATTTTTCACCCACCAACTAATTTTTTACGATTAGAACTACCCAAATCATGATCAATAATTAGATACAGTTATCTTTGCATTGAGGATATGAAGAAATTATCTCTATGGATAAAAGTGTGACATATATACATATCACAGATTATTTAAGTATATATTTACACAAAAGAAGCTTAATATGTCCCGATGACGGTAGTTAAAGCTAATCAAAGATTATTATTTCTTAATTCATTACCATACTAGGAAATAAAACAAATTGGAAGATACTCTGAGTAGAAAGGACCCACCAAATATATCTAGGAAGAGAATTAAAAGGGATCTAATCTTATTGTACATGAAAAGAATGAATATGGGAATAATAAAAGGATCTTCATCTTAACTTTCACATATTACTACTCAATCATCAATTCCTAAGAGGATCAAGGAGGCTCAAAATTATAATGAGGTTATACAAAAAAAACATTGTGAATATTATAGAGTTAAACTTTGATGAATATATATTTATAAGGTTTGGAAACCAGATATGTGTCCCATAAAAACCATTAATAAAGAGAAAAATTCTATATGATGCACATAAATCATATTTATCTATTCATTAAAGAAGCACTAAGATGTATAGATATTTGAATCAAAACTTATGGTGGGATTACATGATGAGTGATATTGTGAAGTTTTTATATCGATGCATACTATACAAACAAGTAAATGTAGAAAAAAATATGTCTAAGAGTATGATTAAACCATTACACATACCATTATGGAAATGGGAATACATAACCATGGATCTCATTATAGGTCTCCACATGAAACCAGTAGTCAATAATTCCACTAGGGTGGTAGTCAATCACCATAAAAGTAAATTCATTTCATTTCAATAAATAAATATTTTTCTCTTGACCAACCCTCTAAGATATGCACAAGCGAAGTGGTAAGGCAACATGGAGTTCAAATCTCTATTGTATCTGATCGAGATCAAATATTTACCTTGAGGTTTTGGAGAATAATATAGTAAATGTTGGATACAAAATTGAGCTTTAGCATTTCTTATCATCCTTATATAGATTTTCACTTTGAAAAGACCATTGAAACATTATAGGATATGCTAAGATCATGTTTGATGGATTTCCAAGGATGTTGGTACCATCACCTTCCCCTAGTGGAGTCCTCATACAATAAAATTTTCCATTATTTCATTCAAATGGAACCAAATGATGATTGTATTGGATGTGGTGTAAGATTATGACATGTTGGGATGAAATTGGAGAGTAGAAGATGATGATAACTGATCTTATCCAATAAATGACATAGAAGGTACAAACCATTCATTTTTACATGAAATCCACACAAAATTGATAAAAAACCTATACAAATAGTCATGGAAGTGATCTAGAATTTGTGGTAAGAGAAAAACTGTTCCATTATATATTTATATTGAATAAAGTCATGAGGTTTGAGAAGATAGAAAATCTTAGTCCTAGATACATCATCCCCTTTGAGATTCTTGATCACATTGGAGTGGTGGCCAGTAGACTAGCACTCCCACCTAACCATCTCAAGTAAATGATGTGTTATATGTATACCTATTGAGGAAGTACATACTAGAACCCTCACATGTATTAAATCTAGAGATGCTACCATTGTAAAATTATCTTTCATACAAGGAGAAACTGATTAAGATATTAGATTGTAGAGACAAAGTTCTACGAAACAAGACACCTCACCTAGCCATAGTTTTATGGTGAAACCACAAGTTTGAGGAAACAACTTTGGAACTGGAAGAGGAGATTAAACAAAATTACCCTAATATGTTTAATTGTATGAAATGTAAATTTTATGGGTGAAATTTCCAAATTTGGAAATAATTTAACGACCCCTAATTTTATAAATGAAATTCCATTTTTCAATGATTAAATACCTCCTAAAGTAATGATGTTATATAAAACACATCCAATACTTTGGCTATTCCGAATAGTTATATGGGATTTAAAATTTAAAATAGTATTATGCATCATAATAATTGATAATATAGTCATTTTATAGTGACTATTAAGATTATTATAATAAGGGTTATTATAAAATCTAGTTCATATAGATGAAATAAGTGATGACCTAAACTAGCAGAATCGCGCCCTATGAAGATAATTTATTAGAGCTTCTGAGAGAGATATCATCACCAGTATTCACCATTGATCAATCCCAAACCTAAATTAAAAAACTAAATCATGAACAAAACCATTTATGCGAGAAGTTCAAGCTCATCAATATCACAATCCAAACCATGTATGCCAAACCACCCCAAGAAAAATATCATTATCGCACACCTCTCCTATAGGGGATTCGTTAGTGTAATAAAGGGCTATGTTTCTAGACAATAAAATTATGAGTTTTTATATTTTATTTTAATATAACAATGATTATATTTATCTATTTTTAATATTTATCTTTAAATTATTAGATAATGAGTTTGATAAAAAAATTATTTTTATATGATGAAACAAAATTTTTTTATGGGAAATGTATAGTTTAAATTAATACACACCATTTTAAGGATTTCAATAATTTTAAAAAATAATGATATTTTAATAGAATATTTTTTATATATAAATGATAATATAATTTTTAAAATTGAAAAATATTTTTTATGGGGATTAGAAAACTTTTATTGTAAAAAAACCCAGTATTTTCAATAAATATGGATTTTTTATTTAAAAGTGAAAATTCTCATTATTATATAATTATTTGGATAAAAAAAATTATTTTCTAGGTCATTACATCTAAATTATCCAATAATTATTTTTTCCATAATTCTTGGAGAGTCATATTTTTGGGTCAAAATTAAATACAATGTGAATATAAGGCTTATATTATAACAACATAATGACCCAAAAGTGATGTAATATATGCACCAAAAGATTTAAATTTCCAAATATATATGTCCAATTTTGAATAATTAATTTTTTATTTTATTTTATAATTTTATAAAACCTTAAGGAATCCTCCAAAACCTTGATTATATTTTAAGGTTTTAAAATCATTTTTTTTGTAATTATGACTCACTACCACATCACCAAGGGTATTATTTTAAATAGATTGGTTATTAAAAATATAGAATAATAAAAATATCTCAAATTTTTTAGAAACCATGGGAAAAACCATTGTATGGTTTTAGGTTTTGATTACTTTATCTTATAGAGTCCAAACCCAATGTTTGGAAATTAATAAAGAGCTCTCCTCCATTTTTCTATATAAACTTAGGAAAACACCTATTTTGCTTCACTAAGAACCATTATATAATAAAATTAATCTTCCATTACCTCTTTATATCCTTCCCATGGTGTCCCTAAGCACTTAATAATCTTCTAAAAAGCTTCTAGAAGCACCCTATCAAGGTAAGGGATCCTCTTTTTCTCATATTTATTCAAGCACCTTCTTTGTATTATTACTTTTTATTCCCATTTTTTATTGTTGTATTATGATATTACATATCAATCTTATTGAACTAATTATTTACAAGTAATGAGATACCCCTTTCACTCTCATTTATCCCACCCATGAATCCTTGAGTACAACTATTTTTCTATCAAAATTATCCTACAATTTTCCATGCCAAACATTTGTTTTAGGAATTCTAATCCCTATTTACACTCAAAGGTATTAATATATATGTAAATATAATTAATTAATTTTTTAATTCCTCTTATTTAAGACACACTTCTTAATTTTGGGATTAAAGGTGATGAAATATGACCTTATGTTCAATAATCTATTTGGTACACATATTCATGTACATGTTTTGATGGGTGCACCTACATAGTGCTCCAAAGTATTGGGTAATATTTTTGTATCATTAGATGTCATGTATGAGATTAGGTATTAAACATAATCCATTATGGTACTCTATCAATCTTGTGATGTTGTGTTTATAGTTATCCTTCAATTATATTGATGACATGATTTTTCTTATCGTCATATTCCCAAGTTGCTTGTATGTTATCATGTCATATCACTCCTTATTGTTCATGATTAAGAAACTCACCCCTATTTTGTTACCTTGATATTCCTATTGGATCATATTTACTTATTTGCCTTATGTTATTCATTTTTTATTCAATTACTGGGATTTATGGTTCACCCCTTTCTTAATTATGTCTCTAGGTTATCCCGTGCAGTTTCACAAGAACAATGGAATTTTTAGAGAATGTTAAGGAATGTATCATCAATTTTGTTTTATCAATGTATCAAGATAATGTTCTCTATACATAATTTCTTTAATACAATAGGATTTAAAATATTTTAGTATTTATAATTTTTTACTCGATGTAAAAAAACATTAAATAATGTGTGTTAAAGACATGAGTTTTCATACTTATGATTATGCCATAATTCCTATAACATGTTCTTAAGATTATGAAATTCTCTCATGGACCATGATTAATTAATTATGATTCCTCTCTCTTATGGACTTTATAAGTTATAATAATACTCTCATACCCCTATGTTTATGTCATGATTTCATATGATAATCAATTGATATAACCATTATTTACTGTTACTAAGTATCTGATCTCACCTTTTATTATGTTCCCATTTTCCATCAGTTTTGAACAAAGGTTTTAAGTGGAATATGTCTATGAAGGTAATATTATTGAAACAATAATGGGATATGTTCAATATATTTCATGAAATAAATAGATTATGTATCTAGTCTCTAAATACACTAAACATTTAGAGTTATGGGGCATGAATTATTGTGTAATATATTAATGTTTCATCTAAAATGATCTAATATTTATGTATGTTTTTATCAGGTCACATTAGTTGGTATCAAGACTAGGTTTAATTAATTTTTTGGAGATTATGTTATGGATAATATTAGTAAAGATATTTGGATATTATATGGTAAACTAGAAGTGATATATGGTGAACCTAAAAGTGTCATAGGTTGATAAGAAGGTATCCAAATTTAGGAAATATTAGGAATTATTTTATTAATTATATGATTACTCACTTTGTTTTTTTGGTTTTATACTATTATTTAGGTTTTATTCAAGGTATGGAACTAGGTAAAGTAATGTTAACAAAGATTATTTGGTTAATAAAATTATTATCTTCTTGAAAAAACAAATTACATGAGAGATAGAATGAAAAATATCATTACTATTCTCACACAAACCTCTCAATCTATGAATCATACTGAACTCCCAAAATATAAATGGTGATAATAATGCACCATTGAGTCTTTCATATGAAAACATACACTATATTTTAGTGAATCCTCCAATATACTACTTTATAAGTAATTGATAAATGCCACAGAAAAGATACTTTTCATTCTTCATTGCTTGAATCATGAAAGCGTTCTCCTGGGGATGTATCATTTGAAAGGAAATGTATATCAATGATGGAATTAATAATATTGGGTAAGTGGAGGAAATTGACTCCATGGAATGTGATGAGTTTAAGAGAGTATTTTTCAGTAATTACTTTCCTTGAACTCTTCACATTAAAATAGAAAGAAAATTCATTGACCTTAATAAGTAGGATAAAGAATCAATTAGTATATATGAGGAATAATTTAGAATACTTTCAAGGTATAATTATTGTTTTATCACTGGATCAGAAATAAAAATTTATTGACTCTTCATGTCTTAAAACCAAGTCTCCAAAATGAATTTTCTATAAGAGACTTTTGTAGCTATGAAAAAAACATTCTATGTTATCTCAAGGTAAAAAATAGAGCGTGGAGAGTTCCATTATTCTCATGGTTTTGATAAGAAGTGAATGATGAAGTTTTAAGAATATTATAATAATAAAACCCATGGAGGAAAGAAAATTAATCTTTACTTTTTTTATAAGTGTGGAAATTAGTATGAGGGAAATTTTATTAAGGGAACCAGTAAATGTTTTAAGTGTATAAAATAAACCAATCATGAAAGTGAATATTGTAGAGATGTAAAGAGGAATGCTAATGAAATGAATGTGGAGACAGCTAAATTGAATGGATAACCCACACTCCAATTATATAAATGAAAAGAGTATGGGAATTATTCTAACTAGTGTATGAATAAAAGGGTTAATAACCACAACCAGTGTTAAAGAACTCATAATAAAAGAGATAAATGTAAATCTCATGCGATCACAACTACTGAAGTGGGCCTTGAGAATGAAGTGGTGTAACGTAAACATATCATTCATTATAAAACTAATTTTTTTTATTTGATTCTAGTTGTACCCACTCATTTATATATATAAAAGTTTAAATGGGTATCATATAACCTCCTCAATAATTATATTTATAATTATCAATTAATTATTTTTATGGTACAACGATCACATCTCAAGTCTGTGTCTCCTATACAAGATTTTTGTAGGAATGTGATTCCTCCAAATCCATTTATTCTTTCTCTAATTGAATTTGATTTTATTTTTATTGTATTTTATTTATTTATATAGATCTTATATAAAATAAAATGGTATGGAAGTCAAATTTCCTATTCTAAATAGACCAATGATTATCAATATGTGTGAGGATGAGTATGAACTTCCAATGGAAATAAATTCCATTATATTGTTCTTATTCTCATTTCATGATGCGTATATATCTCAAATGGTTAGGGAGTAACTAAACATTGAAGACATAAATTTTTTGTAGGAATACTATTGTTTATATTTTGAAAATATCCATAGTCTTCTTCCAAGTCAAGAAGTTTTTATTTCAATAGAACTCATTATTGTTGCTACACCTATTTCAAAGAATAGTTATAGAATGGCCTCAATTGAGTTACAGTAATTAAAGAATAAAATCCATGATAATATTGATTAGGTATTAATTCAGTTAAGTGAATCTTCATGGGGTGTACTTATTGTTTTTGTTAAGAAGAAGGATGGTCCAATGCATCTTTACATTGACCATCAAGAACTTAGAAGGATTTATATCAAGATAAGTATCATTTATCTCATATAGATGAATTGTTTGATCAAATGTATTGAGATCAATAATTTTTAATGACTTAACTATGACATTGATATAATTAGTATATTATCAAAAATGAGGACATATCCAAGACAACCTTTCGTACGAGGTATGGTCATTATGGAATTATTGTGATGCCATTTTGATTTACCATTAACCCTTCTATATTCATGGAACAAATGAATACAAAATTTATAGATTACTTTGATTAGTTTGTGGTAGTATTTCTAGATGATATTTTAATATATTAAAATAGAAATATATAGAATTAATATTATTTGAGGATTATCTTGAATACATTGAGAAATCATAAATTGTTTACAAAATTTTGTAAGTTTGAATTCTATCTACAAAAAGAATCATTATTGGGTCATATGATTAAATAAAATGGTATATTGGTGGACACCTCAAAAAAATGTTATTTAACAATGGTTTATAAAAACCACAATCACTGAAATCCATAGTTTTATTGGGTTGGTTGGATACTACCAATGCTTTGTGAGAAATTTCTCATGGCTATGAAATCTAGCAACCGAGTTGACATGGAAGGGATCCAACTTCCATTGGATAGATAGATGTGAATTAAATTTTAAGGAACTAAATAGAAGGTTGGTTAGTTTATGTATTCTCACAATAACTTATATTAGGTAAAGGTTTTTTATATATAATGATGCATCAATGAAGATATTGGGATTTGTTCTCAGGCAGAATAATATGGTGGTAGCTTATGCCCCAAGAAAAATAAAGGTTCATGAGAAAAATTACATGAATCATTATGATATTTCAAGTAATGTTAATAGTAAATATATCTTAGGTATTATCAATACTCATTAGTATTTTTATGGAGTCATATACAATATATTAATTTTATGTAATTATTTAATCAAAAAAGAAATAGTTTAATTTAGAATAACTTTTTTCCCATAAATTATCTAGTTATATTTAAAAGATTAAATTATAAATTTATGAAATATAATTTGATCAAATGAAATTAATTTTTTTTTTCAGCATACCAAAAATAATTTAGGGTGTATTTTTTTGGGATTTGTTTGAAAAGATATATTTTTGGGTTAATATTGAAAAATACTATTTTTTATAAAAATTATCATTTATTTTCAAGTATTAAAAAAGTTAAATTATATTTAATATTGATATTAAAGTAAAATTTATCCCATTTTATTAAAAATAGTTTAATTTTTTATATATAAATTATAATTATACCTGATTTTGGGATAAATTCTTTTTTAATCATAAAACACATTTTTCTAAAAAATTGTTTTTCATTGCGTCTTGAGAACTTATATTAAAATTAATTTCTTGAACTTTAACAAATTAAATATTGATAAATGGAAATAATATATGGAATTAGGAGTTTCATATTTGGTAATATGGTTAATTTTATTTTCACTCTTAATTAATAGTAACCATGGTAAAACATTTTCACCACTGTAAAGGGTAAAAAAGTTAATTAAGGTTAAAACTATGTGATAAGGTCACTAAATATCGTCTTAATAACTATTGGATGAGATTTTTTCAACCCTTATTACTGTATATTTTAATATAGATTGAATTTTTTCCACTTGAACATGATTTTTATATTTATAATATTTAAAAGTTAGGAAAACTTACAAGTGTTTCACTCCCCTTACTTATAAAAGGGAACTACCACTACTCTCTTACTTAAACTTCTTGATTAATTTAGATCAACCAATCCTTACTAAAAAATCTTACCAACCTTAATCCTCACTACCTAAATGCTCTTATCTCACGATAATATTGACCTATATGGCTTAAGGTGAAAGACAAATGAGGTTTTCTAAAGAATAGGTATAACTCTTAACTAACTTATTTCAATTTTTTCTTATTTTACCTCATTAAAACACATCATAAGAATAATGATATGATAACATAAATATCTTAAATTTATTTAAATGTTATTCTGACTAAGGTATAACACATTTAAATATCCTTTTCCATTCCATGGGGAATGAAAATATCACTCATGAATATATGTGCACTATTAGAGTTGGTGCCTTAAAACCAAATACTTTGTACTTTAGATTACTTATATTTTTAAAGAAGTAAATATCAATTTAAACATATTATCACATATTGATTGTTCTTATGCATAACATTTATGTGATATTGTCCTATAGTATCTATCACATTGATAAGGTCATAGTTGTGCCCCGCTGTGATTTGAACCTTTAGATACTTTGAAAATATCTCTTAAATATAGTTCTATAATTAGATAAAATTATATGATAGGGAACATACTACATAGAACTTAAGGTGTGAGTACTCATAAGTGGATGAGACTTCTTCATATTAAGTTTTCTTTTTTGTAATCTATGAGATATGAGATTTCGAGAATATACCTTCAAGTAGTATTTCACATGTTTTAGTGTTATTTGATATTATTATCTGTGATCATGCGTAATGGTCCTTAGACATCAATATTATTATTAATCCATGTTATGAATCACACACTTAGACATATCCTTTAAACAATGATGATAATAATTCATCTAGAATTTGGATACATTGGGTTTGTCATGAATGACATTTTGTTCATTAATAAGTCAAGGAAGTTTTTGTCTCTTACATCTTTATAGAAGTTGATATATTACCACATTAGTTGAAATATAATTAGTATATTAAATTCCATGGCCATAGTATAACTATGTTTACTTTTGATAGTCAAAGAATGAAATATTGAGAGCATAGGTTTATTACTTGTATGTGTAACATGCTTGATGAGATATTGTAACAAAGGGATTATATTAAATAGTGAGAATTCATACATGGTTTTCATCGTTGCAAGATTTAGTTCTTTATCTTAGGTTTATTGAACTATTACTAGGAAAATATCTTGGAAGTTAGGTGTACTCGCCTAATTCCAATAAGAAATAATTCTAGAGGGTCACCCGCTAAGTGCTTCCATTTATCTTGATTAAATTCTATTTGAATATAATTAATAGAATAAATGTTATTCTCAAGACTGAGGAATAATTTTATTCATGTTTTATTGATAGCATAAATTAAATAAATATTTATTCTTTGGATTATGAATAAAATATTTATTTATGTTATTGAATATTTTATAAATATTTATTTAATGATTTCTGAATAAAATATTTATTTAAGAGAATAAAATATTTTATTTGAGTATTCAATAAATAGCTAGGATTTTAAATGGAAAAAGACCATATCTGGTGATAAATATTTATTTGAGAGCTAAAAAATAATATTCATCACTACATAAGTTAACGCACACCATAAAATAATAATAATAATAATATTATTATTATTATTTTATGGCATGAAGTTTTATTATGATTATTTTATTAATTAATGTCTACTATGTAATTATATAATATTTTTGACATAAACCCTAGAACTATAAATAGATGGTTATTTGAATTATGTAGGGTAATTGAGATATAAATAATTGTTGCACACATTGAATTCTATATCAAATTATTTTTATCTCTCTCCCTCTTAAGAATGAGAAATGCAAGATAAATTCCATCAAGATGAAAGGAGAAGCGATCAACATGAATGAAGTAAGACAATTGATTCCCAGTTCTAGAACCTAAAAATCAATTGGTGTTTCTTCGAGATCAATGGAGAATGTGTGGATCACTGCTAGAGTGATTCAACCCTTGGAATCTCACATTGTAATGAAGGCAATCCAAAAAGGGGTTTTCAGGTGATTGACAACGTCATTGAAGAAACTATATTAAGACAAGGTTTTTATTTTATTCAGATCTAAATAAATTAATCATAAACTTAATGTGAAAGATCCTCATTTGGGGTTTCAGGAAACTAAATATTAAAAACAAATTTAATATGTCACCCATCACCACATGCTTATATTTCACCTGGTACCTACAAGTTGTACCAAATATGTCACATTTTAAATTTATAAGTATTCATATGATTATTAATCTATATGAAATCATGCTAGAATGTATTCATTTAAATTTATTTTTCTTTAATCTGATTACAATAAAAATGTTATCGATATATTAATCACAACCATTAGGTGTTTCATTTTCTTAAATGTTGAAGAATAGTTGAAGAACATTTGAGGATTTCATCAAAAAGTGACAAATTTTTTGTCGGTAAAATTAGGTTACATAGTGTGTAGCTAGAGTGCACACCATGTTCCCATGTGAACTTTACCTAGATGTGTTGAGGGATATATGGAAAACTGAGTAGTTAATTAAACATGGTTCATTTATTACACACCGTTTGTAGACCAAGCCAACCTAGAATGGGATGTTGGATTACACAATGAGTAGCGGGCGTACATGTCATGAGGTTTTCATAGGATAGTGGTGTAAATCACATAATCCATGTGGTCATTATACATGGTCAAAACATGTGATTCAGACAGCCTATAGAATTTATGTTGTACATGATGTGTATGCAGTGTACATGTCATGTAGTTCATCATTTTCCAGGTCCAAAATACACATTGAACCACTCAGTGAGAACAACGAACACACGACATTATAGATACAAGGAATTTAGATATATTTTACATACAGTGTGATCCTTATGAGATACAATTCAGAGAAACAAGTTTGTATATCAGGCACACGACAAGCACATACACGACATGTAACTAGCATGTACATGTTGTGTAGTCTAGATGATTCAACCCACCAATGACCTAGGTGTGTAACCCAAATACATGAAAATAGTGGTACATAGAATGTAACTGGATAGTACATGTTGTGCAGTCTCCCATTTAAAAAAATAATTAAAATTTACATTAAATTAAAAATTAATCCCTTAAAGCCTTATTTATTTGATTGTCACTTTAAGTGTCTGGAAATTTAATAAGGATTTTAAATAATTTTAATTGGTCAATTAATTTATTGTAATAAATATTAAACTTTTGGTTTAGATTCTTATTTTACATTAATTCCTTTATGATGGTTATCTCCAAGAGGATTTATATGCTCATTAATGTAAAAGGGAATTAATTAATTAATCAATCAATCAATGAAATCACATTTATATTGATAATAAAGAACAAATAATAAACAAATGTTATCCATTTACTTTTGTGTATATGTTGCATGTATGACTATTAATGAGCATGACCAATACCCGTGTATGTGTTGGATATTTTAATTAAATATATTTCACGGGTTTTCAATTATTTATTATTTAATTATATAAGGTGTCATGTGACTCATCCATCCCTCTATTATTATGTATTACTTTCATGTCCATGGTTATTTATGTAATACTCCATAACGAATCATTTAGTTACCTAAAATATATATGATTTATAAACTCATGTAATTAATGGTGTTATTTAAGATGTGTGGAGATGGTTGAAGATAGAACCATAATTATTCCAACCTAGGAGATACTCAGGTGGATAGGTGAAATGCAATAACTTAAGATATGACTGACAATAAGAGTTATTTCCCCTATATCAAATGTCGATTTAATGTCCTATCATTAAATAAAACATTTGATAGGATCATGATTGGGTAATTTATTTATTTATATCTATGAATTATTAATTTTATGTATGCAATACCAAGATCAAATTAATAAATGAATTAATGTGAAAAAAATGGAATTTTAATAAATGAATTATGCATAAATATTTTATCAAATATGGTTAATTAATTAAATAAAATCCATTTAATATTAAAAAGACATGTAAAGGATAGAAAAGATAAAATTTATGCATAATTTATTAAAATCCATCAACCTAATATTAAGTCATACCAAGCCTTCCATTACTTGATTGGGAATGAAACCATAGAAATAAGTGTAGTACATGTGAAAAGTCTGGACACTTTATTTTGTTAGGGAGTTATCTTGAGGGTTTGGGGTTGACTTAATAGAACCTATATTGATTTTAAAAACCAGAGTTTGTTCTATAAAAATTTAGAGTCAAGTGTTGACGAAATCAAAGTCAGGATTTCATGATAAGAGAATCCACTAAATGGATCAAGGAGCTGAAGTCTACTGTTTTAAAGACAGCCTAACTAAAAATTCACCCAACATAAATTTTTATATTATTCTTTAAAAAATGGAGTTTATTTATTTAAATAAAAATTATAAAACTATCAAAAATCATATTTAAAATGCGGTTTCCCTTAAAAGGTGGTAAAATTACCTTTTTTAAAAAATACAACTTTTTATTCATAAAATTGGATTTATTCTTATCTTATACCTATCAAATATATTGTATGAGTATCAAAAATATCTGTTGAATATATAATATAATTTTATTATTTAAAACATTAATAAAAAGTGTACTGTTTAATTTATTGAGATAAAATTGTTTTTGTACATAGAAATATAGTTTTATTAGAAAAGTAATTTATTTAATTTCAAATAGTTCTTTCATTCAATTATACTAATTGATAACCAAAGGAATAATTTTATATACATTTTTAAATCATATTTTCACAATTTATTTAATCTTATTCGTAACCTCCATTAGAATGACTACGTGGTAGCTATAATAATATTTTAATAAGAATATTAATAGTATATTGTAGTTTGGTAACACTTTTTCTTACGTGTTATGAATGCTATCGAAGGAACTTGGAATTATGTTTAACACAAGAAAAACATAGTGTTGTGTGTACCAAAAGATAATCTAAGTGGTGTGTGTAGTGTAAAATTAACTTGGTATTGTATATAATGTGATCCAAACTTAGAGATTTCATATATAGAAGGATATATTCAGTGTTGCGTGAAATGAAAAATACCAAAAAAATTAAATTAATTTAAAAAAATAATACACCAAATCTCAAGGTTTTCTTTTTTTAGAAAATTAGTGACATGATATAGTCACCCAATTCACACCCCAAATAAATTTATTAAAATAAAAAGTTACATTAACAGAATTAGGTTTAATAACTTTACACCAATAAGGAATTGAGTGGGGCAAAGTATAAAAATTCCATGAGAAAAAAAATAAGTTCATGAGTTTCATAAAACAAGTCTAAGGCAATCTATCATCAACCCAAATTATTCAGAAAGGATAGGATACATCCATTGAGGGACCGTAATCAAGAATAACCCATGGAAAAATAACTAGACATTGCATAAGAGTTAATGTTGAATGGAAAAAGTGCCAGGTCTTGAGAGATTCAAGAGAAGCCTTCACTATCTTTAATGATCAACACTGAAGTATGAAGAAAAAATCTTAAAAGAAAACTATTGATTCATCCAAGAAATAAAGGCTGGATTTAGGAAGAGGATAAAACCATGAAGTATGCTTAAGAAGTGGTGGAAGCGAAAAGGAAAACATCCAAAAATCCAACACCAAATTTTTAAGAAGTGCATAAAAAAGCCTCAAGTTAAGCATGAACCAAAATCATCCTAAAATTTATTAATTTCCAAGGAATATCTTTGAAATTGAAGGTTTGATCTTTCTTAAACTATTCTACCACTTTGATAAACATTATTTTTCTGATTTCAAGGTAGGTATCATCAGTCATATCACTATTTTTGTATTGACGGAAATAAGTTGTATCATTCTCTCCCACCAAGAGTCAAGATCCTCTAAAAATATAATTTATGTTTAATTTCGTAAGTATACCTAAAATCAGGGTAATTTTCATTTTCATTATCATTGTTAGAGTAATCTGAGTATGTTTAATCAGAGGATGTGGAAAAATGTTCAATAGGCATGAGTTTTGAGGATATAATATTTTTTATTCATTCTAAGTGGAAGATAGGGATCACATGACAATGGTTTTATCAATGTTAGAATGATCCCTACATTTTTGGGTTTTCTGGTCACTCTAAGTGATGAAACAATATGAATCAATCATTTGTTTTACTTTTTTAGCCCTCGATTTCAAAAATTATTCCTCTAGATGGAAATAAATATCAAAATCATATTGAAGTGTCCCTCTATAATTATATTGTTTATTGTATGCCTCTACATGATCAATATGATTGATATCTATATTTGAGGGCTCGAGTTTAAGAAGAAATTCCTTATTTTCCTTAGTAAACTAGGAATTTTTCACTTCCTCTATTAAACCCGAGAGGCTGGTAGAAGGAAGTTGATTATTAAGAGAACCTAAAGAATTCATGTTTGTATTACTATTAATAGGGTCCCCTTTATGAGAAATAGGAAACCATTTTGGAGATTCCTTTAAAAAAATATTTTAAATGAGATAGGGGGTGTGAAGAAAGAATTTTATTCTCACATTCTCCTACAGGGAGTCCAATTATGGAACATATTTTTCAATAATGTAGAACATTTTAAAAAACAACCATCTAAATGAATCCCTTGTCTCCATTTTGAATCCAAAAGTGTGATGGGAATGCTTTTGAAATATCAATTTCAGTACATATTCTAGTGATTGAAGGCCAAGAAATATTCAAGGCAATAGATTCAAGTTTAAGGGGTGACAAAAAAACTATAATTAGAAAATAGAGTATTCTACTTAAAGAAATGCTAAGCCAATC
The DNA here is from genome assembly GCA_963277665.1 of Viscum album. Taxonomy (NCBI): domain Eukaryota; kingdom Viridiplantae; phylum Streptophyta; class Magnoliopsida; order Santalales; family Viscaceae; genus Viscum; species Viscum album. Next base: position 446,783,021 of record OY728134.1, read on the forward strand.
CAGGGAAACCTATCCAGATAGGGATAATATGTGGCTCTGAGTCAACAAAAAAGGTCAGGGAAAATTTCTAAACCTTCATGAAATAGCCTCTTAAATACCATAACCCTATCATTCAAGTCCTATAATAATTTTTTTCATATGAAAAATGAAAAATAACATGTGATGAATTCATCAAACCAATGTGAAAATTCAAAAATACAATTTTTTCTAGTGTCATTCAAAGGAAGGATATTGAGGGTATTTGTTTGTTAAATTTTTCAACCCAAACAAAATGAAGGTCTAAGGAGAGAAATTGCACCTCCTATTTATTAAAAGAAATCACTAAAAGTCCTCTATGTCGGTATTTCTTCAGATAAATGGATTTCGAGGTCTTTGAATTAGCTAGAGCCAATAGATCTCTTCCCATGACGACATTTGCGAAAGATCAAAGATTGTCTTTAGGGTTTATCTGTTGTTCACCCATGATGAGGTCTATGAGGGTGTGGGGTTTTTCTAGGGTTTCCCCTATGTTCGCCAGAGGGTGAAATCTCTTGTGTGGATGACATCCTCAAGTTCACACTGTATGCCCAAAATCTCAGTGTGTTACATTGAGTCTCACTCCAAACTTTCTATTGAAGGCCTCAAGTCTAGAACTAGGAAAGTACCTTGGAAAATACTACCTCATTTGATTGAATTTATTGAAAATACCAACCACATCAAATTGATTTTTTTATATGTATACAGAGAATCAAATAAAGTGTAAGATGTGTTGTAAAAGAGAGATATCATAGAAATGAGAATGATGTGGTCCTTCTTCACCCCTGATTAATGTGTATCATTGGTGGATATAGATATATTGGGCGAGTTTCACTCCAATATTTTTAGAACCCCTTGTAATTCCTGAATTGTTTGTTTACATTTTATTTAATAAATTTTGGTATTCTGATAGCTTGGATCCTAAATATTTTGGGTATACTAGTGTAAAATATATATAAAGGGATAATAATTGGATATGAATAGGAGTAATCTCACACATTATGGTCAATACTTGGAAAAGATGTTGTGTTCCTTGCTCTTCATTTTTTCATATAATTTGGATGGGGATAATTTTTATATACTTGATAGGGTAATGTCCTAACAAACTATATAGGTTTATTTCAAATAAATAAATTATAAAATAGAGATACACTAATTGAAAACTTCCACATTAGTGTCCAATACGACTTTCATGGCATATCAGAGTGTAAGGTTCCCTCTTTCTCATTCTCTCAATAAAGATTATGTAATATTTATTATATGAATAATAGTTTAATTCCCAAATTTTATAGAAAGAAATTATATGGTTGTAAAAACATTTTGATTCAATTTTTTACATCTCAGTGTCTTGAATTTATTGATACAACCATAATGGAATTTCTTTCCTTTAAAAGGGATGAGAAAATGACATTCACTGATAAAAGGTACCTTGAGGATGATGGAAAATTCAATAATTCCATTTTTATCTCTCTCTCTAAAAATGTGTTGTAAAAAGTGAAGGGCTAAAAACTTATAAAGAGATTTGGGATAAACTTTAAATCAATTATAAATGAAATATCAAACTGAAAGGATCCAAGCTATAAATATGGTGAAAAAAGTTTTAAGATATAAATTTTTTTGAGTATGTATCCATTGATGATTAATTTTCTAAAGTTAATTAGATTGTGTGTAACATCATGGGTTTTAAAAAAATTTGGGTGACCCTATTATTGTGAATAAACTCTTAAGGAATTTTCATACATGATTTCATCCCAAAGAAATTTTATAAAATATTAAGATTATATCTCATTGAATGAGTTAAAAAATATACTCATGGAATGTAAAATTAGAATGAAACCTAACTTTAATAATAAATTGAAAGATTAAATGGATTTTAAATCCATAATAAATATTAATATGAAAGAAGAAGAATCTAAAAAATTTGGTGAGTCCAACGATAATGATGTTAAGGATAATGATGGTAAGACAATCATGTCTTTTGTCTTTATTACTTTTAGAAAAGGAATGGTAAAATATAAGGGGAAACTACGCATGAAATTCATCAAATTTCAAGAAAATGGAAATATTATATTGAAATTTCAATAGATGAAAAACTATAAGTCTTATTCTGACTATAAAGTGGAAAAATATAAAAATAAGATATGAGGAAGTATCTCTAAAACAATTGAAAAATTCTAGTGAAAATAAAATAAATTCTGAAGAAGGAATAAATTAATTTTGACCAGTAAAGGAGTGGATGAAGATGATTCCTCTAGCATCAATTATGAATATGAGTGAGCTAAAAGGGTACAAATTTTATCTCTCTTGTGAAATACAAATAATTCTCTTCAACCAATGATGAAGAATGTTGTAAATAGAATTACATAAAGAATATGCTCAGATCTTAATTATATTATTATCTTCAAAAAATTCCAATATACAGAAGGAATTAAAAACATTGAATTACATAAGTGGAGATAAAATTTATTGAAATGAAGAATCCATTCAAAGAGAGACAAAACTCATTTAATATCTCAATAAATTCAATCTGAAGGATGTTGATTATGAAAAGATCAATTATAATCATAATGAGATTTTTTTTGTAAGAAGAAAAATTAGTAAGGTGAAAATAAAATTTCTTATGGATGGATATGTGTTAAAAAAGTGTGAAAATGGACTTTTAATTTTTTTCAAGTTTAATTTTATAAATATACAATATCTGAGATTTTTTAAAAATATATTCAGGTTAGATATATAATTTAATTTACTAAAAATGATAAATTTATCTTGCCTAGTATTGTTGTCCGATTTTAAAAATATATAAATGTATAAAGAAGAAAATATGATGAGAAACTATCATCTATATCCTTTAAATAAATGGGAATCAAATAAAAAACTACCTCCTCAAATAATAATCAAAATCATGGTATATCCAGATAATAAAGTGAAGATTTTGGAATGCAATTTTTGGTACAACATTATATATTTTATAGAAAATTAATATTCCATGTCTATTGTTGGTTCTATGGTATTTTTAGACTTAAATATTACACATTATTAAATAATACATACAATTCTAAAAGAAATAATGATTTAAGGGGGGGATCCTTGGATTGAAAAATAATGAATCTCTAAAGATCGTGGTTATTTAAAAAACTTCCATAGGTTTACTTACATAGAACATGTTTGATGGTTTGAATAATTTTTATGGAAGATGTGAGAGACTAGGGTAATATATTTGTAAGTTTATAAAAAATATCACCATATTGTTATTCTATATTTAATTGAGAAATAATTTTATAAGAACATTCCAGATGAGAAATCATTCATCGTGGAAGTGGAACTAAAATAAAGCAAGAAAGGAAGACCATGTATCCTTGAAAGTGGGTTCTCTTACCACATTTTTTAAAACATGGAAACCTTTAAAATTATTGAAAATCAAGAACTAGGTGCTATTACATTCAACAATGACATTTCCTTGAGGACTAAAGGTGTAGGAATTGATGTAATTTAGTCTAAAGGACTCAAATAAAAATATTATTCGTTTATGGAAGGGATGAAAAATTACTTTCTCTATGTTAGAAAAACATTTGATAAGGGAAATAATGTCATTTTTTTTGAATAACTCTTGTATCATAAATAAATTAAAGGATTTAAAAATTATTACAATAGAAGAAATAATAGGTGGGAACTAGTTTGGAATTGGTGTGTCATCCAATTCTTTCTATATGAGTTCCAAACATGAGAAGGAATTATGGAATTGTATGATTATCCATCTTAGGCTGAAAAATATGAGAAATTTTTAAAAACATGCTTTGGTAAAAGATATTCGGATACTAAAATGGGATATATAATATATTTTTAGTAAATTACTAAATGGAAAGATGTTTTAAGGGACACACAAGAAAGTGTATATTCAATCCACTAGACCATTGGAGCTCGTATATTCAGATTTTTTATTGTCCCATGAAGAATAATTCAACCAAGGGTGATCTTTAATTAATTAAATTTATTAGTTAATTTTCCTAAATGAGTTATAATTTCTTTATAAATAATAAATCAAGGTCACTTCACATGTTTTGAATTTTTCGAAGACAAACTGAGATAGAACATGGTGTTTATATCTATAAAGTGATGTATAATAATTAAAATGATTATCCATATAATTAATTTGAGATATATTTAGAAAATAATGTAATAATGAATAAATATCTCTCACCATACACTCAAAAACAATTTTTTTGGTGGAAATAAAGAATATGATCATTTTGTACATGAGAAGCACTATGATTTCTAAAAACAAACTTTCATATTTCTTTTGGATATAAATTGTTTGGATTTATATTCATATTAGGAATTTATTTTAGTGATATTTAAGACAGAAAACACTCTAAATGAGAATTTGAACTAAAAATATTCAACTAACACATAATTTAAGTCATTTTGAATCCCTTGTTATATGAAGATAAAAAATAGAAATATTGGAAGGTTTGATGAGAGCGTTGAAGATGGAACCTTTATAATATATTTTTCCAATGAGAGTGGATATAAGTTGTTGAGAAAAAATAAAACCAACATGATTGAGTGTCAATATTTCAAGATCATGGAAAATAAACATAAAATGTAGGGATTTATTGAGGTTAATTTTGTATTTTATAGATCTAGAGACTTGCAGATTCTAGAAAAATAAGTTGTGGAATTTGGTGAAAATGACTAGGTTGTTGTTGATATTAAATATATGTGATTGGTGATTAAGTAGAATATTTTTATAAGAGTTTGATGCATAAAATTATAAATAAAATTGTTTATTATGTGAATATTATTGGCCATCAAGATGTATTTATACAGGTTAGATGAAGGCAGAGGTTTGAGAACCAAACTACTCTTATTTCACAACTAAAACCTCAAACTATTTATATAGAAATTAAAAATGGAAAATTTATTTCTTATATAAAGGTATAACATGATTGAAATGAATATAACTCCATTTGGGAGATGGTATTAAGGCTTAAAAACAAAAACAACATTGAAACTAAGTGAGTTTTTAAAAGTAAACTAAATGAGAATAGTGAAATGAAAATGAATAAATTAAGGATAGTATGCAATGCGTATTATTATATATAAGGATTTTATGTTTAAATTAAGTTTCCATTAGTTACAAGACTTGAAACCATTATGATGTTTTTAGAAGTTACAGGTTATTAATATTACAAGATTTATCAAATGGACTTGAAACTTCCTTCTTAAATAGTTATTATTAATAAGTGTTTTTCATTGAACAACATGAGGGGATTCTTCCTAATAACGATTAGATATTGGTATATAGGGTTAAGAAATAATTATATGTATTAAAGAATTTACCTAGATATTGGTATTCCAATATGCCTCGATTATTGAGAAGTATGAATTATTTAAAATGCAATGATGACAGTACTATTTATGTGGAAGAGTTGTCTAAACATACTCTAATTATCATAGTATATATAGAGGAAATATTTTTTTAGGTGATAGAGAATATTTGTGAAGAGTTTTCTAGTTAATTTAAGAGGAATTTTTAAATTTCCATGTTGGGTGAGATTTCATATTTTATAGGATTCAAAATCATTCAAGGGTATGATGAAAAGTTTCTGTCCCAAGAAAATTAATCCAGTGGATTGTTGAAGTGGTTCAGAATGAAGGAATCTAAGGGGATTTATAATACTATAGTTTTTGGTACTATATTGATCAAATATAATAATATAACTTGTGTGAACAAAAGGTATTACATGAAACTAATTGGAAACCCTCTTTACCTAACAAATTCTAGAACCGATTTTTTTTAACATTGTGTGATTGATTTCAAAGTGATCCTAATAATATCACATATTATAAGAAAAGTAAATTTTGAGATACATATGGAATACCATGTGTTGCATCTTTTTATACAAATATAATTCATATGTGAACTTTTAGGTTTTTACATAAATTGATTGGGTTGGAGATTATGAAAAAAAGAATTCCAATTCAGATTACACATTATTTCTGGGCGAGAGTTGTGTGTTATGGACTAGAAAGAACTAAATTTCAGTGGCCTTGATAATAGCCAATCTAAGTTCATAAAAGCTACACATTCTTGTAATCAAAGGATATGGATAGAGGTTCAACTAATAGGTTTGAGAGTTAAGGTCTAGAGGCCATTGTACATTTACTATGACAATAAAAGTACTAGATATAATTTCAAGAATTTGGTTCAAAACTCTAGATCAAATCAAAATTACCTTAGATATCATTTCATAAAATAAAATGTGGAATAAGGTGATATAAAACATGAGTTTTTTGGAACCATAAAACAAGTTGCAGATATTTTCACCAAAGCATTACCAATGGATAAGTTTTATGAGTTAAGATTAAAAATTCATGTTCCACCTTACCCTATCACTTAAAAATATGTGGAAGGTAGCCACAAAAAGGTTTTTTATTGTGTTTTCAAAGGGGTATATAAAATTATCGCAACTAATTTTTGTTTTTAGGGGAGAATATTTTAAAAAAATAGTGCGAATGAGACAGGATGTGATCTAATATACATAGACTGATTTTTCAGAGTGATGGTGTTTATCAGGTTGGGTAAGAGTTACGAAAGGGTTCCCAATAAATCCAATTTGGGGTATTGAAGTGCCTAATGGATTTTTTGATGGTTTTATTTGTTTTCAACATAAATTTAGAGAATAATTGTAAGTTTTTAAGGCTGAGATTTAAGTGTTTTAATTTGTTTTAAGTATCTGTGAGAAGGTTGGAGGATGGATACTATTAATTTAAAGTGATTCCAAACTAAAAAATAAGATTTATATAATTTTTGAGTTCCAAGAGAAAAATGGAAACTTCCTCTTTATATAATCATGATTCTAGTGGTAATGTAAGGAAGATATTCTATATCATGTTTCCAACATCTTCCTTACATAACATCATACAAAATCTATTTAACCATCATCTACCTCACATAAATTTCATGTAAAATCTTTATACACATCATTTTACATTTCCTAAGAAATAATCCATAAAAATAGTACTGATCATTATAAAGACTGTTTTCTATTCTCCATAAAAATCATTAGATCTATGTAAAAATAAACATTCTATGTAAAAATTAATTCATAGAAAAATTCAAGAGTGTTGTTAACTAAAATGTGTTGATTCTATATGTAATATCTAAAGGTAAAAAATAAATGAAATTATGTAAGAATTGTTATTCAATGATCAAAACATCACATTTAAAATATGACTCAATAAAGATAAAAGTCTATGACCCCAACACTATGGAGGTAAAAATGTTCAACCAGTACAACTGAATGAGAGAGATATAAATGAATCCAAAATGACATTATTTTATTTTCAATAATAATTTATATTTTTAAATAAGATGATTCATTACAATTCTTATGTTACTAAAATCACATAAAAACAAATTGATTATTCAAGATCCATGTTCAAATATATATGAAATGTTCATGAGATAAGTTTTGAAGTGTATTTCACCACAAATAACTAGTTAATTCCATAGGTATGTAGAGTAAGATAAAACCTATGGAAACTAAGATTTTTATTCTTTCTATGATAAGGTTAGAGAAAAATGAAAAAATAAGGATAATCCAATTTAATCTTGAAGAGATCAAGCTATTTTGTATTCATGATTTTTTTATAATAAGAGTAGCGTAGTTTTGTAACACTGCATGAGAATGAGGGAGGATGATCCTCTTATCAAGTGGGTGTTGCGTTCCCGGGATAACGACCCAAAATGATTGGAGACGGTGGTTAGCACCGCCTGCTTCTTGATAGCTAGTCATCGATGTTCGGACAACCAGGGTGAGTTATTAACCTGGAGGGCTTGTCGAGTAGCCTCCAGAGTTGGAATGGTACCATGTAAATGGTATTATTTAACCAGTTCATTTGATACCCAGTGTTGAAGACGCTGAGTAGGTGATGTTGTCCTCAGAGCAGATGAAGATCTAGTAGGAGTAGCAGCAGAGGTATTCACAGCAGAGGTATTCACAGGTGTGAACTTTAGAGAAGCCATTTCTGTAATACAGAAGATCTTTGAAAAGAGTGCCTGTTTGATATAACAAACATGATCAAGATAGTTTTGGCCACTACATCTTTTAGATGAGCACATATGTTATTGATTATTTTGTTGGCCCTCTCATTGAGTTTAAATTAGGGCCTAACAAATAAGTAAAATATCATTTAACTTGGTTAAGGATTCATGTTGGGTTCACCATTTTTTGTTTCCTCTGGAAATGGGGATGACCTTGTTTTCTTAAGGTTCAAACATTCCAATCAGGTTCTAATGGGTTTCTTTGTAGAACCGGAAACATCCAATGATTCTATATCCATTTGGACCTACTTTCCAAAGGTAGGTGCTCATTAGTTGTGGACCGATAACGCTTAAGAATTTGCATTGGTCGAGAGGATGGGAGGTCAGACTCATCACACCTTTTGGGGGGGAATTATTGTCTACTCCGGGACTCTCTTTATAGATTTAAGTTATGTTCATGAATATTTATTACACTACCAAGTATGACAATGAGCTTTCTTTAAGATCTAACAATTAATGATTGATATGTATGAGATTTAGAGAATCTTTTATATGTATTTAAGGTTATTCATAGATAGAGAATCATCTGTATTTGTTAGATATTCTTAGTCAATGGTATCCTTCAACACATTATATAAATTTCACTTGGTCATTATGACAACCATACTGGTTTTAAATCCACTCAGTGGGCACTTGATGTTTATTGTCGTTCAGAAGGACATGGAGTATTTCATAGTTGGGATCATACCTACAGATGGGCTACCAACGTATCCTTGTTAGAAAAGTAATCATAACCCACGTAGTTTGGGAATTGAGATATAGTTTAATGTTATATGGTACATATGAGAATTAATGGATGATGGTCTTGAACCTCATAAAGGCTTCCTACGTACTCCACTTTTAAGGTATAGATCAAAGTCCACGTAGTTCGGTTGAGAATTGTGGGGATTACGTATGATTAATGGCCCCAAGAGATGTGTTGTGGTTTCTTTTACACTCTAAGCTCACGTGAGTTATGCTCGGTGTGAGAAATAAGAGGTATAAGTAAACCTGACAATTTGTGCCATGAAAGATGCAGTCACAAGGAATGATATGGGGCTTATGTATGTATGATTTTCAAAAATAGATAAAGATCGAGACGTATTTCAAAGAAGAAGTCTGAGAACAGGGTCTATAAAGGTATATGTTCTTTTATGGAGATTTGGATACTCTAACTTGGGGATTAATCCTAAGTAATATTCCCAAATTAAGAGGGGACTTGTGATTGGATTTTATTCCTAATAAGGAAGCCCAAATCAAAAGAAGTTAAGATTGGTTAAGAGAAATTATGACTGGGGCTTATTCCTAAGAAGGAGGCCCAAGTTAAATGGACTTGAGAACTGGGTATTACTCCTGAGAAGGAGGCCCAGGTTAAGGGAATTTGGGACTTGGGGCTTACTACAAAAGAGAATGCCCAAATTAAGGAACTTGGACTAGGGCTTACTCTTGAAAAGGAGGCCAAGGTTAGGGGAATTATGACTGGGGATTACTCCTGAAAAGGAGGCCCAGGTTAAAGATCTTCTCATCTTAAAGGATGAGGTTGAATGAATGAAATATCTAACCTTTGTGACATAAAGATATGTAAATCACTAGGTTTTGAGAGATGTTCCAAAAAATTCCTTTCAGATAAGGAAGCCAACAAAGGAACCATGTCATAAATGACTTTGAAGAGGGTTTTGAAGGCTAAATCTTGAAGAGGAGAGGTGGATTTGAAAAAATGAGTTGAATAGGAAGGAGGGGAACCCAAAAGGAAGTGGGCGCATAGGTTTTGTTTGGGTGCACAAGTACTGGTCACGCATGTATACCTACGCGACATATGTGTACTTGCGCGATGGTCAACCCATAGGGTAATGCTTGGGTGAGCCTTTGCTCAAGCCCTTAGTATCTTCTCTAAAGGCTTCTAAAAGGGTGGCGCACAGGTTCTGTTGAAGGGATAAGGCGGCGCGCAAGTGCGACCATTTCCCATAAGGTCTGCATACTTAGGCGCGTAGGTGTTGATGAATTTCAACACTTAGGCCTTGCTCCCACTCTTTAGATCTTCCATTCTAGGTAAGAAATTACTTTATAAGTGTTCTAAAGACTTCAAGAATAGACTAGGGTACCGAGAGATGAAATCTGAGTTTCTGGATTTTTCGTCCTCGAAATGGGGGGCCCACGAGGGGTATTTATAGGCTGCTGAAGACCCTGAGCAAAAATCAAATAGGGCGCGCAAGTCACCTGCGTGCCCAAAATGTGGCACGCAGGTACCCTACACGACCGTCTTGAAACTTGCACGACCCATGCTGAAGCAAATCCTTGTTCCTGCCTTTTTCAATTTTTGATGTTTCTTCAAAGGATGAATCACTTTGTGTTAAGGTATTTCCCTTTTCATTCGTTAGACTATGTGACAGAAAGGAGCTTCAACACTTATGTATATCCCCAGGTTATCTCGTTCAGTTTTAAAAGAGAAATGGAATTTTATGAGGTTTCTAATGAAATTTTCAATAATATTATTTTATCCATGTATCAAGTTGTTGTTCTATGTACCTAATTTCCCAAATACACTAGGATTAATGATCCTTTAGGATTTTATAATGTGTACCTTTATGTAATAAATAATGAAATAATGTGTATTGAAAACATGGGTTGTATAATCATTATCATAGAAAAGTCAAGTTATTTTTTGGATCAAGATTATAAAACACTAGTAAAAGACTAAAAACTAAGAGCAGACATAGAAAAAAAATTCCTAAATTTTGGTAAGCATAGAGTAATTGGTTTCTAAGGAAATAAATATCTTTTTGGATACTACAAGTGGATGTGGATCCAACACATAAGTACATAGGGGTAATAAACCTGAAAAGGGAACATTGATCTGGACCTGATCATTACCATATGCATGAAAACATTCCTTGTTACACACTTGGTTTGAAACTCTTATGGGATATGAATTGGTAAATTTACAAGCTTCTTATGATCCATTATTAATGGAACAAAAATGTCCACAAGATTTTATGTTTGGAATTATATCATAGATAAGGTAGATTGAGAAACTATAAATTGATTGGCTAAAGAATATATGTCATTTATCAATTATAAATTTAATGTTCATAGTTTCTATTTTATATGACAAATATTTTGAAAATTGTCTTCCCTAAGTCTACTTTGAAAGGAGAAAAGGATTAGACCCAGAATCAAATAGTGAAGGTTAGGCTTATTATCCATTCATGAACTTCAAATGTCATATGTGACTATTGATCTATTCATTCTTTCATATCATACAAGTTTAAGAAAACTATTCAAACACAACAAAAAATCATGTTTGTAGACCTATCAGTGAAAATGGAAAATGGGGTAATTAATGCATCCCAAGTAGATAACTGCCCCTATCAAAATTTGTGGGTTGAACTTCTTAGAAAACCTTGTGATACATTCTTTTGTGGAATTAGATACTATTTTGTTCATGAATTGTCTTTCCTTATATAGATCCAACATAAATTATTGAGAGAATGAAATCACACTCTATATCATTAATCACCCTCTGATTCTATACAAGTGTAAGGGGAGGATGGGTATTCTTTAGTATGAACATCTCAAGCATGTATATTATTGCCTTGAAAGTAATTATATCAACCTCAAATGATTGAGACTAAAGAAAATATCAACCTTGTATTCATTACCATTGTGAGGGAATATGATAATGTATTTATCAAATAATTTCTAGGTCTTCCACCTAGCTAAGAATTTGAATTTTTAATTGAGATTTTACTTAGAGATTTACCAATATCCAAGACTCTATATAGAATAGCTATTTTTGAACTTTAGGATTTTAAGAAGTAAATATTGGAGAATATAGATAAATGGTTCATAAAACGAATTGATTCACCATGGGGTGTAATGGTTTAATTAATCAAGAAAACTGATGGGTCAATGCGCCTCTGCATTTATTATCAAGAGATTAACAAGATCATGATAAAGAATAATTATCCTCTACCATATATTGATGATTTTTTCGATCAAATATATAGATCCTAGTAATTCTATAAGGTGGATCATCGTTTGGGATACTATCTAGAAAAGGTGAAGAAGGTGGATATGCTCAAGACTACTATTTATACAAGGTATGGGAACTATGATTTCATAGTGATTCCATTTTGACACACTAATTATACAACAATATTCATGGACTTAATGAATATATTCTTTAGGTATTACGTCAAAAAATTTATGCTACTCTTTATAGATGATATTCTTATTTACTATAAAAACAATGAGGAACATGAGGAGAATTTTAATTCCATACTGAAGACTTTTTTAAAAGAAAATTTATTTGTGAAGTATAGTAAATGTGAGTTTTTTTGGAGAAATTAACTTTATTGGGACATGTTATCACTATTAAAGTGATATCTGTTGATCCTTAAAAACATAGAAAATTGAAGGATGTACTAGACCAACATATGTGATGAAAGTATACAGTTTTCATTCATTATATGTGCACTATTGTAAATTTTTGAGAAACTACTCATGATTTTCAATCCAAAAAACTAAGTTTACTTGAAAGGGATTCAAGTTTTAGGGACTTGTGAATGAAATGAATGTTTTATAGAGCAGAAGAAGAGGCTAATCACTACACTTATGCTCAAATTACCCACTAGTGGGGGTGAATTTATGATCTACAATAATGAATCCAAAAAGGGATTGGATTGTGTAGTAATGTAAGATGAAAAAGTGATAGAATTTTTCACCCACCAACTAATTTTATATGATTAGAACTACCCAAATCATGTTCAAGAATTAGATACAGTTATCTTTGCATTGAGGATATGAAGAAATTATCTCTATGGATAAAAGTGTGACATATATACATATCAAAGATTATTTAAGTATATATTTACACAAAAGAAGCTTAATATGTCCCGATGAAGGTAGTTAAAGCTAATCAAGGATTATTATTTCTTAATTCATTACCATACTAGGAAATAAAACAAATTGGAAGATACTCTGAGTAGAAAGGACCCACCAAATATATCTAGGATGAGAATTAAAAGGGTTCTAATCTTATTGTACATAAAAAGAATGAATATGGGAATAATAAAAGGATCTTCATCTTAACTTTCACATATTACTACTCAATCATCAATTCCTAAGAGGATCAAGGAGGCTCAAAATTATAATGAGGTTATACAAAAAAAACATTGTGAATATTATAGAGTAAAATTTGATGAATATATATTTATAAGGTTTGGAAACCAAATATGTGTCCCATAAAAACCATTAATAAAGAGAAAAATTCTATATGATGCACATAAATCATATTTATCTATTCATTAAGGAAGCACTAAGATGTATAGATATTTGAATCAAAACTTATGGTGGGATTACATGATGAGTGATATTGTGAAGTTTTTATATCGATGCATACTATAAAAACAAGTAAATGTATAAAAAAATATGTCTAAGAGTATGATTAAACCATTACCCATACCATTATGGAAATGGGAATACATAACCATGGATCTCATTATAGGTCTCCACATGAAACCAGTAGACAATAATTCCACTAGGGTGGTAGTCAATCACCATACAAGTTAATTCATTTCATTTCAATCAATAAATATTTTTCTCTTGACCAACCCTCTAAGATATGCACAAGCGAAGTGGTAAGGCAACATGGAGTTCAAATATCTATTGTATCTGATCGAGATCAAATATTTACCTTGAGGTTTTGGAGAATAATATAGTAAATGTTGGATACAAAATTGAGCTTTAGCATTTCTTATCATCCTTATATAGATTTTCACTTTGAAAAGACCATTCAAACATTATAAGATATACTAAGATCATGTTTGATGGATTTCCAAGGATGTTGGTACCATCACCTTCCCCTAGTGGAGTCCTCATACAATAAAATTTTCCATTATTTCATTCAAATGGAACCAAATGATGATTGTATTGGATGTGGTGTAAGATTATGACATGTTGGGATGAAATTGGAGAGTAGAAGATGATGAGAACTGATCTTATCCAATAAATGACATAGAAGGTACAAACCATTCATTTTTACATGAAATCCATACAAAATTGATAAAAAACCTATACACATAGTCATGGAAGTGATCTAGAATTTGTGGTAAGAGAAAAATTGTTCCATTATATATTTATATTGAATAAAGTCATGAGGTTTGAGAAGATAGAAAATATTAGTCCTAGATACATCATCCCCTTTGAGATTCTTGATCACATTGGAGTGGTGGACAGTAGACTAACACTCCCACCTAACCATCTCAAGTACATGATGTGTTATATGTATAACTATTGAGGAAGTACATACTAGAACCCTCACATGTATTAAATATAGAGATGCTACCATTGTAAAATTATCTTTCATACAAGGAGAAACTGATGAAGATATTAGATTGTAGAGACAAAGTTCTACGAAACAAGACACCTCACCTACCCATAGTTTTATGGTGAAACCACAAGTTTGAGGAAACAACTTGGGAACTGGAAGAGGAGATTAAACAAAATTACCCTAATATGTTTAATTATATGAAATGTAAATTTTATGGGTGAAATTTCCAAAGTTGGAAATAATTTAACGACCCATAATTTTATAAATGAAATTCCATTTTTCAATGATTAAATACCTCCTAAAGTAATGATGTTATATAAAACACATCCAATACTTTGGATATTCCTAATAGTTATATGGGATTTCATGTAACGCCCCGACCCCAGCTACCCAGAGTCGGTGCATTACTTCGTAACATTGGCATGATCACAAAAGATCAAGTCTCGAAAGACCGATTAGTTTAGTAGCCTTGGAAACACTAGATACATTCATAAGTCTTACATTACATCATAAAGTGAAAAACTACAATAACAAAGTCTCCATAGACCACACTCATATCCTCTTCTGACAATCCCTGCAGGTCATTCATAAAATACTTCTTCACATCCTGGAAAATATCAAAACATTGAAATGGGTGAGCTCAGATGCTCAGTAAGGATAACAATATTGCAGAAGCTTTCATAAATAAACATAAACATTTAAGGCAATGTATAACTAAACAAAAGCCTTATTAAACTTGAACTTCAGCATAATATGGAAAAAGTAAAATCAAATAATGCCACTTACTTACTCACATGGATATTCTACTAGACGAATAATCACATGAAAGATCAATAACCACTTTCATAATGAGGGAATGTATAATGCCGGACATTCTGAAACATTTTGTCAAGGCCTCGGCCAAGACGTCTAAAATGATTAAGGCCTCGGCCAAAACCATAAATCAAATTGGGAAAGGGCCTCGGCCAATTCCACGTCTAGTTGTCTCATGAGACCTATCGATGCATCGAGGAGCTATAGCGGGCTCCACCCGTCACTTATTAAGTCCAATACATTCCTCATATGAATAGGTTTAAACATATCATAAACCATAACATAATCGTATCACATAAAACATGCATAAAGGAAACATAACATTTCCACATTTCAATCACAAGATATCAATACAACACATTGATATAATAAAAACGCTTTCAAAACCATTTTCAATACCAAAATAAAAGAAAGTTAAAACTTTGTATTTATTTTTCATCAAAAAAAATGATGGCTTATAGAGGAAGCCGAAACTCAAATAATGGTCACGGCGGCGGAGAAGTCATTGTCGCCGCATATGTACGGAAATAAAAACATTCCCTTTTTTTCGTTTAGTAAAACGCTTCGTATAAAAATATTCCTTTTGAATAAACGTAAAAGTCAAAGGGGTTTATGCACCGTTTAAAAGAAAGTTGTGTATAAAACCAAATATGCCTCAATGAAAGGGGATTGAGACGAAGTCCTTAAAAAGATCATTTTTTAAAATAAAGTACATCTATAATGTGTATTAACTATAAGTACACATAAATAATGTAAAAATACAAGATAGTACATAATAATATCATGACATAATTTGAAAGTAGGAGATTAACCCAAAGAATGGAAATTGGGTTAAGAAGTTCCCTTACCTCGTGTCTGACTTGACTCAACCGTTATTTAACCTCATGAATAATAAACTAGAGTTAATATATACCTTATTAAGAACCATTTTCAATTTCATTATCCTTATTATATCACTTATTACAATGATATGAACATTATGTAATTATTTAAGTTAATAACAGTCGTTTTGTCGATCTTTGGTACTTGAGTCAACAATAAACTTCTTATAATTACAAGTTGTTTATGTGGTAGAATATCCATTATCTCCAGAATTATATTCATGATTTAGATGTCATATATATATTATATATCCAGTATATACATTCATTTATAATATTACGTAACATTTAGAGGTAAGAAATGAAATGCACCGTTCATGGAGACGGTAAGCCGTACGTACGCATGAACGCTACTTTCATTTCAATTTCATATTTAATGGAAAGAAATCATAATGATATAAATGTATAATATAATTACAGTATAATATAGTGTATAATACCATTTACTCCATCCTTTATACATCCCACATATGGAATTAACGATTCAAATCACTTTAAGGGGGCGGTAGTCCGCACTTCCTAAAATGAAATTATCGCGTTTTACCCATAATGGAAATCATAAAGTATGCCATAAATGAGAAATACAGAAGCATAAGTAAAACATAAACATATTATATATCATATATAAAAATAGTGACATCTTAATGGCCACCTTTGAAGGTGTTATATGAGTGTTGAACAATCATCGTTTTGTGAGGCAGAAATTCGCCATCCACAGAAACCGTATGTTCTTTAACCATTAGATGTAGGTGTGTGTAAATTTAGCTCGAATCCTTCTTATAACAACATCCTAGTATATTGAGGATACTGTTGTTGTTACAAAAGAAATGAATAAAAAGAGTTTAGGGGGTTTGAGAAGAAAAATAAAACAAAACAACATTAGAGAAGACATTACCTCAAAATCGGGTAACTCTTTTTTGATTTGAGCCAAAGGATTCCTTGGGAAGAGTTATGCCCAAAGTGAGGCTTCTAGGATCAAGAGGGGGAAGTTGGGAGAGTATTTGGGTGGAGGTTGGCCGAGCCAAATGGCTTGAAAGTGTAAATGAGGTGGGAGAGGTGGGGGCCTTTTATAAGTGGAGAGGAGGGGCTCTTTTGGAAAGATTGAAATGTTACATTATTATACAATGCTTTTCGGATTATAAAGGTCCCACACTTATATAATTCGTGTCTAAGGTGATAAGGGTTCGAAATCTCCTCATCCAATAGGCTTTGGACAAGTGTAAGCCTTGGATTTTGCATTATCTTCTCATTTTATTTAAATCGTTAAATAATGAGGTCATCGCTGCATCATAATGATGTCATAAATAATTTAATTTATTTAATGTCTAAAAATTATAAAAAAAATGCTATGATGTAGGAAATCTTTGTAGATTTCTAATTAATCTTTATAATCAAAATTTGGACTTGTTTAACCCCACTTAAAAATTGTTTTAGTAAAACAACTCATGTTTGTGTCAATTTAATTTTAACATTAAATAAATATATATTAATGTCATTTTCCAACTAAAGTGGCTCCATGGGGTCCCCAAGATGACCCATGGGTTGTCTTGGTCGGCCATGACTCATCCAATAGGAGTAGGACAAGTGTCAAGCTCATCTCATATTATTAAAACATTATTTTTCCCTTAAACTACACTAATTACCTCTAATCGCGATTAAGAATTTAAAAGTTACTATTCACCAAAAAAAATTATTCTGATCTCATTGAACCACATTTTACTTCTTAATAACAACCATGTATGTCGGATTTTTGAAAATCAAATCACAGAAGTGGTAATATTTCATTTAAACAAAAAAATCAGTTATTTAACTACCACTTAGTGGTTTCACTATTCATCAAAAATTGATGTTTTTCAGAACAATGCCAAAATTTCACCCTAAGCTATAATTGATATTTCGAATTCAAAAATGATGCCTATTTTACAAAATTCCAAACATATAAGTTGCATTAATTAATTTTATAATTAATTCCCGCTGTTACAACAAATAGCGTGTTTTTAAGAAACAATTTATATCAAAAGATTGGCAATTGTTTATGTCCAATTTCAATGTTAAATTAATTCTAATGACCACCTTTGGATAAAATGGTAAAAATATATTCTAATTATACTTTAAAACCACTAAATAGTATAATTTATCACTATAAATTATTTTGATTAAAAAAGTTGTTTTTAAGTAATTTTCACTATTCATAAAAAAATAGAAGTTCTCAGAAAAATACCAAAAATTCAACATAGGCTAATTTCGATATTCCGAATCCAAAAATGAAGTCCATTTTGATAAGTAAAATTTATAAAATTTCAAAAAGTAGGTATTACTATTCACAACAGCTAGTTTAATTCGTTGTGGTGTGTGTTAGAGCTCGAGGTTGCGTACAACACACGCTATTGCATTATTCGAAGTGAAACGTACCGTGGAAGCTTGGGGTGTTACATTCTCCCCTCCTTCAATAAATTGCGTCCTCACAATTTGAAATTTTTCTTTGAAAATAAAAGGTTGAAAAGAGAAAATACCTTCGAGGAAAACCCACATCGGAAATAAGGTTAATAAATATATAACATTAAAAGAAAGCAAGATAAGTACAAAGGTCACCCGATATAGCCCATTCTAGGATTCTATGAAAATATGGATATGGAGGAGAAACAAACCATCAAGGTCTGATGGAGAGTTATAGAAAACAGGATTAGGAGAAAGTTTAACCACAAGAAAATCACAAACTTGTGATTGGTTAAACGGTCATTGAATCCCCAGTTGGAAAAGTTAACCGACAACATTTTTGTTTTAAGTTACATTTTATAATGTTGAGGAATTTATTTAGGAGATTTACTAAGAACTTAAGGGAATATACATACTTGTTATGTATACTTTCATTCATTAATAAATTTTTACCACAACCCAACTTTTACTCCAAATGGTAACGGAACTCAAAAATATTCTATTTATCCTAATTGTATAAGGTTCCAAATGTTAACACATACCATTTAGATTAGTAAAATTATTTTGTAATAACCAGGGACTTCCTGTAGGCTAGTGGTAGGAAATAAAGGCTTGTCGCACTATGGTTGTGGGTTCGATTCCTGCAGTTTTGTCCGACGCGACGGGTTATGCCCCACCCTGCAGGTTGTCCTTTTCCTAAAACTATAGTATTATAATATTCCAAAAATAATCTTCAGAAATGTTTTAACCTTAAACAATACTATCCAAAGATCAACTTAATCCACTCCAACCATTATAGTTATCCAAAATACCTCCGTCCAGACTTTCTCTAAAAGGTCTCTAAATTCCAAAATCAATTGTAACATCAGATTCCCCAAACAAAGAAAATTTTCTCTTATTGTCACAAACTAAAAATATAATTACCTTCATCATATTAAAACCTTACTGAAATCAACAAGTACTGCAGTACAATCCTTATATATATCACATTATTCTTATAACCAGAATATAATCCTTGAGTCCAAAAGCACCAATACATTAATTATTCCGCTTCAACTGTAGTCACAGCATAATATTGGCCTTGATCCCTTGGCCTTTTCTGAGGTAAGTTTCCTTGACGCTTAGGACATTCATTTGCATAATGCCCCATTTCCCTACAATTGTAGCATTCAACTTTGACAGCCTCATTCTTTCCCTTGCAATCAC
This sequence comes from Viscum album, assembly GCA_963277665.1. NCBI lineage: Eukaryota > Viridiplantae > Streptophyta > Magnoliopsida > Santalales > Viscaceae > Viscum > Viscum album. Next base: position 446,802,789 of record OY728134.1, read on the forward strand.
GAGCCTGGTGACCCTTTTCTCCACATTTATAACAAACTCCCATTCCTTTTAGGCACGTACCAGGGTGATTCTTCCCACAATTATCACATAATGGAAAATCCTTCTTTCCCTTTTTCCCTTTATCTGTCTCTTGTTCCCCCGTTCTCTTCTTCTCTTGCTTTACTTTGTTGTCATAAGACTTAGAGAATTCCTTTTCTGTCTTGATAGCACATGAGAAAATATCTTCGTATGATGAGAATGATTGTGATACTAAAGCTCGATGGAGAAATGGTTTTAACCCATCAAAGAAACGATCAATCTTACTTCTTGGGTTACGTATATAATCTCCAGCATACCTTGCTAACCTTGTAAAGTTAGCCTCATAATTTATGACATTCTCATCCTCCTTTTGTCTCAGACTCAGAAATTGCCTTTCCATATCTGCTCGATGGTCGCGAGGAAAGTATTTTTCTAAAAACAGATCTTTGAACTCCCTCCATTCCATATTCGATATGTCATCATCTTCCTTTGTGTTTTGAATCAGCGACCACCACTGATCGGCATCTCCAGTGAGGCGGTAAACTGCCATGACAACCTTCTCCCTTTCACTACTCCCCAAGGCATGGAATATTTTCTCTAAGGAATTTATCCATTGCTCAGCTACTATAGGATTTGTACTCCCATTGAACGTTGGTGGTTGTTGCCTCATGAATCGATCTAACATTGATCCTCCACGCTGTGTATCAGGGTGCTCCATACGGGTAAGGTTATTATTCATAACCTGAGTAAGTTTTCCCAGTATGGTGATTAGCTGATCGGCACCAGTTGCATCACCAGCCCCACTATAATTATCTTGAGCAGGAGGGAAATCCCTACATGGAGTGCGTGCATTGATACGGTTTCCATTTCTTTCACTAGGCGCCATTTCTAAACAATGGCATAAACTAGATTAGTCCATGAATCAAAATACATAATTCCATACTTATAAAATACTTAACATAAATTGAACTATTTATGGATATAATCCATAATCATAAAAATAAATGTTTTCTTTGAGGAAGTATATACTCATAACCCTTCATAGTGGTTTGTAAAGAAAATGAGAATTATCCTAAGCATATCCTCCGGGAGTGTCGTAACCAAGAGTGCAGCAAGGCCCGTTGTCGTGCACCAGTTCCCGTTCGAGTCTAGCTCAAAGCGGTGTTTTCGGGTTTTACCTCTAGGTACATCTGTGCCAGAGCCGCCTCTACCTGCTCGTATCCAGACAGGGATGTATTGCTCGGAAAACTCACAAAATCTCTACAATACCATAATTCTAGGAAGTTCTTCTATACTAATCCTCAAAGTTCATCTTAGGTCTACGTGCTCTAATCAGAGTTTATCTAAATCTAGCTTCCAAGGTTAGTACTAAACTGCCTCTGATACCAACTGTAACGCCCCAACCCCAGCTACCCAGAGTCGGTGCATTACTTTGTAACATTGGCATGATCACAAAAGATCAAGTCTCGAAAGACCGATTAGTTTAGTAGCCTTGGAAACACTAGATACATTCATAAGTCTTACATTACATCATAAAGTAAAAAACTACAATAACAAAGTCTCCATAGACCACACTCATATCCTCCTCTGACAATCCCTGCAGGTGATTCATAAAATACTTCTTCACATCCTGGAAAATATCAAAACATTGAAAGGGGTGAGCTCAGATGCTCAGTAAGGATAACAATATTGTGGAAGCTTTCATAAATAAACATAAACATTTAAGGCAATGTATAACTAAACAAAAGCCTTATTAAACTTGAACTTCAGCATAATATGGAAAAAGTAAAATCAAATAATGCCACTTACTTACTCACATGGATATTCTACTAGATGAATAATCACATGAAAGATCAATAACCACTTTCATAATGAGGGAATGTATAATGCCGGACATTCTGAAACATTTTGTCAAGGCCTCGGCCAAGACGTCTAAAATGATTAAGGCCTCGGCCAAAACCATAAATCAAATTGGGAAAGGGCCTCGGCCAATTCCACGTCTAGTTGTCTCATGAGACCTACCGATGCATCGAGGAGCTATAGCGGGCTCCACCCGTCACTTATTAAGTCCAATACATTCCTCATATGAATAGGTTTAAACATATCATAAACCATAGCATAATCGTATCACATAAAACATGCATAAAGGAAACATAACATTTCCACATTTCAATCACAAGATATCAATACAACACATTGATATAATAAAAACACTTTCAAAACCATTTTCAATACCAAAATAAAAGAAAGTTAAAACTTTGTATTTATTTTTCATCAAAAAAAATGATGGCTTGTAGAGGAAGCCGAAACTCAAATAATGGTCACGGCGGCGGAGAAGTCATTGTCGCCGCATATGTACGGAAATAAAAACATTCCCTTTTTGTCGTTTAGTAAAACGCTTCATATAAAAAGATTCCTTTTGAATAAACGTAAAAGTCAAAGGGGTTTATACACCGTTTAAAAGAAAGTTGTGTATAAAACCAAATATGCCTCAATGAAAGGGGATTGAGACGAAGTCCTTAAAAAGATAATTTTTTTTAAATAAAGTACATCTATAATGTGTATTAACTATAAGTACACGTAAATAATGTAAAAATACAAGATAGGACATAATAATATCATGACATAATTTGAAAGTAGGAGATTAACCCAAAGAATGGAAATTGGGTTAAGAAGTTCCCTTACCTCGTGTCTGACTTGACTCAACCGTTCTTTAACCTCCTGAATAATAAACTAGAGTTAATATATACCTTATTAAGAACCATTTTCAATTTCATTATCCTTATTATATCACTTATTACAATGATATGAACATTATGTAATTATTTAAGTTAATAACAGTCATTTTGTCGATCTTTGGTACTTGAGTCAACAATAAACTTCTTATAATTACAAGTTGTTTATGTGGTAGAATATCCATTATCTCCAGAATTATATTCATGATTTAGATGTCATATATATATTATATATCCAGTATATACATTCATTTATAATATTACGTAACATTTAGAGGTAAGAAATGAAATGCACCGTTCATGGAGACGGTAAGCCGTACGTACGCATGAACGCTACTTTCATTTCAATTTCATATTTAATGGAAAGAAATCATAATGATATAAATTTATAATATAATTACAGTATAATATAGTGTATAATACCATTTACTCCATCCTTTATACATCCCACATATGGCATTAACGATTCAAATCACTTTGAGGGGGCGGTAGTCCGCACTTCCTAAAATGAAATTATCGCGTTTTACCCATAATGGAAATCATAAAGTATGCCATAAATGAGAAATACAGAAGCATAAGTAAAACATAAACATATTATATATCATATATAAAAATAGTGACATCTTAATGGCCACCTTTGAAGGTGTTATATGAGTGTTGAACAATCATCGTTTCGTGAGGCAGAAATTCGCCATCCACAGAAACCGTATGTTCTTTAACCATTAGATGTAGGTGTGTGTAAATGTAGCTCGAATCCTTCTTATAACAACATCCTAGTATATTTAGGATACTGGTGTTGTTACAAAAGAAATGAATAAAAAGATTTTAGGGGGTTTTAGAAGAAAAATAAAACAAAACAACATTAGAGAAGACATTACCTCAAAATCGGGTAACTCTTTTTTGATTTGAGCCAAAGGCTTCCTTGGGAAGAGTTCTGCCCAAAGTGAGGCTTCTAGGATCAAGAGGGGGAAGTTGGGAGAGTATTTGGGCAGAGTTTGGCCGAGCCAAATGGCTTGAAAGTGTAAATGAGGTGGGAGAGGTGGGGGCCTTTTATAAGTGGAGAGGAGGGTCTCTTTTGGAAAGATTGAAATGTTACATTATTATACAATGCTTTTCGGATTATAAAGGTCCCACACTTATATAATTCGTGTCTAAGGTGATAAGGGTTCTAAATATCCTCATCCAATAGGCTTTGGACAAGTGTAAGCCTTGGATTTTTCATTATCTTCTCATTTTATTTAAATCGTTAAATAATGAGGTCATCGCTGCATCATAATGATGTCATAAATAATTTAATTTATTTAATGTCTAAAAATTATAAAAAAAATACTATGATGTTGGAAATCTTTTTATATTTCTAATTCATATTTATAATCAAAATTTGGACTTGTTTAACCCCACTTAAAAATTGTTTTAGTAAAACAACTCATGTTTGTGTCAATTTAATTTTAACATTAAATAAATATATATTAATGTCATTTTCCAACTAAAGTGGCTCCATGGGGTCCCCAAGTTGACCCATGGGTTGCCTTGGTCGGCCATGACTCATCCAATAGGAGTAGGACAAGTTCCAAGCTCATCTCATATTATTAAAACATTATTTTTACCTTAAACTACACTAATTACCTCTAATCGCGATTAAGAACTTAAAAGTTACTATTCACCAAAAAAATTATTCTGATCTCATTGAACCACATTTTACTTCTTAATAACAACCATGTATGTCGGATTGTTGAAAATCAAATCACAGAAGTGGTAATATTTCATTTAAACAAAAAAATCAGTTATTTAACTACCACTTAGTGGTTTCACTATTCATCAAAAATTGAAGTTTTTCAGAACAATGCCAAAATTTCACCCTAAGCTATAATTGATATTCCGAATTAAAAAATGATGCCTATTTTACAAAATTCAAAACATATAAGTTGCATTAATTAATTTTATAATTAATTCCCGCTGTTACAACAAATAGCGTGTTTTTAAGAAACAATTTATATCAAAAGATTGGCAATTGTTTATGTCCAATTTCAATGTTAAATTAATTCTAATGACCACCTTTGGATAAAATGGTAAAACTATATTCTAATTATACTTTAAAACCACTAAATAGTATAATTTATCACTATAAATTATTTTGATTAAAAAAGTTGTTTTTAAGTAATTTTCACTATTCATAAAAAAATAGAAGTTCTCAGAAAAATACCAAAAATTCAACATAGGCTAATTTGGATATTCCGAATCCAAAAATGAAGTCCATTTTGATAAATAAAATTTATAAAATTTCAAAAATTAGGTATTACTATTCACAACGGCTAGTTTAATTCGTTGTGGTGTGTGTTAGAGCTCGAGGTTGCGTACAACACACGCTATTGCATTATTCGAAGTGAAACGTACCGTGGAAGCTTGGGGTGTTACATTTCAAATTTTAAATAGTATTATGAATCATAATAATTGATAATATATTCATTTTATAGTTACTATTAAGACTATTATGATAAAGGGTTATTATAAAATCTAGTTGATATAGATGAAATAAGTGATGACCTAAACTAGCAGAATCACGCCCTATGAAGATAATTTATTAGAGCTTCTAAGAGAGATATCATCACCAGTATTCACCATTGATCAATCCCAAACCTAAATTAAAAAACTAAATCATGAACAAAACCATTTATGCGAGAAGTTCAAGCTCATCAATATCACAATCCAAACCATGTATGCCAAACCACCCCAAGAAAAATATCATTATCGCACACCTCTCCTATAGGGGATTCGTTAGTGTAATAAAGGGCTATGTATCTAGACAATAAAATTATGAGTTTTTATATTTTATTTTAATATAACAATGATTATATTTATCTATTTTTAATATTTCTCTTTAAATTATTAGATAACGAGTTTGATAAAAAAAATATTTTTATACAATGAAACAAAATTTTTTTATGGGAAATGTATAGTTTAAATTAATACACACCATTTTAAGGATTTCAATAATTTTCAAAATTAATGATATTTTAATAGAATATTTTTTATATATAAATGATAATATAATTTTAAAAATTGAAAAATATTTTTTATGGGGATTAGAAAACTTTTATTGTAAAAAAACCCAGTATTTTCAATAAATATGGATTTTTGATTTAAAAGTGAAAATTATCCATATTATATAATTATTTGGATAAAAAAATTATTTTCTAGATCATTACATCTAGATTATCCAATAATTATTTTTTCCATAATTCTTGGAGAGTCATATTTTTGGGTCAAAATTAAATACAATGTGAATATAAGGCTTATATTATAACAACATAATGACCCAAAAGTGATGTAATATATGCACCAAAAGATTTAAATTTCCAAATATATATTTCCAATTTAGAATAATTAATTTTTTATTTTATTTTATAATTTTATAAAACCTTAACGAATCCTCCAAAACCTTGATTATATTTTAAGGTTTTAAAATCATTTTTTTTGTAATTATGACTCACTACCACATCACAAAGGGTATTATTTTAAATAGATTGGTTATTAAAAATATAGAATAATAAAAATATCTCCAATTTTTTAGAAGCCATGGGAAAAACCATTGTATGGTTTTAGATTTTGATTACTTTATCTTATAGAGTCCAAACCCAATGTTTGGAAATTAATAAAGAGATCTCCTCCATTTTTCTATATAAACTTAGGAAAAAACCCATTTTGCTTCACTAAAAACCATTATATAATAAAATTAATCTTCCATTACCTCTTTATATCCTTCCCATGGTGTCCCTAAGCACTTAATAATCTTCTAACAAGCTTCTAGAAGCACCCTATCAAGGTAAGGGATCCTCTTTTTCTCATATTTATTCAAGCACCTTCTTTGTATTATTACTTTTTATTCCCATTTTTTATTGTTGTATTATGATATTACATATCAATCTTATTGAACTAATTATTTACAAGTAATGAGATATCCCTTTCACTCTCATTTATCCAACCCATTAATCCTTGAGTACAACTATTTTTCTATCAAAATTATCCTACAATTTTCCATGCCAAACATTTGTTTTAGGAATTCTAATCCCTATTTACACTCAAAGGTATTCATATATATGTAAATATAATTAATTTATTTTTTAATTCCTCTTATTTAAGACACACTTCTTAATTTTGGGATTAAAGGTGATGAGATATGACCTTATGCTCAATAATCTATTTGGTACACATATTCATGTACATGTTATGATGGGTGCGCCTAGATAGTGCTCCAAAGTATTGGGTAATGTTTTTGTATCATTAGATGTCATGTATGAGATTAGGTATTAAACATAATCCATTTTGGTACTCTATCAATCTTGTGATGTTGTGTTTATAGTTATCCTTCAATTATATTGATGACATGATTTTTCTTATCGTCATATTCCCAAGTTGCTTGTATGCTATCATGTCATATCACTCCTTATTGTTCATGATTAAGAAACTCACCCCTATTTTGTTACCTTGATATTCCTATTGGATCATATTTACTTATTTTCCTTATGTTATTCATTTTTTATTCAATTACTGGGATTTATGGTTCACCCCTTTCTTAATTATGTCTCTAGGTTATCCCGTGCAGTTTCACAAGAATAATGGAATTTTTAGAGAATGTTAAAGAATGTGTCATCAATTTTGTTTTATCAATGTATCAAGATAATGTTCTCTATACATAATTTCTCGAATACAATAGGATTTACAATATTTTTGTATTTATAATTTTTTACTCGATGTAAAAAATCATTAAATAACGTGTGTTAAAGACATGAGTTTTCATACTTATGATTATGCCATAATTCCTATAACATGTTCTTAAGATTATGAAATTCTCTCATGGACCATGATTAATTAATTATGATTCCTCTCTCTTATGGACTTTATAAGTTATAATAATAATATCATACCCCTATGTTTATGTCATTATTTCATATGATAATCAATTGATATAACCATTGTTTACTATTACTAAGTATCTGATCTCACCTTTTATTATGTTCCCATTTTCCATCAGTTTTGAACAAAGGTTTTAAGTGGAATATGTCTATGAAGGTAATATTATTGAAACAATAATGGGATATGTTCAATATATTTCATGAAATAAATAGATTATGTATCTAGTCTCTAAATACACTAAACATTTAGGGTTATGGGGCATGAATTATTGTGTAATATATTAATGTTTCATCTAAAATGATCTAATATTTATGTATGTTTTTATCAGGTCACATTAGTTGGTATCAAGACTAGGTTTAATTAATTTTTTGGAGATTATGTTATGGATAATATTAGTAAAGATATTTGGATATTATATGGTAAACTAGAAGTGATATATGGTGAACCTAAAAGTGTCATAGGTTGATAAGAAGGTATCCAAATTTAGGAAATATTAGGAATTATTTTATTAATTATATGATTACTCACTTTGTTTTTTTGGTTTTATACTATTATTTAGGTTTTATTCAAGGTATGGAACTAGGTAAAGTAATTTTAACAAAAATTATTTGGTTAATAAAATTATTATCTTCTTGAAAAACCAAATTACATGAGAGATAGAATGAAAAATATCAGTACTATTCTCACACAAACCTCTCAATCTATGAATCATACTGAACTCTCAAAATATAAATGGTGATAATAATGCACCATTGAGTCTTTCATATGAAAACATCCACTATATTTTAGTGCATCCTCCAATATACTACTTTATAAGTAATTGATAAATACCACAGAAAAGATACTTTTCATTCTTCAGTGCTTGAATCATGAAAGCGTTCTCCTGGGGATGTATCATTTGAAAGGAAATTTATATCAATGATGGAATTAATAATATTAGGTAAGTGGAGGAAATTGACTCCATGGAATGTGATGAGTTTAAGAGAGTATTTTTCAGTAATTACTTTCCTTGAACTCTTCACATTAAAATAGAAAGAAAATTCATTGACCTTAATAAGTAGGATAAAGAATCAATTAGTATATATGAGGAATAATTTAGAATACTTTCAAGGTATAATTATTGTTTTATCACTGGATCAGAAATAAAAATTTATTGACTCTTCATGTCTTAAAACCAAGTCTCCAAAATGAATTTTCTATAAGAGACTTTTGTAGCTATGAAAAAAACATTCTATGTTCTCTCAAGGTAAAAAATAGAGCGTGGAGAGTTCCATTATTCTCATGGTTTTGATAAGAAGTGAATGATGAATTTTTAAGAATATTATAATAATAAAACCAATGTAGGAAAGAAAATTAATCTTTAATTTTTTTATAAGTGTGGAAATTAGTATGAGGGAAATTTTATTAAGGGAACTAGTAAATGTTTTAAGTGTATAAAAGAAACCAATCATGAAAGTGAATATTGTAGAGATGTAAAGAGGAATGCTAATGAAATGAATGTGGAGACAGCTAAATTGAATGGATAACCCTCACTCCAATTATATAAATGAAAAGAGTATGGGAATTATTCCAACTAGTGTATGAATACAAGGGTTAATAACCACAACCAGTGTTAAAGAACTCATAATAAAAGAGATAAATGTAAATCTCATGCGATCACAACTACTGAAGTGGGCCTTGAGAATGAAGTGGTGAAACGTAAAAATATCATTCATTATAAAACTAAATTTTTTTTATTTGATTCTAGTTGTACCCACTCATTTATATATATAAAAGTTTAAATGGGTATCATATAACCACCTCAATAATTAGATTTATAATTATCAAATAATTATTTTTATGGTACAACGATAACATCTCAAGTCTGTGTCTCCTATACAAGATTTTTGTAGGAATGTGATTCCTCCAAATCCATTTATTCTTTCTCTAATTGAATTTGATTTTTTTTATTGTATTTTATTTATTTATATAGATCTTATATAAAATAAAATGGTATGGAAGTCAAATTTCATATTCTAAATAGACCAATGATTATCAATATGTGTGAGGATGAGTATGAACTTCCAATGGAAATAAATTCCATTATATTGTTCTTATTCTCATTTCATGATGCGTATATATCTCAAATGGTTAGGGAGTAACTAAACATTGAAGACATACATTTTTTGTAGGAATACTATTGTTTATATTGTGAAAATATCCATAGTCTTCTTCCAAGTCAAGAAGTTTTTATTTCAATAGAACTCATTATTGTTGCTACACCTATTTCAAAGAATAGTTATAGAATGGTCTCAATTGAGTTACAGTAATTAAAGAATAAAATCCATGATAATATTGATTAGGTATTAATTCAGTTAAGTTAATCTTCATGGGGTGTACTTATTGTTTTTGTTAAGAAGAAGGATGGTCCAATGCAACTTTACATTGACTATGAAGAACTTAGAAGGATTTATATCAAGATAAGTATCATTTATCTCATATAGATGAATTGTTTGATCAAATGTATTGAGATCAATAATTTTTAATGACTTAACTATGATATTGATATAATTAGTATATTATCAAAAATGAGGACATATCCAAGACAACCTTTCGTACGAGGTATGGTCATTATGGAATTATTGTGATGCCATTTTGATTTACCATTAACCCTTCTATATTCATGGAACAAATGAATACAAAATTTATAGATTACTTTGATTAGTTTGTGGTAGTATTTCTAGATGATATTTTAATATATTACAATAGAAATATATAGAATTAATATTATTTGAGGATTATCTTGAATACATTGAGAAATCATAAATTGTTTACAAAATGTTGTAAGTTTGAATTCTATCTACAAAAAGAATCATTATTGGGTCATATGATTAAATAAAATGGTATATTGGTGGACACCTCAAAAAAAATGTTATTTAAAAATGGTCTAGAAAAACCACAATCACTAAAATCCATAGTTTTATTGGGTTGGTTGGATACTACCAATGCTTTGTGAGAAATTTCTCATGGCTATGAAATCTAGCAACCGAGTTGACATGGAAGGGATCCAACTTCCATTGGATAGATAGATGTGAATTAAATTTTAAGGAACTAAATAGAAGGTTGGTTAGTTTATGTATTCTCACAATAACTTATATTAGGTAAAGGTTTTTTATATATAATGATGCATCAATGAAGATATTGGGATTTGTTCTCAGGCAGAATAATATGGTGGTAGCTTATGCCCCAAGAAAAATAAAGGTTCATGAGAAAAATTACATGAATCATTATGATATTTCAAGTAATGTTAATAGTAAATATATCTTAGGTATTATCAATACTCATTAGTATTTTTATGGAGTCATATACAATATATTAATTTTATGTAATTATTTAATCAAAAAAGAAATAGTTTAATTTAGAATAACTTTTTTCCCATAAATTATCTAGTTATATTTAAAAGATTAAATTATAAATTTATGAAATATAATTTGATCAAATGAAATTAATTTTTGTTTTCAGCATACCAAAAATAATTTAGGGTGTATTTTTTTGGGATTTGTTTGAAAAGATATATTTTTGGGTTAATATTAAAAAATACTATTTTTTATAAAAATTATCATTTATTTTCAAGTATTAAAAAAGTTAAATTATATTTAATATTGATATTAAAGTAAAATTTATCCCATTTTATTAAAAATAGTTTAATTTTTTATATATAAATTATAATTATACCTGATTTTGGGATAAATTCTTTTTTAATCATAAAACACATTTTTCTAAAAAACTGTTTTTCATTGCGTCTTGAGAACTTATATTAAAATTAATTTCTTGAACTTTAAAAAATTAAATATTGATAAATGGAAATAATATATGGAATTAGGAGTTTCATATTTGGTAATATGGTTAATTTTATTTTCACTCTTAATTAATAGTAACCATGGTAAAACGTTTTCACCACTATAAAGGGTAAAAAAGTTAATTAAGGTTAAAACTATGTGATAAGGTCACTAAATATCATCTTAATAACTATTGGATGACATTTTTTCAACCCTTATTACAGTATATTTGAATATAGATTGAATTTTTTCCACTTGAACATGATTTTTATATTTATAATATTTAAAAGTTAGGAAAACTTACAAGTGTTTCACTCCCCTTACTTATAAAAGGGAACTACCACTACTCTCTTACTTAAACTTCTTGATTAATTTAGATCAACCAATCCTTACTAAGAAATCTTACCAACCTTAATCCTCACTACCTAAATGCTCTTATCTCACGATAATATTGACCTATATGGATTAAGGTGAAAGACAAATGAGGTTTTCAAAAGAATAGGTATAACTCTTAACTATCTTATTTCATTGTTTTCTTATTTTACCTCATTAAAACACATCATAAGAATAATGATATGATAACATAAATATCTTAAATTTATATAAATGTTATTCTGACTAAGGTATAACACATTTAAATATCCTTTTCCATTCCATGGGAAATGAAAATATCACTCATGAATATATGTGCACTATTAGAGTTGGTGCCTTAAAACCAAATACTTTGTACTTTAGATTACTTATATTTTTAAAGAAGTAAATATCAATTTAAATATATTATCACATATTGATTGTTCTTATGAATAACATTTATGTGATATTTTCCTATAGTATCTATCACATTGATAAGGTCATAGTTGTGCCCCGATGTGATTTGAACCTTTAGATACTTTGAAAATATCTCTTAAATATAGTTCTATAATTAGATAAAATTATATGATAGGGAAAATACTACATAGAACTTAAGGTGTGAGTACTCATAAGTGGATGAGACTTCTTCATATTAAGTTTTCTTTTTTGTAATCTATGAGATATGAGATTTCGAGAATATACCTTCAAGTAGTATTTCACATGTTTTAGTGTTATTTGATATTATTATCTGTGATCATGCGTAATGGTCCTTAGACATCAATATTATTATTAATCCATGTTATGAATCACACACTTAGACATATCCTTTAAACAATGATGATAATAATTCATCTAGAATTTGGATACATTGGGTTTGTCATGAATGACATTTTGTTCATTAATAAGTCAAGGAAGTTTTTGTCTCTTACATCTTTATAGAAGTTGATATATTACCCCATTAGTTGAAATATAATTAGTATATTAAATTCCATGGCCATAGTATAACTATGTTTACTTTTGATAGTTAAAGAATGAAATATTGAGAGCATAGGTTTATTACTTGTATGTGTAACATGCTTGATGAGATATTGTAACAAAGGGATTATATTAAATAGTGAGCATTCATACATGGTTTTCATCGTTGCAAGATTTAGTTCTTTATCTTAGGTTTATTGAACTATTACTAGGAAAATATCTTGGAAGTTAGGTGTACTCGCCTAATTCCAACAAGAAATAATGCTAGAGGGTCACCCGCTAAGTGCTTCCATTTATCTTGATTAAATTCTATTTGAATATAATTAATAGAATAAATGTTATTCTCAAGACTGAGGAATAATTTTATTCATGTTTTATTGATAGCATAAATTAAATAAATATTTATTCTTTGGATTATGAATAAAATATTTATTTATTTTATTGAATATTTTATAAATATTTATTTAATGATTTTTGAATAAAATATTTATTTAAGAGAATAAAATATTTTATTTGAGTATTCAATAAATGGCTAGGATTTTAAATGGAAAAATACCATATCTAGTGATGAATATTTATTTGAGAGCTAAAAAATAATATTCATCACTACATAAGTTAACGCACACCATAAAATAATAATAATAATATTATTATTATTATTATTTTATGGCATAAAGTTTTATTATGATTATTTTATTAATTAATGTCTACTATGTAATTATATAATATTTTTGACATAAACCCTAGAACTATAAATAGATGGTTATTTGAATTATGTAGGGTAATTGAGATATAAATAATTGTTGCACACATTGAATTCTATATCAAATTATTTTTTCTCTCTCCCTCTTAAGAATGAGAAATGCAAGATAAATTCCATCAAGATGAAAGGAGAAGCGATCAACATGAATGAAGTAAGACAATTGATTCCCAGTTCTAGAACCTAAAAATCAATTGGTGTTTCTTCGAGACCAATGGAGAATGTGTGGATCACTGCTAGAGTGATTCAACCCTTGGAACCTCACATTGTAATGAAGGCAATCCAAAAAGGGGTTTTCAGGTGATTAACAACGTCATTGAAGAAACTATATTAAGACAAGGTTTTTATTTTATTCAGATCTAAATAAATTAATCATAAACTTAATGTGAAAGATCCTCATTTGGGGTTTCAGGAAACTAAATATTAAAAACAAATTTAATATGTCACCCATCACCACATGCTTCTATTTCACCTGGTACCTACAAGTTGTACCAAATATGTCACATTTTAAATTTATAAGTATTCATATGATTATTAATCTATATGAAATCATGCTATAATGTATTCATTTAAATTTATTTTTCTTTAATCTGATTACAATAAAAATTTTATCGATATATTAATCACAACCATTCGGTGTTTCATTTTCTTAAATGTTGAAGAATAGTTGAAGAACATTTGAGGATTTCATCAAAAAGTGCCAAATTTTTTGTCGGTAAAATTAGGTTACACAGTGTGTAGCTAGAGTACACACCATGTTCCCATGTGAACTTTACCTAGATGTGTTGAGGGATATATGGAACACTGAGTAGTTAATTAAACATGGTTCATTTATTACACACCGTTTGTAGACCAAGCCAACCTAGAATGGGATGTTGGATTACACAATGAGTAGCGGGCGTACATGTCATGAGGTTTTCATAGGATAGCGGTGTAAATCACATAATCCATGTGGTCATTATACATGGTCAAAATATGTGATTCTGACAGCTTATAGAATTTATGTTGTACATGATGTGTATGCAGTGTACATGTCATGTAGTTCATCATTTTCCAGGTCCAAAATACACATTGAACCACTCAGTGAGAACAACGAACACATGACATTATAGATACAAGGAATTTAGATATATTTTACATACAGTGTGATCCTTATGAGATACAATTCAAAGAAACAAGTGTGTATATCAGGCACACGACAAGCACATACACGACATGTAACTAGCATGTACATTTTGTGTAGTCTAGATGATTCAACCCACCAACGACCTAGGTGCGTAACCCGAATACATGAAAATAGTGGTACATAGAATGTAACTGGATAGTACATGTTGTGCAGTCTCCCATTTAAAAAAATAATTAAAATTTACATTGAATTAAAAATTAATCCCTTAAAGCCTTATTTATTTGATTGTCACTTTAAGTGTCTGGAAATTTAATAAGGATTTTAAATAATTTTAATTGGTCAATTAATTTATTGTAATAAATATTAAACTTTTGGTTTAGATTCTTATTTTACATTAATTCCTTTATGATGGTTATCTCCAAGAGGATTTATATGCTCATTAATATAAAAGGGAATTAATTAATTAATCAATCAATCAATGAAATCACATTTATATTGATAATAAAGAACAAATAATAAACGAATGTTATCCATTTA
Source organism: Viscum album (assembly GCA_963277665.1). NCBI lineage: Eukaryota > Viridiplantae > Streptophyta > Magnoliopsida > Santalales > Viscaceae > Viscum > Viscum album. Next base: position 446,818,023 of record OY728134.1, read on the forward strand.
CTTTTGTGTATATGTTGCATGTATGACTATTAATGAGCATGACCAATACCCATGTATGTGTTGGATATTTTAATTAAAAATATTTCATGGGTTTTCAATTATTTATTATTTAATTATATAAGGTGTCATGTGACTCATCCATACCTCTATTATTATGTATTACTTTCATGTCCATGGTTATTTATGTAATACTACATAACGAATCATTTAGTTACCTAAAATATATATGATTTATAAACTCATGTAATTAATGGTGTTATTCAAGATGTGTGGAGAATGTTCAAGATAGAACCATAATTATTCCAACCTAGGAGATACTCAGGTGGATAGGTGAAATGCAATAACTTAAGATATGACTGACAATAAGAGTTATTTCCCCTATATCAAATGTCGATTTAATGTCCTATCATTAAATAAAACATTTGATAGGATCATGATTGGGTCATTTATTTATTTATATCTATGAATTATTAATTTTATGTATGAAATACCAAGATCAAATTAATAAATGAATTAATGTGAAAAAATGGAATTTTAATAAATGAATTATGCATAAATATTTTATCAAATATGGTTAATTAATTAAATAAAATCCATTTAATATTAACAAGACATGTAAAGGATAAAAAATATAAAATTTATGCATAATTTATTAAAATCCCTCAACCTAATATTAAGTCATACCAAGCCTTCCATTACTTGATTGGGAATGAAACCATAGAAATAAGTATAGTACATGTGAAAAGTATGGACACTTAATTTTGTTAGGGAGTTATCTTGAGGGTTTGGGGTTGACTTAATAGAACCTATATTGATTTTAAAAACCAAAGTTTGTTCAATAAAAATTTAGAGTCAAGTGTTGACGAAATCAAAGTCAGGATTTCATGATAAGAGAATCCACTAAATGGATCAAGGAGCTGAAGTCTACTGTTGTAAAGACAGCCTAACTAAAAATTCACCCAACATAAATTTTGATATTATTCTTTAAAAAATGGAGTTTATTTATTTAAATAAAAATTATAAAACTATCAAAAATCATATTTAAAATGTGGTTTCCCTTAAAAGGTGGTAAATTTACCTTTTTAAAAAAATACAACTTTTTATTCATAAAATTGGATTTATTCTTATCTTATACCTATCAAATATATTGTATGAGTATCAAAAATATCTGTTGAATATATAATATAATTTTATTATTTAAAACATTAATAAAAAGTGTACTGTTTAATTTATTGAGATAAAATTGTTTTTGTACATAGAAATATAGTTTTATTAGAAAAGTAATTTATTTAATTTCAAATAGTTATTTCATTCAATTATACTAATTGATAACCAAAGGAATAATTTTATATACATTTTTAAATCATATTTTTACAATTTATTTATTCTTATTCGTAACTTCCATTATAATGACTACGTGGTAGCTATAATAATATTTTAATAAGAATATTAATAGTATATTGTAGTTTGGTAACACTTTTTCTTACGTGTTATGAATGCTATCGAAGGAACTTGGAATTATGTTTAACACAAGAAAAACATAGTGTTGTGTGTACCAAAAGATAATATAAGTGGTGTGTGTAGTGTAAGATTAACTTGGTATTGTATATAATGTGATACAAACTTAGAGATTTCATATATAGAAGGATCTATTCAGTGTTGCGTGAAATGAAAAATACCAAAAAAATTAAATTAGTTTAAAAAAATAATGCACAAAATCTCAGGGTTTTCTTTTTTTAGAAAATTGGTGACATGATATAGTCACCCAATTCACACCCCAAATAAATTTATTAAAATAAAAAGTTACATTAACAGAATTAGGTTTAATGACTTTACACCAATAAGGAATTGAGTGGGGTAAAGTATGAAAATTCCATGAGAAACAAACTAAGTTCATGAGTTTCATAAAACAAGTCTAAGGCAATCTATCATCAACCCAAATTATTCAGAAAGGATAGGATACATCCATTAAGGGACCGTAATCAAGAATAACCCATGGAAAAATAACTAGACATTGCATAAGAGTTAATGTTGAATGGAAAAAGTTCCAGGTCTTGAGAGATTCAAGAGAAGCCTTCACTATCTTTAATGATCAACACTGAAGTATGAAGAAAAAATCTTAAAAGAAAACTATTGATTCATCCAAGAAATAAAGGCTGGATTTAGGAATAGGAGAAAACCATGAAGTATGCTTAAGAAGTGGTGGAAGCGAAAAGGAAAACATCCAAAAATCCAACACCAAATTTTTAAGAAGTGCATAAAAAAGCCTCAAGTTAAACATGAACCAAAATCATCCTAAAATTTATTAATTTCCAAGGAATATCTTTGAAATTGAAGGTTTGATCTTTCTTAAACTATTCTACCACTTTGATAAACATTCTTTTGCTTATTTCAAGGTAGGTATCATCATTCATATCACTATTTTTGTATTGACGGAAAGAAGTTGTATCATTCTCTCCCACCAAGAGTCAAGATCCTCTAAAAATATAATTTATCTTTAATTTCGTAAGTATACCTAAAATCAGGGCAATTTTCATTTTCATTATCATTGTTAGAGTAATCTGAGTATGTTTAATCAGAGGATGTAGAAAAATGTTCAATAGGCATGAGTTTTGAGGATATAATATTTTTTATTCATTCTAAGTGGAAGATAGGGATCACATGACAATGGTTTTATCAATGTTAGAATGATCCCTACATTTTTGGGTTTTCTGGTCACTCTAAGTGATGAAACAATATGAATCAATCATTTGTTTTACTTTTTTAGCCCTCGATTTCAAAAATTATTCCTCTAGATGTAAATAAATATCAAAATCATATTGAAGTGTCCCTCTATAATTAGATTGTTTATTGTATGCCTCTACATGATCAATATGATTGATATCTATATTTGAGGGCTCGAGTTTAAGAAGAAATTCCTTATTTTCCTTAGTAAACTAGGAATTTTTCACTTCCTCTATTAAACCCGAGAGGCTGGTAGAAGGAAGTTGATTATTAAGAGAACCTAAAGAATTCATGTTTGTATTACTATTAATATGGTCCCCTTTATGAGAAATAGGAAACCATTTTGGAGATTCCTTTAAAAAAATATTTTAAATGAGATAGGGGGTGTGAAGAAAGAATTTTATTCTCACATTCTCCTACAGGGAGTCCAATTATGGAACATATTTTTCAATAATGTAGAACATTTTAAAAAACAACCATCTAAATGAATCCCTTGTCTCCATTTTGAATCCAAAAGTGTGACGGGAATGCTTTTGAAATATCAATTTCAGTACATATTCTAGTGATTGAAGGCCAAGAAATATTCAAGGCAATAGATTCAAGTTTAAGGGGTGAAAAAAAAAACTATAATTGGAAAAGAGAGTATTCTACTTAAATAAATGCTAAGCCAGTCCAGGGAAACCTATCCAGATAGGGATAATATGTGGCTCTGAGTCAACAAAAAAGGTCAGGGAAAATTTCAAAACCTTCATGAAATAGCCTCTTAAATACCATAACCCTATCATCCAAGGCCTATAATAATTTTTTTCATATGAAAAATGAAAAATAACATGTGATGAATTCATCAAACCAATGTGAAAATTTAAAAATACAATTTTTTCTAGTGTCATGCAAAGGAAGGATATTGAGGGTATTTGTTTGTTAAATTTTTCAACCCAAATAAAAATGAAGGTCTAAGGAGAGAAATTTCACCTCCTATTTATTAAAAGAAATCACTAAAAGTCCTCTATGTCGGTATTTCTTCAGATAAATGGATTTTGAGGTCTTTGAATTAGCTAGAGCCAATAGATCTCTTCCCATGACGACATTTGCGAAAGATCAAAGATTGTCTTTAGGGTTTATCTTCTGTTCACCCATGATGAGGTCTGTGAGGGTGTGGGGTTTTGCTAGGGTTTCCCCTATGTTATCCAGAGGGTGAAATCTCTTGTGCGGATGACATCATCAAGTTCACAATGTATGCCCAAAATCTCAGTGTGTTACATTGAGTCTCACTCCAAACTTTCTATTGAAGGCCTCAAGTCTAGAACTAGGAAAGTACCTTGGAAAATACTACCTCATTTGATTGAATTTATTGAAAATTCCAACCACATCAAATTGATTTTTTTATATGTAAATAGAGAATCAAATAAAGTGTAAGATGTGTTGTAAAAGAGAGATATCATAGAAATGAGAATGATGTGGTCCTTATTTACCCCTGATTAATGTGTATCATTGGTGGATATAGATATATAGGGAGAGTTTCACTCCAATATTTTTATAACCCCTTGTAATTCCTGAATTTTTTGTTTACATTTTATTTAATAAATTTTGGTATTCTGATAGCTTGGATCCTAAATATTTTGGGTATACTAGTGTAAAATATATATAAAGGGATAATAATTGGATATGAATACGAGTAATCTCACACATTATGGTCAATACTTGGAAAAGATGTTGTGTTCCTTGCTCTTCATTTTTTCATATAATTTGGATGGGGATTATTTTTATATACTTGATAGGGTAATGTCCTAACAAACTATATAGGTTTATTTCAAATAAATAAATTATAAAATAGAGATACACTAATTGAAAACTCCCACATTAGTGTCCAATACGACTTTCATGGGATATCAGAGTGTAAGGTTCCCTCTTTCTCATTCTCTCAATAAAGATTAGGTAATATTTATTATATGAATAATAGTTTAATTCCCAAATTTTATAGAAAGAAATTATATGGTTGTAAAAACATTTTGATTCAATTTTTTACATCTCAGTGTCTTGAATTTATTGATACAACCACAATGGAATTTCTTTCTTTTCAAAGGGATGAGAAAATGACATTCACTGATAAAAGGTACCTTGAGGATGATGGAAAATTCAATAATTCCATTTTTATCTCTCTCTCTGAAAATGTGTTGTAAAAAGTGAAGGGCTAAAAACTTATAAAGAGATTTGGGATAAACTTTAAATCAATTATAAATGAAATATCAAACTGAAAGGATCCAAGCTATAAATATGGTGAAAAAAGTTTTAAGATATAAATATTTTTGAGTATGTATCCATTAATGATTAATTTTCTAAACTTAATTAGATTTTGTGTAACATCATGGGTTTTAAAAAAAGTTGGGTGACCCTATTATTGTGAATAAACTCTTAAGGAATTTTCATACATGATTTCATCCCAAAGAAATTTTATAAAATATTAAGATTATATCTCATTGAATGAGTTAAAAAATATACTCATGGAATGTAAAATTATAACGAAACCTAACTTTAATAATAAATTGAAAGATTAAATGGATTTTAAATCCATAATAAATATTAATATGAAAGAAGAAGAATCTAAAAAATCTGGTGAGTCCAACGATAATGATGTTAAGGATAATGATGGTAAGACAATCATGTCTTTTGTCTTTATTACTTTTAGAAAAGGAATGGTAAAATATAAGGGGAAACTACGCATGAAATTCATCAAATTTGAAGAAAATGGAAATATTATATTGAAATGTCAATAGATGAAAAAACTATAAGTCTTATTCTGACTATAAAGTGGAAAAATATAAAAATAAGATATGAGGAAGTATCTCTAAAACAATTGAAAAAGTATAGTGAAAATAAAATAAATTCTGAAGAAGGAATAAATTAATTTTGACCAGTAAAGGAGTGGATGAAGATGCTTCCTCTAGCATCAATTATGAATATGAGTGAGCTAAAAGGGTACAAATTTTATCTCTCTTGTGAAATACAAATAATTCTCTTCAACCAATGATGAAGAATGTTGTAAAGAGACTTACATAAAGAATATGCTCAGATCTTAATTATATTATTATCTTCAAAAAATTCCAATATACAGAAGGAATTAAAAACATTGAATTACATAAGTGGAGATAAAATTTATTGAAATGAAGAATCCATTCAAAGAGAGACAAAACTCATTTAATATCTCAATAAATTCAATCTGAAGGATGTTGAGTATGAAAAGATCAATTATAATCATAATGAGATTTTTTTTGTAAGAAGAAAAATTAGTAAGGTGAAAATAAAATTTATTATGGATGGATATGTTTTAAAAAAGTGTGAAATTGGACTTTTAATTTTTTTCAAGTTTAATTTTATAAATATACAATATCTGAGATTTTTTAAAAATATATTCAGGTTAGATATATAATTTAATTTACTAAAAAAGATAAATTTATCTTTCCTAGTATTGTTGTCTGATTTTAAAAATATATAAATGTATAAAGAATAAAATATGATGAGAAACTATCATCTATATCCTTTAAATAAATGAGAATCAAATAAAAAACTACCTCCTCAAATAATAATCAAAATCATGGTAGATCCAGATAATAAAGTGAATATTTTGGAATGCAATTTTTGGTACAACATTATATATTTTATAGAAAATTAATATTCCATGTCTATTGTTGGTTCTATGGTATTTTTAGACTTAAATATTACACATTATTAAATAATACATACAATTCTAAAAGAAATAATGATTTAAGGGGGGGATCCTTGGATTGAAAAATAATGAATCTCTAAAGATCGTGGTTATTTAAAAAACTTCCATAGGTTTACTTACATAGAACATGTTTGATGGTTTGAATAATTTTTATGGAATATGTGAGAGACTAGGGTAATATATTTGTAAGTTTATAAAAAATATCACCATATTGTTCTTCTATATTTAATTGAGAAATAATTTTATAAGAACATTCCAGATGAGAAATCATTCATCATGTAAGTGGAACTAAAATAAAGCAAGAAAGGAAGACCATGGATCCTTGAAAGTGGGTTCTCTTACCACATTTGTGAAGACATGGAAACCTTTAAAATTATTGAAAATCAAGAAGTAGGTGCTATTACATTCAACAATGAAATTTCCTTGAGGACTAAAGGTGTAGGAATTGATGTAATTTAGTCTAAAGGACTCAAATAAAAATATTATTCGTTTATGGAAGCGATGAAAAATTACTTTCTCTATGTTAGAAAAACATTTGATAAGGGAAATAATGTCATTTTTTTTTGAATAACTCCTGTATCATAAATAAATTAAAGGATGTAAAAATTATTACAATAGAAGAAATAATAGGTGGGAACTAGTTTGGAATTGGTGTGTCATCCAATTCTTTCTATATGAGTTCCAAACATGAGAAGGAATTATGGAATAGTATGATTATCCATCTTAGGCTGAAAAATATGAGAAATTTTTAAAAATATGCTTTGGTAAAAGATATTCGGATACTAAAATGGGATAGATAATATATTTTTAGTAAATTACTAAATGGAAAGATGTTTTAAGGGACACACAAGAAAGTGTATATTCAATCCACTAGACCATTGGAGCTCGTATATTCATATTTTTTATTGTCCCATGAAGAATAATTCAACCAAGGGTGATCTTTAATTAATTAAATTTATTAGTTAATTTTCCTAAATGAGTTATAATTTCTTTATAAATAATAAATCAAGGTCACTTTACATGTTTTGAATTCTTCGAAGACAAACTGAGATAGAACATGGTGTTTATGTCTATAAAGTGATGTATAATAATGAAAATGATTATCCATATAATTAATTTGAGATCTATTTATAAAATAATGTAATAATGAATAAATATCTCTCACCATACACTAAAAAACAATTTTTTTGGTTGAAATAAAGAATATGATCATTTTGTACATGAGAAGCACTATGATTTCTAAAAACAAACTTTCATATTTCTTTTGGATATAAATTTTGTGGATTTATATTCATATTAGGAATTTATTTTAGTAATATTTAAGACAGAAAACACTCTAAATGAGAATTTGAACTAACAATATTCAACTAACACATAATTTAAGTCATTTTGAATCCCTTGTTACATGAAGATAAAAAATAGAAATATTGGAAGGTTTGATGAGAGAGTTGAAGATGGAACCTTTATAATCTATTTTTCCAATGAGAGTGGATATAAGTTGTTGAGAAAAAATAAAACCAACATGATTGAGTGTCAATATTTCAAGATCATGGAAAATAAACATAAAATGTAGGGATTTATTGAGGTTAATTTTGTATTTTATAGATCTAGAGACTTGCAGATTCTAGAAAAATAAGTTGTGGAATTTGGTGAAAATGACTAGGTTGTTGTTGATATTAAATATATGTGATTGGTGATTAAGTAGAATATTTTTATAAGAGTTTGATGCATCAAATTATAAATAAAATTGTTTATTATGTGAATATCATTGTCCATCAAGATGTATTTATACAGGTTAGATGATGGCAGAGGTTTGAGAACCAAACTACTCTTATTTCACAACTAAAACCTCAAACTATTTATATAGAAATTAAAAATGGAAACTTTATTTCTTATATAAATGTATAACATGATTGAAATGAATATAACTCTATTTGGGAGATGGTATTAAGGCCTAAGAACAAAAACAACATTGAAACTGAGTGAGTTTTTAAAATTAAACTAAATGAGAATAGTGAAATGAAAATGAATAAATTAAGGATTGTATGCAATGCGTATTATTATATATAAGGATTTTATGTTTAAATTAAGTTTCCATTAGTTACAAGACTTGAAACCATTATGATGTTTTTAGAAGTTACAGGTTATTAATATTACAAGATTTATCAAATGGACTTGAAACTTCCTTCTTAAATAGTTATTATGAATAAGTGTTTTTCATTGAACAACATGAGGGGATTCTTCCTAATAACGATTAGATATTGGTATATAGGGTTAAGAAATAATTATATGTATTAAAGAATTCACCTAGATATTGGTATTCCAATATGCCTGGATTATTGAGAAGTATGAATTATTTAAAATGCAATGATGATAGTACTATTTATGTGGAAGAGTTGTCTAAACATACTCTAATTATCATAGTATATATAGAGGAAATATTTTTTTAGGTGATAGAGAATATTTGTGAAGAGTTTTCTAGTTAATTTAAGAGGAATTTTTAAATTTCCATGTTGGGTGAGATTTCATATTTTATAGGATTTAAAATCATTCAAGGGTATGATGAAAAGTTTCTGTCCCAAGAAAATTAATCCAGTGGATTGTTGAAGTGGTTTAGAATGAAGGAATCTAAGGGGATTTATAATACTATAGGTTTTGGTACTATATTGATCAAATATAATAATATAACTTGTGTGAACCAAAGGTATTACATGAAACTAATTGGAAACCCTCTCTACCTAACAAATTCTAGAACCGATTTTTTTTATCATTGTGTGATTGATTTCAAAGTGATCCTAATAATATCACATATTATAAGAAAAGTAAATTTTGAGATACATATGGAATACCATGTGTTGCATATTTTTATACAAATATAATTCATATGTGAACTTTTAGGTTTTTACATAAATTGATTGGGTTGGAGATTATGAAAAAAAGAAGTCCAATTCAGATTACACATTATTTCTGGGCGAGAGTTGTGTGTTATGGACTAGAAAGAACTAAATTTCAGTGGCCTTGATAATAGCCAATCTAAGTTCATAAAAGCTACACATTCTTGTAATCAAAGGATATGGACAGAGGTTCAACTAATAGGTTTGAGAGTTAAGGTATAGAAGCCATTGTACATTTACTATGACAATAAAAGTACTAGATATAATTTCAAGAATTTGGTTAAACACTCTAGATCAAATCAAAATTACCTTAAATATCATTTCATAAAATAAAATGTGGAATAAGGTGATATAAAACATGAGTTTTTTGGAACTATAAAACAAGTTGCAGATATTTTCACCAAATCATTACCAATGGATAAGTTTTATGAGTTAAGATTAAAAATTCATGTTCAACCTTACCCTATCACTTAAAAATATGTGGAAGGTAGCCACAACAAGGTTTTTTATTGTGTTTTCAAAGGGGTATATAAAATTATCGCAACTAATTTTTGTTTTTAGGGGAGAATATTTTAAAAACATATTGTGAATGAGACAGGATGTGATCTAATATACATCGGCTTATTTTTCAGAGTGATGGTGTTTATCAGGTTGGGTAAGAGTTACGAAAGGGTTCCCAATAAATCCAATTTGGGGTATTGAAGTGACTAATGGATTTTGTGATGGTTTTATTTGTTTTCAACATAAATTTAGAGAATAATTGTAAGTTTTTAAGGCTGAGATTTAAGTGTTTTAATTTGTTTTAAGTATCTGTGAGAAGGTTGGAGGATGGATACTATTAATTTAAAGTGATTAGAAACTAAAAAATAAGATTTATATAATTTTTGAGTTCCAAGAGAAAAATGGAAACTTCCTCTTTATATAATCATGATTCTAGTGGTAATGTAAGTAAGATATTCTATATCATGTTACCAACATCTTCCTTACATAACATCATACAAAATCTATTTAACTATCATCTACCTCACATAAATTTCATGTAAAATCTTTATACACATCATTTTACATTTCCTAAGAAATAATCCATAAAAATAGTACTGATCATTATAAAGACTATTTTCTATTCTCCATAAAAATCATTAGATCTATGTAAAAATAAACATTCTATGTAAAAATTAATTCATAGAAAAATTCAAGAGTGTTGTTAACTAAAATGTGTTGATTCTATATGTAATATCTAAAGGTAACAAATAAATGAAATGATGTAAGAATTGTTATTCAATGATCAAAACATCACATTTAAAATATGACTCAATAAAGATAAAAGTCTATGACCCCAACACTATGGAGGTAAAAATGTTCAACCAGTACAACTGAATAAGAGAGATATAAATGAATCCAAAATGACATTATTTTATTTTCAATAATAATTTATATTTTTAAATAAGATGATTCATTACAATTCTTATGTTACTAAAATCACATAAAAACAAATTGATTATTCAAGATCCATGTTCAAATATATATGAAATGTTCATGAGAAAAGTTTTGAAGTGTATTTCACCACAAATAACTAGTTAATTCCATAGGTATGTAGAGTAAGATAAAACCTATGGAAACTAAGATTTTTATTCTTTCTATGATAAGGTTAGAGAAAAATGAAAAAATAAGGATAATCCAATTTAATCTAAAAGAGATCAAGCTATTTTGTATTCATTATTTTTTTATAATAAGAGTAGCGTAGTTTTGTAACACTACATGAGAATGAGGGAGGATGATCCTCTTATCAAGTGGGTGTGATTATCATGAGTATCATTGTAGAAAATAATGGATCTATTTTCATAACACTATTTTCGGTAGGCTTGATGCATCCTATTATATATCAATTATTGTATATTAAAAATTCATGAGTAAATGATGAGATGAATATATATGAAAAATTAATTATTGAAGAAAGATAAATTTTATACTTTGAAATATCAAGGCTATTGAAAATTTTCTAAACTATTAATAAAATATAATCTTATAGCTATACCTAGAGAGATCTCTGTGCAACTGAGAAAAATTGGGAAGAAGAAGTGGTTCTTGATATCTGAGGATGTGAGTGGTGAGATTTATATAAATACTCAAGATTTTCATAGCTGGGAAGAATATTAAGGTGATACTACAGTTTAGGTTATCTTTTTGTCAAAATTTTTTCATGCACAATCTTATAGTTATGAGTTTGAGAAAAAAATGTACAAGTCTATCCTTGAAGGGTTTTGTGTGCAATGAGTTGAGTAGGACGAGGCCATCAATATTTATTCACCAGGTATATTTTTAATAACTTATTCTTAATGAAGGTGAGATATATTCTCTAGAAAATGTTATGCTAGATCATAGATAAAGATCATTTGTTTGTTGTTGAAGCAACTTGTAGTTAATAGAAAATCTCTCTCATCTGGTGCTTCTTGAATTTTATTGTAACCTTTAGGAGGTAGTGGAATCTATGGGACAAGTGTATATCCAAGGAATCATTGGTTTAGGATAATAACTTACCCAAACAACTTTTATTTATGTCAAGATATTAGTGGAAAATATTTTTTGTGGGATAACAACTAGCTGTAATAAGGTGTACGCTCACACATTACAGTCGAATCTTGTAAAAATTATTCCATGACATTGCCTTCATTCTTTAATATCATTTGGTTGAGATTGAGTTTAATATACTCAAGAGGTTCATGTAATAATCCACCATAGATGATCATTTCAAAGAATGAAATTATAAAAAAAAGCCACACCAATTTACCCCTCCTATCTCAGTATAGCCATTCAATCAACTGGGACTTTCACATACATTACTAGAATGCATGGCCATTAGAGATTTATGGTTTATTAATATTTTTATGGGTTTTTGGGGATCATGAAATGATATTTTAAGTAGAAAAAAATATAAAATATTCTGATCTATCATGAAAAATGAAACATGCAGTATGGAGAAAATGAAATAAAAACAAGCATACTTATAATGATGAAACTTTATATCTATTAAATATTTAATTTTTTCATGGTGGAGATAACCGAGTGATAGAATAAGGACTCTTTCCTCCATATGGATTAAAATAACCACTAAAATCATGATAGGACCCTTGAACACTAAAGTTTTCTAAGTACTTTTTCCGTAAAGTTGAATGGTGAATATGGCTAAATAGAGTTTCAATTATGGATTATTAGTCTCATACTGTTACACACACATGTCAGTAAAAGGATCATATAAATTATATAGGCTCCCATAATTCAATGCTGGGATTAAAGTGTCAGCTTCCATTTCATGGCAATCAAAATGAATTACTCATATCACATTCCCATTGCGGTTATGTGATCATGGATTGCTTCAACGATCAAAACCTATTTTTAAATTGATAATTGAAAAATGAGTTGATTTATAATCGAATTAAACCATTAAACATAGGTGGAAACAATATGCACTCGATATCAAATATCACTTTATATTACCAAACTAAGATAAATTTAGATCATATGCAACCATAAAAGTATATGTATGGCATATTAAATGCCATAAACCAGGGGATTTAATATGATATGTTATACTTGTTTTATCCCACATTAAAAAATATCACATTATCACTAAAGAACCATAAGGAATTTATAAAATTTTCACAAATCCTTGTGAATCTATCTAAAATATATTTTTTCATAATTTTTAAAATTCTCTTCATTTTGGAATATACAAGGGTTCTCATGATAGATATCTAAAAAACCTCGTTAATGGGGATTCATAATAAGCATGTACACCTAAGTATATTAATGACTGTATGAAATTCCATGTGATATACTTTGGAATGTCATTCAATATAATAAGTACTTACTTATTATATTATAGGTCCATTATTTATATCTCATATAAAACTATTTCTATTGAGTAAAAGATTATACTCATACAAATATTTATAAATAATTAAATTCAAATATAGTCTTTGATTATCATAATTTATTTTTGTCTCGAAGTTATATTTTGAGGGTATAATTATAATTTCACTTCATGAAAAATATCCTTCCAATATTAAAGGATTATAAAGTGGATATTGAATATTGTACAACATGATACATTTTATACTCTTAAACTCATTTTCAAATAATTAAAAAAACCATAAACAATCTTTATTATAACATATCACATATGATATAATGATAAATTATCCTTTTTACTACACTTTCTGGTGGTTTATGAAACACATTACAACCATATATATTTCCTAACAAAATTCTATGTAAACACCTAATAAAACCTTCCCCTAAAATATTTTGTGAGTAACACCTATAAAGTAATATTGTTTGAATAATATCCCTAATGATCAAATAATTTATCTTTTTCAAAATTATTAAATCCACAACATAAAATATTATAATTTTAATAAAAAAATTTATCCACTTTGAAAAATTACCAAGTTTATCATAATTATTATTGAAACACTTTATATTTAAATTTTTATTTGAAATCCTTTGGTAAATGATCTAACTATTTAAATTATTACTTTACCAAATTCAACCTAAACTATTTTATTTTATAAAGTGACTTTCTCTTTGTTTTTTGACTAGAATAACATTTTATTTAATAATTTTGAACTTTTCGAGTCCAAAAATACTCTCACTAGCCTCTTCGAAACTATATTATCTTTAGAATATCTTATAATCATAGGTAAACTCGTTTTTGTTTAAGAAATAACTCTTATTACCTTTACTAGAAATATTTTACAAAAAAACTATTATTTTCATGTCATATATGGTATTCTATATCTTTGGAGTATTTCGAAAAGGATGATTTTATTTGTTAAAATATTCCACTGGTAGTGGTTAAATATCAATTCCCCATGTTTAGACAAATATATGTATTATTTTTTTAATATCTAATAAAACAATTTTATCCTTATCTACTTCTTAAAAATGTTCTTGAATATGATGAATCATAAAACAACCATATCATCTAATATTATTCATAATAACTCTTTATTAAAAATCAATTTCTCTTATCATATATAGGAAATAAGATAAAAATACACAAACTTTATTTAGATCTATATGAGCTTGATATATTCATTTACATTCATATATTTAATTTATAAACTCTTTTCTTTATCAGTCAAATGAAATTTATAAGCGTTTTCAATTATTCCCTTGATTTTAAAGTCTTATATACTCAAAAAATTTGTAATTTATAAATTTGGAATCACGTACCCTTAAAAATGGAAGTACTGGTTTCTATAACTCTAATAACTAATATATAAATTCCATGGAGTTTCTCAAACAACTTTAGGTATTCTTATAAATTCCATCTTATGGAATAATTACTCACCCTTCCCGATATCACTTTTAGGTGTAACTGATGTTAACTTTAGATGAATATTCAATAAATTTCATAATAATAGACACCTGAGGATCATAAATGATTAATATCTATGGTGACTAGATACATAATAATCTTATTTAATAAAATATATTATATATATCCAACAAATATCTTCATATTAGTTCTCTTATAGACATATCATACTTAGAAACTTCCATCAAAACTTGGGTGAGGAAAACCTAACAAAGGGTGAGATCTAATGCTCAGTAAGTGTAAAAAGATATATATCAATCATAATAAAACATATTATAATAATAATGGTATGATAACATAATTAAGTGAATCTTATAAATATAAAATATTCACACCTAGAAAATTATAGATCACAAACTCTAAAATCAAGTCATATATAGAAGAATTATCAATGAGGGTGTCAATATAGTAATCAATATTCATGAGTCATAACAAAGGCATGTCACCTCATAAAAATATGATATCATAATCTCATGAAAAAATATACTTGAAATCATGTCCACTCATAATATTGTGATCATATCTAGAAGCAATCATACCCACACATCAAAATGAAAACATAGATATTCGCTATCATGTCCATGGATAATCTTATGAGAACAACTTAAGCCAATCATAACCACACATAAAAATGTGAAAACATATATTTTAAATGATGTTCATGATTATTTTTATCATATAATGACGTATCAATATCCCATTACCCAATACCGTAGGTTTCTATAAGAGACCCAGCCATCATATATTCATAGTCCATTCATATGTATTCCACAAGGCCATGAAAACATTTGTAATTTCATCATAGATTATCCCATGAAAAATAAAATGAGATTCATATGGATTAAATCATCATAATATATTACTATACAAAGAAATAATAAGGATGTATCATTGGATCTTGTCCTCAATGAAGAATAATTAACATCAAAGGAAATATAAAAATACCTCAAAAAATATCACTGGAACATTTATTGAGGAAAATTATCATTTCATTTTGAAATAACTTATTTAAAATCTAAAAAATTGAAGAATATTATGAAAAAAAAATATTTTAAAAGAACCATGGTATTTTGTATAGGAAGCTTCAAATCTATTATTTTTTATAACGGTGGGAAAAGTTTATCAGCCGGTATATGTTAAAACAAAGATTTAGTTTTCACCTTTTGTAAAAAGTACCTCATTCAGAAAACAAAATGAATATTATTTCAAAAAATTTATATAGAAAGTAAAATATGGTTAAAAATTAAATTAATAAATCATTTAACAATATTAAAAAATTATGTGTTTTTTTAAATAAAATTTGTATAGTGATGAAAAATATTCCCACCCAAAGTGGTAATAAAGTGATTTTTTTCTAAAAACATTTTGTCAATCATTTTATATAACAAAGAGATGAAAATGAAAATATTACTGAGAAATTACATAAATCACTATAGGTAAGTAAACTGAATGGGTTTATAGGATAATACCAACATAATTTTCCTCAATAAAAAATTATCAAAGATAATATTGAAAATAAATGAGTTCTTAACATAAATCCTTTATCTCCATGGTAATATTCGATTTAAAACCTCATTAAAGAGATAAAATTATAAATATTATTAAATCCCCATAATTTTCATTATCAAAATCATAAAATAAATTCCTGTAATATATATATATATATATCATGAAAAACAAACAAGTGTTGAATATGGCATTTGTCTCATGGAAATAAAAGTGAGATGAAAAACCCTTACCTCATGTTTTTTCAGGCTTCGTATGTATTAAAAACTCATCTATAATAAATATAGGTTTATTATAAATATATTACAAAACCATATTAATATATATCATAAAATATATGATTTAATTATAACATTGTATCACCCATTTACTGAAAATTATTTATTAAAATCACTATTATGAGTGATAATAGATACATTTTTCAATCATGTTTTGATTTTTAAGTTTTGTACATACACGCAAGTGATGTTCCAAATTTTAGATGGATGGAACATAATTAAAGAAAATAATAATTATCCTTTATATAATAATTATTATATCATAAATATCATGTATATTTATTAAATCTTTATCTATTACCAACCATGTAAGGAAACAATAAAACATGAATCACATCGTTCATAGAGGTAGTAGTCCACAGGTATGAATGAGTGACATTATCATTTCATAATGGATGGTAAGATAATAAGTTAAAAATGTTATTATAATCTAAAAGAATAATTATTTTATAAATATCATATATAAACAGTAAATCCCTCATAGTAATTAACCAGGAAAGACAGTGATAGAATGTGAATTATATCTCTATGTGGATGTTTTAGTATGCACCTACACACGAGTGATACTTTCATTTACCATTTGATAGAAAAAATGTGGAAAATGGTTGTTACATCATCATAATAAAATCTATGTATCTTTATGATACTATATTAATGATTTTATATTAGATATAATAGGTTTATAGGTGGTGGGAGAAGAAATAAAGTTGAAAGTAATTGGTTAATAATTATACATAATCATTTAGAAAAATCATTTTCTGTACATGTTAAGCCTTGAAAGGATGGTATTATGAACATAAAATACCTATATAATATAGAGAGGGTTTTTAGGAAGGTATTTAGGTAGGTATTTTTTGATATAATTATCTATTTAAGTGTGAAAAAGAGAGGAGAGTTGGTGTCCTTTTATTGTGAAAGAAAGAGCAAACTTGGAATTACATAAAATATTTAAATATAATAACTTATTTTTTAGGTTCAACTAAAAAAAGTGGATGTAATTTATAAGATAATATATTTTAGGGTTAAAATCTGTTAAACCAATAAATTTTTGACATGTTTTCATGACATGATAAACCTTATATGTTTTTTTAGCTCCTTCATTAACAAATTTTAACATTAACTATAGTAACCGATTTTTAATTTTTAAAGGGTTGTAAATTTACTTATAAGGTAATAATTGGCTCAAAAATGGTCAAGGGATGAAATTTTAGATCATATCTCATACCTCTTATCATATTTCAATATTTTATGGTTTTAAATCATTTAATAAAATAATATTTAACAATAAATAACATTAAAGTCATTTTAATAACTATTCACCTATTTTGACATTAACGACATCAAGTTAGGGATGAGATTTGAATATAAACACCTTCACCATAAACAAAAAATTATTTTTCACTATAAAATTAACGTGACACCATAATTCATCTAAAAAAATTACATTTCATTCTTTTAAAATCATTTACTTTGATTTTTCTATTGCTTGCACAAGCAGTGGGTCAGTGTTGTGTATACATTTACGGAAATTATACAACTACAATAAATAAAGAAAATAAAATAATAAAATAATAAATTATTTTTAAAATAAACATTTATATTAAATCATAACATATTATTATCCCTATGTGAGTATATAATAGAAGTTAAAATCTATAGAGTGACATTTTTGGAATTTTCCGTCACTTAAAGTTATACAAAGGTCTTTATCAAAGTCAAATGGAACCAAGATTCCATATGTTAGAGTATATTAAGGGGATTGTATAATTTATCTCATCTAATTACATATAATAAAGTTTATGGATAATATTTAATCATCATTTTTTAACCATTTTATCCCATTTTACCCTTTACTGAGGTGATAAATTTTACCATAGTTACTATTTATAATGCCTAAAAATAAAAGGGTACTATTTACCAAATTAGAACATATAAATTACAAATGTGGAATAAATTTTTTAGGATTAAATTTATATAAGTAAAATAAATCCATTTTAATAAAATTCATAAAACATAATGAAAATTAATTTTTAGAAAATTATTTTGTGAAACATAAAAATGTACTATTACCCGAATAAATTGTAATATTGATTTTTATATAATTATTTTGACAATTTTTTCTAAAATGGGTCTTATTTAACATTAAAACCAAATCAAAAAATTATAGGTAATTTAAATTACTTGATTTAATGAAAATAAATGGGAGTTTCAAAAAATTGGTATTTCACTATTCGCTAAAAAATAATTCTTTTTAGATGAATATAAAAATTCCCCATAAGAAAATATTGAAATTATGATTTAAAAAATGATATTAATTACCTAAAATAAAATATCTAAAAGTTATAGGAATTAACTATAATGTTCATGAAAAAATTCAAAAAAAATCTATTTTTGAAGGAAATATATTTTTGAAGCATCAAATAACTATACTAAAAACTGAGTAGTTATTTATTATAAATCAATCAATAAAAATGTATTTTAAAAAAAATTATAGATATTTTTAATAATTTGGTTATTACTATTCTTACCTATGAATTTTATGGCTAGGTTATATTGATAAAGTTTTAATAATATTATTTTTATAGTAAATCACAGTTCCCTTGATGCTTTGTATTGCGTGTTATGAAAGATATCAAGAATAATATTATGTTAAAGTGCATTTTTAGGGTTTTTTGTATCCTCTCATCATGTTCTATGGTCTTATCATCATTTTTATTAAATTGGGTATCCATTTCATTGAGCCTTGAATTAGATTTATTCTCTAACCATGTCCTCTGTTTTAATTGAGTCCGGAGTGGGGGAATGTTATCCTTAAATTCTTTCTATGTGACCATTTTCTTTCCAAATCATTGGGATAGATTTTAAATAAGATAAATTTGGACCATCATATTTTATTCCATAATCATTATATCATATTTTAAGGTCCTCTCCACTTTATTTAACCTTTTATTTTCTATATTTAAATGTTCAATGAACAAGAAATCTATTTGGTGAATGATTAACTTTTGATCAAAAGTCTAAAATAGGGATTGGATAGTGCCTTGATCACTACATGTATATCCACCATATTTATGAACTGACTTAATTCAATATTATTCCTTGATGTAATTTTTCTCTCTAGATTTCATCAATAAATTTTCAATTTTAGATATATTGTTTTCTTCCACAACTTGGTTATAAATAGATTGAGGAATAAAATAATGATTGTTCACCTTGGTGGGAGAGTGTATATTTATAAGTTCCTAACTCATATTTATATTTTTATTAATTCATTTCAAAATAATTAATTCTTTATTATTTTTATCCACTGATTGGTTATCACAACCAAATCTATAGTCTTATATTATAGGGAGTTTCTCAGTCTTCCTCAGCTCCACTGATTCCTAATAAATTATTTTGAGAATCCACTACATATTGAATGTGGTAATGAGTGTTTCACTTGAGAAACTAATTTTAACGTAATTTTATCACCATCCTCTATATCTTACGATGGTTGGATCTATCATTCTATTTGGTAAAGTCAGTATCTTGATAAATTTATTCCATTTGGTTCATGACACAAGTATTTAAGAGAATAATCATTTCTATATACTAAAAATAATTATTAATTCATTTTATAAAAGATTGTATTCACAATTGATTCGATGTTAACAAAAAAATAGACAAAGAAAAAAAATTCATTAGAACCATTAATATTTGATACCACTTATTAGAAAAAGAGTCACCCTGATGGGGGAGGGGGGTGAATTAGGGTGTCAATAATTCTAAAAAATTAATTAGTTTCGTTTTATTAGTCTATATAGATCTTATTCTCATGTTAGAATAATTGAATACCACTCATTTTCTACTATCCCTTACCCAAAAAAATATTATGGATAGTAAATCATGCACACACATATAATTTTACTTGGTTCAAAACTAAGAAAAATTACTAGGAGCATAGAACAATAGTGTTCTATTGTTCTAGGGAGATAATACTATATATTAGTTATATAATAATGAATTTTGTAAGGGTGAATTTTCAATTATAGTGAAATTACCTTATTTAATATTGTGCACTACTCAAGTGAGGGACATCCAGTTAATAGACTTAAGGGTCTCCTTAATATTTTTTAGATAAGATGATCTTGTTTAAGTTAGCATGTGTTACTAAAAGCTATTTCTTCTCTGACTATAGATATATTCTCATTGAACTTCATTGGTAAATACCTTCTTATTCCTTAAAATTAGATGTGATCAACTCCTCACGAGTTAGGGTTAAATCTATATACATCCCTTGAATCACAACATCAAATTATTCCAAATAATAACTCCAAGATTTTGGAATCATCCATTAAACTATTTTCATCTACAACTTGATAAAATAGTAATATATTATTTTTTTTCTTATCCAAAATACATGCATTGGAATCCTTATTCCTTTCTTATATATTTCTTCTTCATTTAAAAATATCTGATATAGAACTAATAATCCACTTGAACTCCTTCTATCTACCTTATAATATTTTAAAATGAACTTATATTTATCATTATAAATCCTCCTTCCCCTTCTATTTATTCAAAACCCAGATTTCGCTATATCTGTAGGCTCCCCTCAATCTTAATTATTGAATAATAGAATATAAAAATACTGCAATTCACTATTTCAAAAGTTGGAATATTAATAAAAATCAATTCTCTCTCTCTATTTTATTTATTTTATTTTCCAAATTTATTCTTATTATATATACATACTTTACATGCGATATATCATACTAGATAATTAGTCAAACCAAATCCTTAATGTTCTCTAAAAATTGTGGTCATCATTCATTCAAATAAAGTTACATGAATCTATTTCCATATCAAAAAATAAAAACCTCTAATATTATTTATTTACAAAAACTTCATTATTCTTCTATGAATGACACATATTACACTATAGTCATATATAATCTTTAATCATCACTATGTGTTCATATAATGAACCCATTTCATTTATATTTATCAAAATCAAGATTTATAGATTCACAAAATTTTAATCTATGAAAATATACAAAAAATAGAAGTATTATAAACATATTCATCATTTAAATATTCACAATCTCCACATTATATAAAATATTTTAATGGATTTACAATGGTTTGAAAAATCATTTCCTATGAAACAGAAAAACTACTTGAGAAATAACCATCAAAATTCCCATAAAAAATCTCATGATGCTTGTGTTGGATACAACTCCAGGATAACTCGATGCACACTATACATTATTCTATGTTGTGGTTTCTTTTTATTTTCTATTTTTATATCTATATAACATGACATGTTGTAGTGCCCCCACCTAATCCTCACATGAGTCCACCAATACTTCCAACATGTTTATAGGGGGATTCACAATTTTATATAGGTGAAACCTTTAAGAAAAATGATAAGCTCCCTAACATGGTATTGAATTTATTACTCATTTTTGGAACATCAATTTATTTAGATCACCTTAACATAGTGTGGTTATACTTTTGTGCAACAACATGGTTTTACCTTTATGTAGCACTAGATTTACTTGAAATATGTAATGAAATTTTCATATTCCCTTAGATAGATACTTTTTATCCTTACATAATTTTTCTACATCCCTAAATCATCTTAGACATAACCCAACTGAACTTAACACCTCATACGTGGAATACTAAGGTTAAATTACTAGCTTCATGGAATGGAATCCATAGATTGGTTATTTTTCACTCACCTTGGGAAACACAATGACATGTTCTTCACATGATACCAATTTTTCATATACAAATCACTATATTTGATGCTTTGACTAGAATAATATGATTTTATCAAATATCACCCAAAATTATCTTTTCATTATATGAAGACAAACACTTCCAACATCTTTATAAAAAATGGCATCAACCAGAATCTTCTATTCATATTTTTCTATTAACTAGAACCAAAATCCACACCCCCATAACTCTATATTTTTAATTCTTAATACATATCTATACAAATCCTATTAATATTCCTTTAACATTCCCATCATGAAATATAACTTTTAAATAATCAATAATTTATTCTAGAATTATTTCACAACAATCATTCAAGAATCACCACTTGTTTATAACAATCTTCATTAAAGCACTTACCAAGTATTGTAAAGAAATCTAGCTTATAGAACCATGGTTACAATATTCCACTCTTTTGGATTTTGTTGACAATATCTCATTATTCTTCATCCCAACTTTTCAATAAAATCAGAAGGTTTTCTCCAAATCTTCATGTAAATTCACTCGCCCATACCCATGATTTTTCAAAGGGGTTAATTAATTTTAGCTTGAATCCCCCATTGTCAACATTGGTTTTTCACTATATATACAAGGGAATTATTCCTCTTATCAAACATTCAATAATTATAGATTCAGGGATATAATTATCCTCCTCAATACACTAGTTCATATTTCATGTAAATATATACAATCAATAACCTATTGAACTCCATTTTCCATCCGAAATTAGCCTTTTATCATTCAAACCTTTTCCATAAAAAAGCTTTATTCTACCTTAAAAATTTCAATGATTGAGTTACATAACTTAGAAAGGACTTTTCACCAAATTATCTAATCCCAATGAGTCAGAAACGAGCTTATGAAATATGAGTTTTTGATAATAATAGTTGGCATGATTCCCTCCATCCAAAGGTACCCCTATTGGGCTGACAGTGAAGGAAGAGAGATAATGACCCCCCAATTCCTACCTTATGTAGGCCTCAGGTTAGTGGAAATAATTGAGGGTAAAAAATATCACATATGGAAGGCATTACCATCAATAATTTAAAAGGATTGGGAGACCTGATAAAAAACCACCAAGAATTTCCACGACATAATATAAATGTAAACGAAACCAAAACCACCCCAAAATTCATGTGGAAAGTAAATATATACAAAGCGTATCCTAATAAATACCCAAAATAAAATCCTAAAGTAGTGCCATAATAAAAAACTCCAATTTTTTAGCTATTAGTTTCTATCATGATCCATGAAGTCCTCCTGAAAACTTGAAAAATAGTTTATATATATGTGGGGTTAAAATAACATGTATACTAAGTAGGATCATACTCAAATCCTCTCATGCACATGTGAAAAGAGCATGCCAATCCACCCATGAGAAAACAAGAAAAAACAAAAAACACCAATGTAGGTTAACTAACCAATCCCACCCTCACTATGCCAAGATAAAAAAATAATACATCCAAGTATAATAATATAATATGAAGCATATCGATAAATAGGTTACACCTCACCACTTTCCCACTGATTTTCCACCATCACATCCCAATGTCGTACATCCAAGTGATCCCATTATATTCTTATAATCTGGACCAAAAACACCTAGGACATCACATCACATATCACCCGAAGACACATTGACCATCACATCACATCTCTCCTAAAAAAACATGCGCCATCACATCACATCTCTACCACAATTATAACTAGAATAGTATGGTGTCATAAAAATTAATAACCTTAACCTTGAACACACCTCTTACTATTAACAAACCCACTATGAAAAACCTCATCAATCTCATCAAACACGACCACTACTACACATTTGAATTTTGGACATAACAACCTATGTGTATCAATATCTTTTGGAAGAGTGGAAGGGAGAGAGAGGGTATCCATCCATACATCCTCGCCATCTAGATGTTGGGAAAACACCCCCAAAACATTTGGTTTTCGGCACATGGTTCTCGGTGTAGGTGGGGTGCATACATAAATCATAATGAAAATACAATATATATATATATATATATATAATTGTGTCTGTGTGTGTGTCAAATACAAAATCGCAACCTATGAGTTCAAAATAAGAATACCATCCAAAATCCCCGTACTACACAGGGCCTTACACCCTTCACCACTTTGACTACCACCTCTAAATGCATCACATCACATAAGAAAACTACTACAACAAAACATATTCCATCTTTATTTTCATGGAAATCAATTTTTATATTTAAAAATTACCAAAAATCGGTATTTATCAACCCCATTCATTTCATATTTAACAACAACCACTTAATTTATACTTTCCATTTCATTTAATATTACATTAATTATTCCTACCCGTTATCTAGTTCAACCCATTAGCTATTCCAATTTCACCATTAAAGTTTAATTCCATTAGTATCGAGTAATGTGTTCAATACAACACACAACAACCTATCCTCCTCATTCCAATAATCCCCATATTACCACCATTTCTCATCACTACTACTTCCTCATCACAACCACCACATATCAAAACCACAGAAAAAACAATTACCATTATAACCACCACAAAACATATTCACTACACCAAACTTTTCATATATCTTATTCAAAATTAAATAAGTGGTATTTTATCACATTGAAATCTCTGTTATAAGGTAATTATCAAACAAACCATAATTTCCCTAGGTAGAAAATTTATTTTGAAAATATGATTTCTTTTCCTATTTCATGTTTAGTGATTTTAAGCAATAAGAACAATTTTTTTTCACTAATTCAAAATTCTCAACAATGTAACAAAAATCAACAAAATATAAGGCTGGAATAATAAAAATCATGGTTAATATATTAACCTCATGCGATTTATTCCCTTACCCTTTAATTTCAATTTACCATTTAATATCTTCATTAGGATGATGTATACTATCTCCAAAAAGTATAAACAAAAGAATTATCCCTTCTGTTTGTACAACTAGAAAAAAGATGAAGGATCCCCTAGTTGGTATTTTCCCCAGGTAAAATGATTTAGAGAAGAAATAGAAGAGATAGAAGGTTCTTCCTCACCAAGAAATTTTAAAGTATGAGTTACCAAAAAATAATGAAGCTCATCGACACAAAGATATGATTATGGATTCATCCAGATGAGGGAAAAATGGAGGAAACTGGGTGGGATAAGAATTTTATATTTTCAAAAATAGCATCGATGCGTATTTAGAATATATAGCACTGGAACCACCATTTAATTTTTTCCTATGGTTCATAGATAATAACATAGTTATGGATCAATACAAATATTTCAAAAAGAAGTTATAAATTATTAAACGATTTAAAGGAAATTAATTCCTTGATTTTAGGAATTTATAAGTGTTAAAATGATTCATGGGGGGTTACAGTTCGAAGAGGAATAATAAAAATAAAAAGAATAGGGTAAAAACACTACCCATATGTAGGTTTGGGATTATGAGAAGGTTAACTTTTTTTTACCATTACAAAATGATATGTAATGGCTCACATAATTACAACTTATGTTGGTAGAAAATTTTGAAGACACAAGAGAGGGTGGATTTTTTCCTTTTAAAAACACTTGGATAATTTAAAATTAATCCTCCATTGAGATGTGATGTATTATATTCATCAAAAACATTTTAGAAGAAGAGAATAAAGAAGATAATAACAAAAAAAAATATAGTGTTTTAGGTTGTAAAGATCCCCTAGTCAATTCCACCAATTATCTATTTATGAGATCAGTGATTTTGACTAAATAAGTCCTTTTACCTAGGACCTCTATAACTAAGTGCAGGTTGTTGAAACCTTAAAAAATATTTGGTTATCTTACAGGGAACCTTAATATCAACTGTTTAGTGTTATAAGATGAGACTACACCATGACTGAGTTCACGCAGTAGAAAATATAACAGAATAAGATAATTTGGTTTATGAATAACAGGTTAATCCCATAGTTGTAGCATCCACTGATAGATGAGGGATATTTTTCTTGAGAGAATAAATTATTCAAGTAATTACAACTTTGAAGAAATACTTGTTTTTAGATTATCTTGAAATAAATACAATAATAGAAGAATACCATTGATCAGTAATAGGAATCACACACAACAACAGATTACAATATGTATGTCTCCAAAGTATTGTCCGAATATATTTGATGAGTTGATTCAGATAATAAAATAAGATATCATAGTATCTTCTGTAGGTAGAAAGTTTTATCCTCTATAAAAGATGAATCCAATGAAAAAATAGAGTAGGAGATATGATTGTCAAGATTATTTAATAAGAACTAAATTTTAATTAACTAAACAAAAACACTTCAGAATCTCATATCTATTTTCAATATCAAATCATAACAAATAATACATATGCTGAGAATAAATAGAAATTCCTAGTTGATTCTGTTCAAATAAATTCGGATATATTACTAGATAAATCATGATATTCAAAACACTCACTGCATTTGAAGTTTTAATTTAAATCACCCATTAAAATCATAACTTCTATTATAAATAGGAACAATTTAATCCATTAATTAAAAGGAATTGAAATGGACTTTGAATTAGTTTTAATGAGATTTTATTCCAGCTGAATCATTGTTTAAATGTTGGGAAATATCTCAAATTTAAATCCCATAGAACACTGCTTCAAATGTAGGGGTTCTTTATATAGGGATAACTTCAAAAGTATGATGCAAAATATACCATTGATTCTAAACATTGGGATTACTTTTCATATGTTACATAGTTAAAGGTATGTTTATTCACAAAATTTTAGTTCCAAATCCATACATTTATGTTAAATAAAGGGTACAAAAGTAGTGTTCCATAGTTAAAGTTAGGTTCGAAAACATAATGTTCTAAAAAAACATAGGGTTTAAAATTGTAATTCTATAATCCTTAGAAAAGCATCTAGAAAACTTAGAAACACCTCATCCTAAATAATTTCTGAATAAAATAAATATAATCATGAAATTCACATAAAGTAACTTCTATAGTAAAACATATGAGGGTATTTTTGAGAATAAATATCAATGATAAATTAAATAATATTTTTGGATCAACATATTACCAAAAATATCCCCATTTTTGATGATTAAAAGACCCATATAAATATGATTAAAAAATGTTGGTTTTAATTTATTGATAAAAAACCAATATTTAGTAAATATAAAATAATAATATTTAATTTTTCTAAATTTCACTCATTGTAATCAAAATTTCCTTCTAAATAAATAATATAAATTTAATTTCTACCCTACTAAAGAATATTAGTTAATGAAAATGTTTTGTTTATCCATATTTCTCACCCCTTTCTTGAAATAAATAAGAAATTACATATTTAGATTAAAATAAATTTAATGTTGCACTAAAATATTAGTGAATTTTATGTTTAACCAAAGGTAAATGCATCTAGAAAATTTAGTAGGCTTAGACATAAAACTATAAAAAACTACAAAAATAATATGTTAAATATACATAAAGAATTTATTTTCATTATTCATTCTTGATTAGAAGAATTTTCTAGATCGAGGGTAAAAATGACAAGATAATGGATGGGAATCGGGTACATGATTTGCCTCTACTAAGGAGAATTATTTAGAGGTCAAGGAATATATTATCGTTTGATGTACTATTGTTTCTCCTCCATCAAAACCTCGAGTTCTCTACTCATTGGCCCTACCGATTCTTTTATCAACAGGCTTGTTTCATGACTCAAATTCAGAACTTCCACTAGATTCATCTTCAGAAAAGTCCGAATATATTCTATTTACTGGGCATAATTGTCCATCATTGCACATAACTGATTGAAAAAACTTTGAACACAGGGTTCTGTATTAGTTAAATTTGAAACAAGATCTTGTTGATTTTCTAAATGAGTATGATTTGGAATATTTTCACATAGTAAACATTTAATTCTATCATTAATGATATAAAAACTAGTATTAAGAGTCTTTAATGTCCTTATCAAATATATATATGTTGTTTCACTTGTAGTAGAAGCTATGTGTCATGACCCGTCCTCGGGGCCCATGCCGTGACTACCCCAAGCCCACCTTCCATAGGACAGGGGCTGGCGACTAGCACCAAAGGCGTAAAACCCGATAACTGGGAAGACATTTCCTTTATAAAAGTAAACAAACACCACATAGTACAAGCGGAAGTAAAACACTAAGTACAAAAGAAAGTGCTAAAAAGTAAATGGGCCATAATAGAAACCCAACTGAAAGTACAACTACAACTGAATGAAAGTACAACAGAAAAAGACAAACAACTGGTAGAAAGGAAGCAGCTCCTGGTTCGTCCTCCTCAGATCCTACCTGAAGGGTAGGTACAGATAGTGCAGCTCCTGGATCGTTCACCACGGTCCTACATGAAGGGTAGGTACAGATAGCCTCCACAAAACTCTCACCCGTCAACCTCCTTCGAGTGTCGTCTCGCCGTGAAGTCCCCCTCCGGATACTGACACGTCGTGTGGTCCACCTCCGAGTATCGTCCAGTCCTCGAACACTCGGCCTCTGTCAACGCTGCCCGTCATCTGCAACCAACACAATGAGGTGCGGGCATAGCCCGTGCAGGGGTGCGTATACGATACTCAGTAGGGACCCCGAGACCCTCAAGGTCTCACTAAATCCAACAAGGATAATCACAAAGAAGGATCTCAACAGATAACCTTTACTTAGGTATAAGACCATACTTGTACCAAAGTTATCAAGTAACACATCTCAATCATGAAGAAACACAAAGGTTATGAAATCAACGGATAACCACCACCCAGGTATATTCCCATACATATACCTAAGTTATCAAGTAAAACATCTCAATCATGAGGAAACACAAAGGTCAAAGACTCAGCTCAAACCAGGATTTTCATTATCGAAACCGTAACTGCTGAAGAGCCCTGTATCTAGAGTGTACAGTGGTCCTCTCACGACTCCGAGGTACTCTTCACTAACCCAAGACTCCTGAGGTACTTCTCCTGTCGAGTACCGTGGGCCAGCCACCCAAACACAGTAGTGCTTTCCGCTGGGGTATGCCACCCAAACACAGTAGTGCACACCCCCTAATAGCCTGCAGAGGTACTCTCCGGACGAGTACCGCGGGTCTGCACTGTCACATAGGTAGTGCTCTGTCCTCCATGGTTCTACACCCAAACAAAGTAGTGCTCCGTCCACTGAGCTAGTCGACTCACTCCAAGTCGAGTCGGTCAAGCAGTCGTCAGGTCTCAGTCAGCTACACGGTCTCCGTACTCCGCACGCTCATCTCTGGGAGGGTCCGCTCCATGAGCTACATGTCGATACTCCAATTATGTCAAAGTCCCACGAAGAAGTATCTCAAAGGACCGCCTCATCATAGGGGTCTCAATGCAACAGACGGCGCGTCAATCGAACGCCCGGTCTGTGAGTTACTAGCATTTTCGTCCCCGGGGCCCGGTTTGTTTCGTGAGCGAACCAACCCGGTCGTATCTTAACTGTACCCAGAACTCTCATAGGGTATACTCAAAGGGACGATTTCTCAACAAGATCACCAACACCGCTGACGGTTCGTCAAACGGACGTCCGGTCTGAAGGTTA
Organism: Viscum album; assembly: GCA_963277665.1. Classification (NCBI taxonomy): domain Eukaryota; kingdom Viridiplantae; phylum Streptophyta; class Magnoliopsida; order Santalales; family Viscaceae; genus Viscum; species Viscum album. Next base: position 446,847,861 of record OY728134.1, read on the forward strand.
TCAGCTTTTCCATTCCAGGGGCCCGGTTGGATTCGGGTGCAATCCACCCGGCCACTATCCAACTGCATCAAAAACTCAAGAGAAGTATGCCAAAAGTTCTGTCTCATCAAGAGGAATTCAACGAGACAGACGGCGCGTCAATCGGACGCCCGGTCTGTGAGTTATTGGCTTTTTCGTTTGAGGGGCCCGGTTGGTTTCGTGAGAGAACCAACCCAACCGCACTCCGACGACGTCCAAACCTCAAGCGGAGTAATCCAAAAGTTCCGTCTCATCAAGAGGAATTCAACGAGACAGACAGCGCGTCAATCGGACATCCGGAGCTCAAGATATAAGCGTTTCCGCTCCGAGGGCCCAGTTGGTTTCGTATCCGAACCAACCCGGCCGATCCCAAAGTTCTCCGAAACCTTGAGTGTAATATACCGAAATGACCGCTTCGATCCAAGGATCGCATCACAACTGATGGTGCGTTGATCGGAGGTCCGTAGCCCAAGTTATGGGTGTTTGAACGGAAACAATCTGAAATGGGGGTCTGGGCCCGGCCCGGCCCGGCTCGGGTCCGGCCCATCGGGGCGCGGCCCGACCCGGCCCGGGCGGTCCGGTCTGGCCGCGCGGCGCGCCGGCCTGGAGGCTCGGCCGAACCGGCCGAGCGTTGAGACGCGGGGGGAGGGGGGGGGGGGCTACCCCCCGGTTGCTTCACTAATCGCGGCCCTGCGTGGGGCTACCCCTTGCCACTGGACGCGGCCGAGAGCCACGTCCTGCCTCTCCGGTCCCGCGCGGTCGCGGGACGAGCGGCTCTTCCCGGCGGTGCGCCGGGCGCCGCTGTCTCCCGGCGGCCGGCCGGTGCCGGCCGCCGGCGAAGCGCGCCGGCGGAGTCTTCCGCGGACCACTGGACGCGCTCTGGTGGTCCGTTTTGCTCACCAATTTCGCCAAAGGTCCTCCCAGGACCCGACCTTTACTGCGGCGGCTTCAAAATTCCTTCACGGACCGCCTCACCATCATCCGCCAATCCGCACTTTGACAACAAACTGTGGGGTCTTCGAATCACCTCCGTGGCCCCAACTCCACCTGCGCTTTCATTCGGCCTCAACGGCGTGGCGCGACGGCGCCGCGCTTCTTCGCTGCGTTCTTTCTCGTTTGCGCGCGGTGCAATGGCAGCGCGCTGCCTTTCACGTGCCGCAACAAATTCAAACAAACAAGGGGGGGGGAGGGCCGGCCGTGTTCGTGTGGTCCAACCTCCTCCCGTTATTATGATAATAGGCGGCCTAATTGAGACCAAGAAAGGCGACAGATGAGATCACGGTCAACAATAAAATAAACCCCCACAACTTCCTGCAACAAATTATACCCAACCCACAAGGAAAACGTTCGCAGATCAACTAGATAATAAGTTGATCTATGTTCTTTGTTTTCTTTAGAATTAAAGGATCAAGGGAATAAAATCGTTCTCAAAATAATTCCCTACCTCAACGTTGTCGTCGAACGAGAGTTCGTCGCGGAATTAACCATTGCGGAAGAAGAGGATCGTCGCGGAAGAGAAGGATCGTCGCGGAAGAAACGTCGCGGAAGGAGTGTCGTTGATTTCCGAGGATTTGGCATTCTTCATCGGAGATCAGTATGTTCTTCGCGTTCTTCGCGTTCTTCGTCGAAGAAGAATGCTTTCCTCCAAATCCTCTCCATGCCACAAGTTCCAACAGAAATAAAATAAGAACATTCTTATTTTATTAACACACAAGTCAAACTTTTAAATCCAAAAAGAAACAATCAATTCATTGAATTAATTGTAATGATTTAACCGCCCAAATTAATGAGGCGTTTCTTAACCAAAGTAAACGCAGAGTTTTACTTCATTAATAGGGGGTTCGGGTGCGTTACTTAGAAGAAAAGAAATGGTGGGGCTCGTGTGGGCCCCACCCCACCTTAATCCTCTCAAAGGCAGTTATCAACAAGTGGGTCCCACCCCTAACTCCCTTACATGGGTTATAACCACATAAGAGAGAGGAAAAGTGTTATGACACAACACTTAATCCACTTAACAAGAAAAGAAAAATATAATTGTAAAACAATTATATTATTATTCCTCACATTAATTAAACAACTCAAACAGAGAAAACACAACTCCAGAAGGGGTCTTCTTAAGCAATTACCGGCGCTGTGAGTTCATCGGTGCCCACAGATTTTGATTCCGAGCACCGGTTCAAAAGTTAGAAAAACTCGCTCATTCGTTCACTGAACGTACCCGAGCTAAACTTCGGAAATTGATTCCGGGCGCACCGGGCCTCAGAATGAGGTGCCGTTTGAAACTGTGTTCTTGTAAAATCCCAAAGAAAATTAAAAAAAATTCCCTTGAATTTTTACGGGTCTTTACATTACTCCCACCTCAGGGATTTACGTCCTCTTAAAGCTTTAACACAAAATAGGGTTACAAAAGCGGTACTGAGCACGCATCTGAGCCTTCTGCTCCCATGTGCTCACCTGGAGGTTCCCGTACTGCTAGTGAAAGCACTCCCAAGGAATCGACCATCCTCGTAGGACCCGCTCCTATCGATCCTTGATCCCCACTGGAACCTCCGTGAAAGACTCCCCATCGCCATCGTCCAGATCCCCATGGTCGATGATATGTGAAGGATCACGCACGTATCTCCTCCGTTGAGATACTTGGAAGTCGTCGTGAACCTAGTACAACTGAGGTGGATGGGTCAAGCGGTAAACCACCTTGCCTACCCAGCTAAGGACCTAGAAAAGGTCCACTGAACCTCGGAGATAACTTGCCGCCTTGGCCACATCTCTGTAAACCTCGTCGAGGTGAGACCCGTATAAGGACGAGATCGTCATCCTCGAACTCAAGAGGCCTCCAATTCCTGTTAGAACTGAAACTCAAAACGAATACTGCCACAAGGGTAAGGTTGAACTACTCAAGAGTGATCGGTCGCACCCTCTTGTGCATGAGTTTATCCTGTGCTACCTGGGGTTCCTTTTCCCCAACCAAAGAAAACCCATCCCGACGTCGTAGGTAAACCACACCCTTTTTGCCTAATACCGTCAATTTGTGTATAAACTGTGATTGCCCAGTCCATACTCAAACCAACGTCATAAGGCCTCGACGCTACCACCAAGAGATTCCAACCAAAACTCTCGCCTTGAGGGTCTGACCACACCGTCAGCGTAAGTGTGATTATCGAGTCTCCTCCCAAGGTATCTCCAGACGTGAGGGTCAAGTCTACGTCTTAGCAGAAACTCTAGGTCTGGGACAAGATTCGTGGAAGGAAGGAATGATTCTTATCAACGTCTGTTACTACGGAAGCTAGTAGTGGACACAGACTATCCCTCGAATCATTCTTAGAGCCATTGGGTCACTCTCCCTAACCACATGCAGCCGCTCTCTTCCTCCGCCCTCCAGCTCCCTGAGCTTGGCAGGGACAACTAAGGCGGGTGGTTGTAGCATGTTAAAATGTACACCACCACATGCTGCTCTCCTAGCTCTGCCTCCATGCCTGCTGCTTCGCAGACTCATCTCTCCTTAAAGCTTACTCATATAGAAACATTTAACACGCCAGAGTCTCTAAGACTGGCGCCGGTTTCCTGTTTCATACTACACTGTGCAGTCTTCATCCTCTCTTGGATGATCTGCACCTTCTTTTCCTACGATCTGAAAGAGATGCTAATATTTCTCCCTTGCCGAAAATAAAAACTCGGTCTCATCCTCTTGATGAACCATACTCATTGCCTAATATAGTCAATCCTGACATGAATGATGCATTCATGCCATGGATGACGTCGTAAGGCCTCGACGTAACTACCAAAGGATCCAACTGTCACTCTCGCCTCCAAGGGTCGAGTCACACTGTCGGCATCAGTGTGAGGTCACTGGGTCTCCTCCAGTAGAAATCTCTAAAGTGAGGGTCAAGTCAATAGTTTTAACCGGGACCACTCAGTATCAACCCAACAAAAGGAAAGGAAAGAAAAAATCACAAAGATAAGTGTCTTTTTATTATTGCAGCTCATAGTACAAAGACACGAATACAACAACAACATGGAACTAGAAATTAAAGGGACATATCCACTAGTTTCGCTCCTGTCCACCTGCTCCCGAAGCTCTACTACCTTGTCCACTTCTCGGATTTTGCTCAAGAACCCGCCGCTGCTTCTGCCTCGGTGGCTCCTCCAAAGCCTGCGGATCAACTGTACGAGGATTCGGATAGTCACATGCCAGGTGACCCTTCCCGCCACATTCATAACACTTCCTGCTCCTCATACGACTGGCTCTGGTCCTCTTGGATCTCTTCATAATCTGTCTACTGCCCACAGATGACTCGGCTACTGATTGAAAAACACGCGGCAAAGGCAGCAACTCCTGTACACGCTCGGGGTGTAGATCTACTGGCACAAACTCCACCCTGAAGAAGGTATCTAAGTCTTCCGAGGTGAAGGTCATCGCATCGCAAAACTGGAACAAGCGTCTCCACCACTTTCCTGCTACTGCCTGAAGGAGGATGGCAGCAAATATCACCATGAAGTCTGTTGGCGTCACCACTAGCCTGAAGACTCTCACCACAGCCTCCAACTAATCCTCAGCCGCCTGCGGGTCCGTCTCTCCCCGGAACCTGGGTGCCCTCAGGCGCTGGAACTCGTGCAGTGCGCTCAAGTGACGTGCATCGCCTACTACTGGGGCTGGTGGCATCGGTGGCCCAACGTATGGTAGTACCGCTGGTGCCTCCGACAGTGCCTCAACTGCAAGAGGGCCCTGTACCGAATCCTCATTGCTCGGTAGGATGTCAGTACGCACATCCCTCTAGGCTCTAGCTAGTCGTCCATGGAAAGACATCCTGAAAGAAACAACATGACATGGTCAAACGTTTATACCTAGTGAGCTGACCTGGTTTGAGATGATTTTTAAAAACTTCTGGAAACACACACGCAATCAGTGTTTTTGTGCACAAAGTCGGAAATCAGTTGTCAGGGTCCTGGTGTATGGATACGTCGGCCGCCCGCACCAACACAGGACTCCCTGAACTAAAAACCACACTCAGTACTCTTAACACTGTCTCTTCACCGAAAGAAAATATCAGAGTTATAAGTTCTACGGTAGAATCGACTCCTCTGATACCAATTTGTCACGACCCATCCTCGGGGCCCGTGCCATGACTACCCCAAGCCCGCCTTCCATAGGCCAGGGGCTGGCAACTAGCACCAAAGGCGTAAAACCTGATAACTAGGACAGAATTGCCTTTATAAAAGTAAACAAATACCACAGAGTACAAGAGAAAGTAAAACACTAAGTACAAAAGAAAGTGCTGAAAAGTAAATGGGCCAGAATACAAACCCAACTGAAAGTACAACTACAACTAAACAAAAGTACAACAGAAAAAGACAAACAGCTGGTAGAAAGGAAGCAGCTCCTGGTTCGTCCTCCTCAGATCCTTCCTGAAGGGTAGGTACAGATAGCGCATCTCCTGGATCGTCCACCACGGTCCTACCTAAAGGGTAGGTGCAGATAGCCTCCACAACACTCTCGCCCGTCAACCTCCTCCGAGTGTCGTCTCGCCGTGAAGTCCCCCTCCGGATACTGACACGTCGTGGGGTCCACCTCTGGGTATCGTCCAGTCCTCGAACACTTGGCCTCCATCAGCGCTGCCCGTCGTCTGCAACCAACACAATGAGGTGCGGGCATAGCCCGTGCAGGGGTGAGTATACGATACTCAGTAGGGACCCCGAGACCCTCAAGGTCTCACTAAATCCAACAAGTATAATCACAAGAAGGATCTCAATAGATAACCTTTACTTAGGTATAATCCCATACTTGTACCAAAGTTATCAAGTAACCCATCTCAATCATGAGGAAACACAAAGGTTATGAAATCAATGGATAACCACCACCCAAGTATATACCCATACATATACCTAAGTTATCAAGTAAACCATCTCAATCATGAGGAAACACAAAGGTCAAAGACTCAACTCAAACCAGTATTTTCATTATCGAAACTGTAACTGCTGAAGAGCCCCGTCTCTGGAGTGTACAGTGGTCATGTCACGAGTCTGAGTTACTGCTCACTAACCTAAGACTGCTGAGGTACTCCTCATGTCGAGTACCGTGGGCCAGCCACCCAAACACAGTAGTGCTTCCCGTCGGGGTATGCCACCCAAACACAGTAGTGCACACCCCCTAATAGCCTGCAGAGGTACTCTTTGGATGAGTACTGCGGGTCTACACTGTCACACAAGTAGTACCCCGTCCGCCATGGGTCTGCACCCAAAAAAAGTAGTGCTCCGTCCACTGGGCTTGTCGACTCACTCCAAGTCGAGTCGGTCAAGCAGTCTTCGGGTCTCAGTCGGCTACAAGGTCTCCGTACTCCGCACGCTCGTCTCTGGGAGGGTCCGCTCCACGAACTACAGGTCGATACTCCAAGTATCTAAAATTCCCACGAATAAGTATCTCAAAGGACTGCCTCATCATAGGGGTCTCAACGCAATAGACAGCGCGTCAATCGGACGCCCGATCTGTGAGTTACTAGCCTTTTCGTCCCCGGGGCCCGGTTGGTTTCGTGAGAGAACCAACCCGGCCATATCTTAACTGTAACCCGAACTCTCATAGGGTATACTCAAAGGGACCATTTCTCAACAAGATCACCAACGTCGCGGACGGTTCGTCAAACGGACGTCCGGTCTGGAGGTTATCAGCTTTTCGTTCTAGGGGCCCGGTTGGATTCGGGTGCAATCCAACCCGACCACTATCCAACTGCATCCAAAACTCATGCGAAGTATGCCAAAAGTTCCGTCTCATCAAGAGGAATTCAACGAGACAGACGGCGCGTCAGTCGGACGCCCGGTCTGTGAGTTATTGGCTTTTTCGTTCCAGGGGCCCGGTTGGTTTCGTGAGCGAACCAACCTGAACGCACTCCGACGGCGTCCAAACCTTGAGCGGATTAAGCTAAAAGTTCTGTCTCATCAAGAGGAATTCAATAAGAATGACGGCGCGTCAATCGGACGTCTGGAGCTCAAGATATAAGTGTTTCCGCTCTGAGGGCCTGGTTGGTTTCGTATCCGAACCAACCCGGCCGAACCCAAAGTTCCCCAAAACCTTGAGTGTAATATACCGAAACGACCGCCTCGATCCAAGGATCGCATCCCAACTGACGGTGCGTCTATCGGAGGTTCATATACCATGTTATGGTGTTTAAACGAAAATAGTCCGAAATGGGCGTCTGGGCCCGGCCCGGCCCAACCCCCCTGGGTTGGCCCGAACTGAGTCGACCCGGCCCGGGTCCGACCCATCAGGGCGCAGCCCGGCTGGCGCGGCCCGACCCAACTGGGGCAGTCCAGTCTGGCCGTGCGGCGCGCCTGCCTGGAGGCTCGGGCGAACCGGCCGAGCATTGAGACGCGCGGGGGGGGGGGGGGGGGGGGCACTGCCCCCCGCTTGCTTCGCTAACCGCGGCCCCACGTGGGGCCGCCCCTTGCCACCGGACGCGGCCGTGCGCCGTGTCCCGCCTCTCCGGTCCCGCACAGTCGCGTGACGAGCGGCCTGCCGACGCGGCTTCAGCCGCAGCCGCTCTTCCCGGCGGTGCGCTGGGCGCCGCTGTCTTCTGGCGGCCGGCCGCCGTGCCGGCGAGGCGCGCCGGCGGAGTCTTCCGCGGACCACCGGATGTGCTCCGGTGGTCCGTTTTGCTCGGCGCTTTCGCCAATGATCCTACCGGGACCCGACCCTTACTTCGGCGGCTTCAAAACGCCTTCGCGGACCGCCTCACCATCGTCCGTTGATCCGCACTTCGACAACAAACTGCGGGGTCTTCGAATCGCCTCCGCAGCCCCGACTCCGACCGCGGTTTCGTTCGGCCTCAACAGAGCGGCGCGACGACGCCATGATTCTTTGCCGCGTTCTTTGTCGTTTGCGCGCAGTGCAACGGCACCGCGCTGCCTTTCACGTGCCGCAACAAATTCAAAAAAATAATGGGGGGAGGAGGGTCGGCCGTGTTCGTGCGGTTCCGACCTCCTCCCGTTATTATGATAACAGGCGGCCCAATTGAAACCAAGAAAGGCGACAGATGAGATCACGATCAAAAATAAAATAAACCCCCACAACTTCCCGCAACAAATTATTCCTAACCCGCAAGGAAAACGTTCGTGGATCAAATAGATAATAAGTTGATCTGTGTTCTTTGTTTTCTTTAGAATGAAAGGATCAAGGGAATAAAATCATTCTCAAAATAATTCCCTACCTCAACATTATCGTCGAACGAGAGTTCGTCGTGGAATTAACCATCGCGGAAGAAGAGGATCTTCGCGGAAGAGAAGGATCGTCGCGGAAGAAACGTCATGGAAGGAGCGTCATTGATTTCCGAGGATGTGGCGTTCTTCGTCGGAGATCAGTGCGTTCTTCGCGTTCTTCGCATTCTTCATCGAAGAAGAACGCTTTCCTCCAAATTCTCTCCACGCCACAAGTTCCAACAGAAATAAAATAAGAACAGGCTTATTTGATTAATGCACAAGTCAACCTTTGAAATTCAAAAAGAAACAATCAATTCATTGAATTAATTGTAACGATTTAACCGCCCAAATTAATGAGGTGTTTCTTAACCAGAGTAAACGCACGGTTTGACTTCATTAATAGGGTGTGCGGGTGCGTTACTTAGAAGAAAAGAAACGGTGTGGTTCGTGTGGGACCCACCCCACCTTAATCCTCTCAAAGGTAGTTATCAACAAGTGGGTCCCACCCCTAACTCCCTTACGTAGGTTATAACCACATAAGAGAGAGGAAAAGTGTTGTGACACAACACTTAATCCACTTAACAAGAAAAGAAAAATATAATTGTAAAACAATTATATTATTATTCCTCACATTAATTAAACAACTCAACCCGAGAAAACGCAACTCCATAAGGGGTTTTCTTAAGCAATTACCGGTGCTGCGAGTTCATCGGTGCCCTCAGATTTCGATTCCGAGCACCGGTTCAAAAGTTAAAAAAACTCACTCGTTCGTTCACTGAACGTACCCGAGCTAAACTTCGGAAATTGATTCCGGGCACACCGGGCCTCAGAATCAGGTGCCGTCAGAAATTGCGTTCTTTGTAAAATCCCAAAAAAAATTAAAAAAAAATTCCCTTGAATTTTTATGGGTCTTTACACTCTGTCTTTGCTTGTACCAACTCTGACCGATTCAAATCGGCTTCACAAAAACTTCTTAATATCTCTAAAATCTTATTTTGAAAAAAAATAACTTATGAATTTGACAATTTGATCATCCATTTCTCTCTAAAAATCATAAAAATGTATTCTTGGAATTAAAATTTATTTCAAACTTTGAAGTTGAGCATGAAAATATTTTTGTTCTGTTCTTGAACGAGAAGAATTTGATAGATCATAAAAAGGTTTTTGAGTACCCTATAACTCAGTCTTCAATTGTACAGTTTCTTATTTCAACTTATTATAATTATTAATCATACCAGGGAAACATTATGGGTATGATACTCAACAATAAAATCATCTTCTATAGCTAAAAATTGTTTATCTGGTCTCATAGAAGGACCTTCAACTTCAACCTATTGAAGTGATTAGAATTGAAATTTTTCACCAGATGGAGATGGAAGATCTTCAAGAACTTCAGTCTATTCACCTTTTTTTAGCTTTAGTAGTCGTTTACAAGGTCTCAAAAAGGGATACTATCTAATCCATGATCATATCACTTGTTTCAACTATATAGGTACAAACATTCTCATCAAAATGAGCTCCTTAAGAATCGTTTTTTTCAACATGAGAAACCAGATCATTATGTTCTATTGCTTATTAATCAACTCCTTTAACTAAATATCCAACACAAACTTCCTCTATTATTTCTTCAGTAATTGGAACCAGTTGATTCACTATTTACACTATTGGGACTAAAACCTACAAATTGATTCTTATATTTTTATTGGTCTTATAGTAAGATAAACTCCACTTTATTCACCAGAAGTATCTTCAAAATATTCCTTGACTTATTCTCCACTATTTCTTATAGAACCATCCAATTTTAAAGTTCTGTGATCCCCCTAATCACATTTTCTTGACTGATCATCCTCCTCGTCTCTTAAATTCATCAACTTTATTTTGGATATGCTCCAAAAAAATACTATTTTTTAGTGTCACAGTTGAGAGAACATTGTTATGGTGACATTTGATTCCTTTATGAATGTTATATATCAACCATTTTTTATATTTAACAAGAGAAAATGACCCACCATATGGATAGAAGGACATCCAAGAACCCCTCTGGTAGTATTCATGCATATATCTGAGTATAAACCTATTGAAATTAAATTTTACGTCATTCAACATCAAGAACATCACATACATATTTGTAAAAATAATTTTCTCCAAATCCACTATTCTTAGCACTATTGAAGATTGAATGAACTTGACCAGGATATTTTGATTTGTTATTAAGTACTTTACTAGAATCTTTTTTATTGGGGTTATAAAAAACAATCACAACATGTTCTCCTTTGATTTATGGACATTATCCCCAATTGATATTAAATTGAAGCAGAACAAACCTTCAAGATGAAATTTGAATATGTGATATATTTCAGTTCTTGAGAAAGAAATTTATGTATCATTTACTTTTTAAGATACGATTCCATTTATGTTTCAAAAACTTAACTGTCCATTCTCGTTGAAATCATTCACATTTATTTCAAATATATACCCTATATTTTCTTTATCAACCATGTACTCCAGTCCTTAAAAGATTATGGATTTATTTAGTAGAAGATTCATCTTGAATAAGCATTCATAATATAATACTTTTTCTTAAATAACGTTTATTTATGAACTAGAAGGCCTCTACCTATTTGATCTATGAGGTTTGACTTCATTACATAAAAATTAAGATATTATTTCAAACATGCAGTCACCACTCCACGGAGTTGACAAAGGCCACCTAAGAGAGTTTTTTTTACATTTTTTCAAAAAAAAAAATTAAAAATACGACCAGGTTTAAAATATTTTTTTTACATCCCAAAGGCGGCACACCATGTGCCGCCTTCGATTCAGTTTCCGTCGGGCCAAAGGCGGTTCTCCAGAAACCGCCTTGCGCCATTGGGGAAACGAAAGGCGGCACACCAGTTCCCGCCTTTCAATTTTTTTCTGCGAAAGGCGGCTTTGGAAGAGCCGCCTTTCGTGTTTTAAATGGCCGAAGGAGGCTTCCCAGATGCCGCCTTCACCAAAAATATCCTTATAAAAGGGAGCCTCCCCACCCATCCTTCCTCACTCACAAATCCCTCTTCTCTCTAAAATTTTGAGAGCTCCTCTCTCTAAGTTGAGTTTTCCTTCGTGGTGCTTCCGGAGACGCAAGGAGTACAAGATTTTTGTGTCAAGCTTCATTTAGAGGTATTTTTTTTATTTTAAATTTATTTATTTATTTAATTGTAATTAGTTAATTTTAAATATTTAAGTATGTAGTAGTAATTATTTAAAGAAAATAAATAAATAGTTATATTATTAATGTTTTAATTAGTTAATATTTAATGTTAGATTAAGGTATATGTAATTTAATATTATTAATGAATGATTATGAGGGATAAATTATTTAATGTTAGATTAAAGTATGTATAATATAATATTATTAATGAATGATAATTAGGGATAATAATAATTTATTAATATTTTAGAGATAATCATAGACTAATTAAATGATGATTAAGGAATAATTAAGTCATGATTAAAGGGGTAATTAACCATGGATGATTAATTAAGGAATGTTTAAGGGGTGATTAAGTGATGATTAAGGGATGATTAAGGGGTCATTAAGGTAATTAAGGAATGATTAACTGATGATTAAGGGGTAATTAAGGAGTGATTAAGGGGTGATTAACTAATGATTAAGGGGTAATTAAGGAATGATTAAGTGATGATTAAGGTGTAATTAAAGAGTGATTAAGGGGTGATTAAGGGGTAATTAAGGAATGTTTTATGGGTGATTAAGTAACGATTAAGGGGTGATTAACTAACGATTATGGGGTGATTAAGTTGTCATTAACTAATGATTAAGGAATGATTAGGGGATGGTTAAGGGGTAATTAAGGAATTTTTACGTGATGATTAAGGGGTAATTAAGGAATGTTTAAGGGGTGATTAACTAATAATTAAGGAATGATTAGGGTATGATTAAGGGGTAATTAAGGAATGTTTAAGGGGTGATTAACTAATGATTAATGGGTGATTAAGGGATGATTAACTAACGATTAATGGGTGATTAAGGGGTGATTAACTATGGATGATTAGGGGGTGATTAAGGGGTGATTAAGGGTTCATTAACTAATGATTAAGGGGTCATTAACTAACAATTAATGGATGATTAAGGGGTCATTAAGTAAAGATTAAGGGATGATTAAGTGGTGAATGACCAACTCCAAACTGATTAACCAGCACTTAAGTAGTGATTAACCAGCACTTAAGTAGTGATTAACCAGCACTTAAGTAGTGATTAACCAGCACTTAAGTAGTGACTGACACATAAGTAGTGATTAACCAGCACTGTAATGAATCTTATTTTTTAGAGATCATTGAACATATCTTTAGAAAAGTTAAAAATTGTTCTAAAAAACATTAGTGGCTTAATTTAGGAAGGTTTTAAAATTTTGGCGTCATGGAAGTTTATGTCGTTATCTAAGCAATTAAATCCCTGTCTGGATACTACAAGTGGATGTGGCTCTGGCACAGCTGTACCTAGGGGTGAAAGCCCCGACAAGGAGTTTCGGGCCTGACCCAGGGTATCCTGGTACACGACAATGGGCCTTGCTGCACTCCTGGTTTGACACTCCCGGGGGATATGCTTTAGATGATTGATATTTACTTCATGAAGTACTAAAATACCTTTAAGAAGATAAAAAATGTTATTTAACATGTAACAAAACATTATTGACATATTCAGTGATCAGTAAACATTTTTCATGTAGAGAGACATGTTTGCTTGTTTTTACTGCTATAGAAAGTTTATTCAAACCGAGTAAGGAGCTTCTTATAGTATACAACCAACATCTATGGTTAACACATCTAATTGTGTTACCATAACTGATCTTCAAGATAGAATTCGTGGTTGCTTAAATCTCGGTCCTCATCAAGAGATAAAGTCTATTAGTTATAGACATTTGCAATTCCCTGCCACGTTATGGCATCTTGCTTGTCCATTGGCTGCTGATGAGCACTGGGTCTAAGCGGGAACTTTATTTTCCCAATGGTCTGATGGTGAAATGATAGAGTTATATGTTGAAGTTTCCAATGTTCAACAACATCAAAATGTTCGAAGTCATAGACATGCACAAATAGTTGTTGAAGAAGCTTCATCCCAAGAAATTGAGGGTGTTCGCCCTGTTGTGGAGGAGGAAAACTTAGATGATCTGCCAGATTTACATATAAATCATTCTTCAGATAAGGAATTTAATAATGATGGAACAGACGGAGAAGACAATGATGATGGGGAGGGAGCTGGAGATGGGGAGGGAGCTGGAGAAGATAAGGTAGTAGTTTCTCAAAATAGAGTAGTTCAAGAACATTCTCGACCAACATTAAATCATCCACCACCCTTTGAATCTTGGTCCGAAGCAATGGAACGTGTACCTGAATTCGACAACAATGTTCTGACACCTGCAACAGAATTTCCTGGAGTTATAGTGGATAGGTTTAGTGAGTTGGACAAAACATTATATAATGGAAGGGATTTTCCAAGTAAGGATGCGTTGAAGAGATTCTTAAAAAGATTTCATATTGAGAGGCATTGTAGATATGTAGTTTAGGAATCATGTCGAAAAAAATACGTCATACGGTGTGATAAATTTGATAAAGACTGTAGATTCCGGTTGAGGGTGATTCCAGACATTGCATTTGGTGGATGGAGAATTTCAAAGATTGAGGCAGTTCATTCTTGTGTTCAGCTAAACTTGACACAAGATCACACTGCTTTGGATGCTGAATTTGTGTCAACTGTTATCGTTGAGATGATTAGGACCTGTCAAGATGTTCCTATAGCCCTTGTGCAAGAGAGGATACTTCAAACTTTCGGTTATAAGATTTCTTATAACAAGGCATGGATAGCGAAACAGAAGGCAATTGTGAAGGTCTACGGTGATTGGGATGAATCGTATCGGGTGCTTCCGCAATTATTAGCCATGCTGAGCCACAACAACCAAGTTGTCTACCATATAAATACGAAAGAACATGTGTTTGAAGATAATCGATTGGATCAATCTCATGTTCAATGTCATCGGTTATTCTGGTCATTCCTCCCATGTATTTCCGCATTTTGTTTTAGTAAACATTTCATACAAATTGATGGAACATTTCTATCTGGAAAGTATAAGGGAGTATTGTTGATTGCGGCAACCCAAGATGGGAATCGTTCACCACTTCCGCTTGCATTTGCAATTGTGGAGAAGGAAAACTATGAATCTTGGAGCTGGTTTTTGGCATGCATCAGCAACCATTTCACACGCATTCGAGGTGTTTGTTTGATATCTGATCGACATAGGGAAATCAATGAGGCAATCAATGCGGATCCTAATTCATGGAGGCCCCCAAATGCACATCATCGATACTGCATCAGACACATTGCTAGTAACGTGCGCAAAACCTTTCATAATGAGGCTATGAAGAATGCAATCACGAGGCTTGGTAAGAAATGTCGTCATTGATGTTTACTATTTTAATGTAAATAAAAATATAATTTCTATGACCTGTGATCATATTTATGTAGCATATGAGCCAGATCAACGAAGGTTTGAGGCGCGTTACGAAGAAATCCGTAAGGCTAACCAAGAAGTGTATGATTATATGATGAAGATTCCAAAAGAGAAATGGACATTGTCCTATGATGGGGGGAAGAGGTACGGACACATGACCACAAACATTGTGGAGTGTATAAATGGCGTCTTCAAGGGGCTTCGCAAGCTACCAATTATTGCCCTAGTTCAGGAGACATTTTATCGTTGTGTCAAGTACTTCATTGATAGACAAAAACTAGCCTCAGATGGGATTCAACAGGGGCTAAGATTTGGAAAAAACTTTCAACGAGATATTGACAAGAACATTGAAGAATCTTCCAGTTATCGAGTGTGTATATTCCTTCGAGAAGACTCAGCATTTGAAGTTCAAGAGTATTGTTACCCCATTATAGGTAACAGCGGTGAAAAATTAGTGGTACTTCTAGAAGCAAAACAATGTCAGTGTGGAAAGTTTCAGGCATTAAGGTTTCCATGCGCACATGCCATCGCAGCATGTGCGTCTGTGAATGTATCATGGGAAGCTTATGTTGATCTAGTATACCGATTGGAGGCCATTGCTAACTGTTATGTTGCGCCATCGACGCCTGTTGGGGAGTTTCGATATTTCCCAATGCCTAAAGACCAGCCCATATTGATTCCTGACATCAGTAGATTACGACCACGGGGAAGACTGAAGACCAACAGGGTACGAAATGAGATGGATTGGACTCAAGAACAAGGGAAAAGGTTGAGATTTCATCTATGTCATCAAGAAGGGAATAACTGGAAACGATGTCCTAACATTGCTGGATCGAGTTCACACACTCAGCCACAATGATGTGTTGTATCCAACATGATCTTTTCATGTAGTCAGTTATATGTTGTTAATATCAGAGATGAACTTTTTAAGAATTGTTTCACATTTCCAATAAGCAACTTCTCTACTTCCAATAACGAACCTCTGTATTCAATACTTTTAAATCCATTAATCTGAACGTAATCTTAGAGAACAAAAACATTATTAAAAAAAGGTTATTTGTCATCGAAGACAAAAAATTATTAAAACATTTATCATAAAGGATCTTCATAAATCATACATAACCGGGATAAAATGTTTATATATATAAATGTATGACACCATATCTTAAAAAAAATAACTTTCATGGTAAAAAAATATATAAAGACACGATAGATAAATGTTCTCTAAAATATGACGAAATTCCCTTAACTTTTTCTAAAAAAAACATGACATATCGTTCATTATACCAATCATAACATTCTATTAAATTTAACATTATATTTATATTTTATAGTGAAGACTAATTTACTTTTCTGGCTTCCAAATGGATGATATTCCACTCCTCACCAAGCAGCATAGGCATGTTTCTCGTGATGTGATAGAGGGTCGGGATGTTCGACGGATTAGGGTGCGGCGAGCACACCATTTTCGACACATGGCGCCTCCAACTGCTATTATACCATACTTACGTCATGCTGGATTCTACGGCATTGCCGTTTATGATTTCACTTACACTGATCATCCCCTTCTTGCTGCCTTGGTCGAGAGATGGAGACCAGAGACTCACACATTCCACTTGCCAGAGGGAGAGATGACTATCACCTTAGAGGATGTGGCAGTGCTACTCGGTCTTCCTATTCAGGGAGATGCAGTTATTGGACCCACCAGTGGGGATTGGGCTGAGCTAGCATAGAGATTATTAGGTGTCGATATTTTGGCTGATCATACTGCTATAGATGGTGGGTCCATATCTATGCCTTGGATTGCTTTGCAGTTTGAACATTTACCTGCTGATGCTGATGAGCAGACCATCATGTGTTATGCTTGGGCATATATCTTACGACTTATTGGAGGTACATTGTGTTCAGATCACTCGGGTGTGCATGTGCACATGATGTATCTTAGTTTACTGGAGGACTTTGATCGGATCGGGAGATACAGTTGGGGATTTTCATGTTTGGCCTACACTTATAGAGCATTATGTACGACATGCCGCTCAGATCACACAGATCTCGGAGGATGTGTCATCCTTATACAGTTGTGGGCATGGGAGTGCATCCCTGTCCACGCCCCTGTTACTGTTGGTCAGAGGCTTCCTATAGATGTGCTATAGGACGCTCCACGTGGACGATGGTATGATCCGTCATATTTATTTGTTTCTGGTTGTATTATGATTTATTATATTTAATTTCTTATTATTTATCACTTTCAATGTTGTATTTGATAGGTGGAGTCAGGCACATCGTTTCGTCGATGCTCCGACCCACAATTTGGCTGCATATCGTCTCATGTTGGACAATTTACTACCTGACAGCGTAAGTATATATCATCATTTTTGTTTTTTGTTAACAAATTTCTCTGATGAAATGTCATATGTCATTAAAGATTCATTGGATGCCATACTGGAGTCTGATTCAGGACTTACCCACATATTGTACTGCTGGACTTCATAAGGTTGTGGCTGTAGTGCCACTCATTCACTTTCATATTATTGAGTGGCACCAGCCCGATAGAGTTATGCGTCAGTTTTGCTGTGTTCAGCTGATTCCACCTGCACCACGACAGTTACCAGCGCTTCATGGCTTGAAGCTCACGGGGAGACAGCATGTCGATTGGCGACGACGACATGCCCAATATGTCGCCATCTGGGACAATCGAGCAGAGCATCGTATCACAGGTGTATGTACGATGTGATTCTACCTATCAGATCAGGTAGAGTATGAGCCATGGTATAGAATGAAGTCTATATTGTATCTGAATCAGCACGGGAGAGGGATTCAGGATCTGGTAAGTCAATAAATTTCACATAATATATTTATTACGCTATTTTATAATTCATTTTGAATCTCTGTACAGCATACCAGACTACGACGACTATGTCGCATGACTTATCCAGAGGAGGAGGAGGTTGCTAGTTTATCTGTGATCCATGCTGCTTTGGAGGAGACGATGCCGATTTGTCGATCTATTCATGATAGTATCATCCATCCTAGACCCTAGAGACATGATGTTCCTGCTCAGGAACATGATGCTCCTATCCCAGGAGATGAGGGTCCTACTCAGGAACCTGCAGCAGCAGCTGGTGCTGTTCCCCAGCGACGACAACAGCGACGGAGACCGCGTCCTGCTGCACATGAGCCCTCACCTGTTCCAGAGGCACAGGTCAGTGCTCTATCAGTCCAGCCTGACCCGTCTGGGTTTGTGCAGTAGGATGCAGCATGAGATCCATCTTTTTTGACAGGATATCCACAGTATTCGCCAGATATTTATTTTCCAGGGATTTATCAGGGGTCATCTCCCATGCCGCCATCTTTCATACTGGATCCTTCACCGCCTATATGGTTTCCTGAGGGTATGATGACAGCCCCTTCTACTTACGTAGTGGGAGAAGGATCTCGTGCACACGATGACATCCCTCCGACACCTCCTTCCATGCAGACTATGACAGAGGATCCCGTGATTGATGTTTCAGTGCCCGAAGATCATCCCTCTCCAGGTCATCATACTCCATCCCAGCATGGAACACGTCGCTCTCGATATGGACGTACCATTCGCACACCACCTTGTGGGACAGAGCCTCACCATAGACACTGACATTACTTCTTCATGTAAATTTTTTTTGTTTATTAAAAAGAGTGCATTACTTTTACTCTAAAATAATTTCTTAAAAATTATCGATGACACATAATTTACAAGCTTTCAAAAACACCTATGTGAAACTTCATAATGGTTCAAGTACGTGACTTTGAAAGCTTATAAAATATAAACTATAAGACCGATATTAATGAAAATTAAAATATGAATTAAACATATAGGAGATAGTTGAAAACAAAATGAATTTCTTAAGAAATGTTGATGATAAATTATTTAAAAGGTTTCAAAACCACCTTCCTGGAACTCAAAAATGTTTCAAGTAAGTGATTTTGAACGTGCAATTCTATGACAAACCTTTAGATGAAATGTGTCAGTTCCCCACTAGATGTGCATGTTCCTCCGAAATTTTCAGGCTGGAGATAATCCACCTTAAGTTCCACATAGCCTTATGCCTTCCATGGATTAATGTCAAACACTTCATCCCATTTTTTTACTTTATGGGGAAGTAAAACTCATTCCTTTGAATATGCACATTACCATGAACATATAAAATCATCATTTTGCAAGAAAAACTACTAATCTCATGTTCACTGAAATACCCCTTAACGTAAGAATGATACAAATAGTGTAAGTACCCAATAGCAAGATTCCAATCCATTTTAAATGGGCTATGTGGAATCATTGGTGTTTTCATCTGATTAATAATTTAAAAGGTTTCAAAACCACCTTTCTGAAACTCAAAAATGTTTCAAGTAAGTGACTTGGAAAGCTTATAAAATATAAACCATAAGATCTTTTGAAATGAAACTTAAAAGATGGATTAAATATATAATAAGTAATTGAAAATAAAAACCATTTCTTAAAAATTGTTGATGAAATACAATTATATATATACTTATGCTTCAGCAGGAGCACTCCACGGGGAAATCCCAGCTCTTCCAGGAGCTCCACCGAGTGCCCGTCGCATTCCTCCGCCACCTGCACGATCTCCGCGCCGTCGCACCGTGCGCCCTCCGACTTCATTGGTTTTCTTGGTCTTCAAAATTTTGAAAATAAAAGTTTTGGGGTTTCAAAGGTTATGGTTCAAGAGAAAGTTTCAGAGATCACAACGTTGATAGGGTGTGAGATCAAAGGTAAGGGAGAGAAGGGTTTTTATCTTAGGGCTTCTAAATGATAGTTTTTCTTTTCAATCCAAAATTTCAGAGTAATCATTTGTGATTTCAAAATTGGAAAGACATTAAAAAAATTCAATTAAACGAGATTTAAATAGTTTTTTTAAATAACCTAAAAGAAATAAATATTCAAAAAAAATTGTTAATTTAAATGAATAGGATAAATATTAGAAATCAAATGATAAAATTAAAATCTAAAATAAAACAACTTTACAAATTCTATAGAGATTAATCCAGTAAAAATAAAATATTTAATTTAAATTAACTAACCTAATTGAAATTAATAAAATCAAAACATTCAATGAGAATTTTTTAGTGAAAATATCATCACGTTGATACTACGTATTTACAAATTTTATAGGTATATCCCCGTTTTGGAAATGGTCATGTTGAAAATGTTTCCTTATATCGATATTCTTAGTCTTAGAGTGACATTTTTTTTAAATATTAATAGTTCTAGTATTATCACATAAAATAATAATATGAATAATTTTTTTCCAAAATCTAGAAGTGTGTCTTTCATCAAAAATTATGATCCACAACAACTTCCAAAAGATACATATTCCACCTCAGTTGTTGACAATAAAATTCAACATTTCTTCTTATTAGACCATAATACTAGGGAATTTCTTAAAAAGTGACAAGAAGCTAGGTTACTTCTTCTATCTAATCTACACCCTCCAAAATCCATATCTGAATAATTTATAATCAGAAGTTTTGGGACAATTTGGAGATATAAAAACAATTCCTTTCAAATATCTAAAAATTATTCTAACAACAGTAAGATGAGATTCTTTTGGATTTTTTTGAAATGTTTCAATAATACAGACATAAAATATATTTTATGTTCAACTAGAAGTAAGATATAGAAGACCACCAATCATACCTCGATATAACTTCTTGCCAAATTGTTTCCTAGATTCTTCTTAATCATGTTTTCTATAAGTACTCCTGGGATTTGTATAAGTTGTACTATTTTCAAGTCCAAACTTTTTCAATAAATAAATACTATATTTTCATTGAGTAAAAATATTTCCAAAATACTTTTAATAAATTTGAAAACAAAGAATGGAATTCAATTATCCCATCATAATTATTTTGAATTATTTATTACAAAAGTTCTGAGAAATAATTACAAAGATCTTTTTTAGTTGATACTAAAATAACACCATCTACATATACTTGTACAAATAAAATATCAAAATAAGAATTTTTCCCTAAATGGGACGGATCTTCTAACCATACTAAAAATCTATTTTGAAATGAAAATAACTTAATCTTTCATACCAAGATCTTGGTGCTAATTTAAGGTCAAAATAGTTTTAGTAAGTTTGAAAATAAAATTTAGTAGATGGGAGATTTCAAAACCTAAATGCCGTTCAAAATAGACTTAATTAAAAAACCATATAAAAAAATATTTTATTTTGATACGATATAGTCTAAAATTAATATGAGATGCACATGATAAAATAATTCTAATGGATTTTAGCATAGAAACCAGGAAAAAAGTTTCTTAATAATCTATTCCTTCCTCCTAGTTGTATCCTTTAGAAACTATTTTAACATTTTTCCTAGAGATTATTCCATGGTCATCTTTCTTATATCTTTGTTCCTATCACATGATGGTTTGAGGGCCTATAAACTAATTTACAAAATTTATTTCTCTTAAAATTTTTTAGTTATTCCTACATAGCTATCATATAAATTTCATATTTTAAGGATTATTCTACATATTTAGGTTGAAATAGGGATATGAAGGGATATAACACATCTAGCTTTCATACATTACTTCTAGTCCTAATTCCTATTTCTAGGTATCCTATAATAGTCTCTAAAGTATGATTCGTTAAGGTTCTATGTTTTTTAGTTTATACACTTTAAATTCTATCAGTTTTATGTTTTTCTTAAATGGATTGAATCACATTATATTTTTTTCAAATACATATTTAGAATAATTAAGACTCAAGTTATTTAAACAATCAGTGGCTTCATCTGTTTTCTTTTTTATTGTGATCAGAAGGATCAATTTCATAAGTCGTCACATGAATAGTATCTCTAACTATCCATTACTTTTTATTAGACCCTATGAAATATTTAGAAGTAGAAAAATATCAATATTACTTCATTAGCCTTTATATAAAACTTACCAAGGTTTTACATAGTGTTCAAGATATACACCTTATATTCAAAATCATTAAAGTTTCCGACTTTAGGTTTTATGTTATTCCAACACTCATAAGGTTTATTTTTAAGAAAAGGCTTAATTAAAACTCCATTCATGATATGGAAATCTATACATACATCTTCTTCCAAAAAATAGGTAGGAAGAATATATTCTTTTAACATAATATTTATCATTTCTTGAATATTCCAATTTTTATCTCTCAATTATATCATTCTATAGAGATATTCTCATAAGAGAGAAAGTATATTTAATACGAAATTCTGAGTAAAAATAATTAAATTATTGATTCCCAAACCCTCATATATGATTACTTCTTAATGAAATTATTTTGAAATATTTTTTATCATGAATAATTTTTAAAAAACTCAAAAAATAGAAAAGGCTTCAATTTTAAATTTTAATAAATTAACCCAGGTAAATATGAAAAAATCATCAGCTAAAAAAAATAAAAAATCGTTTTGTAAAGCATTCTACTCTTGACGGTCCAAAAAAATCCATGTGAATAAGTTATAAAGGTTTATAAGTATCAAACTTATTAATATATTTAAAAGTTTAATTATTCTAATTTCCAATTTGGTTTGCATCAAATTCCTATTCTCATCGAACTTAAGATTGGTAAGATATGAAACTAATTTTTCTAAGAAAGATTATATGTGGAAAATAAATTAAAATGTCCAAACCTACAATCCCATATTTTGGATTTGTTTATTCCAAAATTTAAACAATTAAATTTATGTTCACATAAGTAAATAAATTCCAATGTATAAATATTTTTAGTTTTATGTGATTTAAATTTAATCAACATATCTTCAAAAATAGAAAATGTATTCTTATAAAATTTAACTGAAAATAATTTCTGATAGAGTTGAGAAATGCTTATGAGATTGTGATTCATCTCCAAAAAATATATAACATTGTTGATGAGGATAGTTTTTGGATTTTCATCTAATCCAACTCCAATAATCTTTCACTTAGCATTGTATCCATATGTAACTAACAGTCTATCTACTTTTGATAATTCATAGAAATTTAAAAAGTATATACTCAGGAGTCTTGGGAATCCACTATCTATATGTACCATATTATTCTTATGTTCTTATATATTTTTACTTAAAAAATATTAAACCAAAGATTTTTTTTACTCAAATTATCTTTGGTCCGTAAGGGTTAGATAATAAAGATACTTGTAACCAGATCTATTTAACCTTACCTGAATGTATAGAATTATGTTTAGATAAATTTCTAGAATTAATATATTTATTTACACTATTAATATAATGATTTTTCTAGAAATAGTTTATAATATAATTTCCTTTAATTCCATATAAAAAATAATCCACCTTAGACATGATATGTCACTTTGAACTAGGATAAAAATAGTTTCCCTATAATTTTTGGTTTTCACCATTACATTTAATTATATATTTTTATTTCTTAAAAAAAATTATTTCCAATAATTTTGTCTAAGGATAATTATCCCTTAGATAATAAACTAATAGAACTTTTAAATGATTCTACTTCATCCTATAACTATTTATTTCTTGTTTCATGCACAATGTATCTTGAAGCATATTTATATGGTTTTTTGTTTAACTATAAGTTCTATTTCAGCATAGATTTTTTTTATTTTAAAAATAAAATATAAATATTCTTTATTTATTTATGGTTTTTTACCGGGATTCATATTGCTCCTTAACTACAAAATAGTATGTATTCAATTATAATTTTGATCAACCTTTGAAATGGGAAGCATAATAATAATGGGAATATAAGTTTTCTCCTATATCCATAAATCCCATGTTTACTTTCAGATTTGACGATTGCTTCTCTAAATCAGAACATAAAGAGATGGTGGAGTCTTCATAAGCACTCCATGTAGCCTTTATATACTTTTTACATTTACGCTCATAATTAGATTTAATTTGGTAGTTCTTTTATTTATTTTACATTTTTTTGTCTTTTCCTCTTTCAATTGTGGGTAATAAAGTTTGATGTGCCCTATTTTACTACATTCGAAGAACCAAATTTATTTTAGTTCATGATCATTATTTCTAGAATAATTTTATGAATTTTTGAATCCCCTTTTATTTTTATGGAATTTATAGAATCTTATAGCAAGACGATTGAGTTCTTCCCTAGAGTTTAAAAAAAATAATCAATTGGAGATATTACATCCTCCTTAATATGATTTTCTCTTTTTGGTGTAGTAACTTTTAGAGTAGTATTTTCCCCTTTAATCATTATATGATCTTCCAATTTAGATTGAATTTCATTTTCATACATCATTAATATACCAACAAACTATTTCATTTATAATTATTTAATAGGTGCAGATAGTCTAATAGTAGAAGAGATTCTATTACATTTTATGGGTAAAAAAATACATACTTTTAAATATTGATCTAGATCTGGAATTGGAACTCCCAAGCCAGAAATGCCATTAAATATTTCAGGAAATATTCCATTCATTTATGTGATGATTTCACCATCATACATTCTGAAGGTAGAAAAAATCAACTTATCAATGTTGTATCTTAGTTGTTTGACATATTTAGTTCCTTCACAGGAAACAAATATAGTCTACCACATCTCATTGGAAGCTTTACATTGATAAACACAATTAAACTCATTCGTACGAAGTCTATATATGATAAAATTAATAGATTTTAAATTTACATAATATTAATTCTCCTTTGAAGGATCCCACATTTTTAGTTAAGTGGGAATTTTATAACATTTAACAATATTCATATAAACTTTAAAACCAAGAGTCAAAACATATATAATCATTCTTGCTTTTTAGTAATGATAATTTTATCCATTGAAATATGATGATCTAATCATTGGAGTCCCTTCTTTGAGATCATACATAGACATATTTTCTTTATATATATCTTAAACATAATCTTGCTAGAACTTATCATATTACTTCAAATAGAACTCCGTTGATACAAATTATTTTTCAGAAAATGTGTAGACACAAGAGGGGTATGGGTGAATTGTGTCCTTTAAAAACACATAGATAATTTAAAATTAACACCCCTTTATGATTCAATGTAGTATTATTTTCTTCAAGCATATTTTAGCCATATAAAATAAAAAATACATGAAAATATCCATTTTTATATTGGTTTCGGGAATAAAGACCTAGTAGGCCACTCCACATATTCTCTCTCCATGATATTTTTGATTTTAAATTAATATGAAATTTTATCAAGGAACTCTACAACTGAGTATAAGAAGTTGAAACCATATAAAAAATTAGGTTAATTTATAGGGGATCGTTATATATACTTCTTAGTGTGAGAATATAACACTCCACCATGAATGAGTACATGAATTAAGCACTCCAATAAAAGAAGATGAGTTGTTTGTTGAATAATAGGTTCATCCCATAGTTATAATAAAAACCCAAACATGATGAATATTTTTTATTTAGAGAATAAAATATTCAAATAATTATATCTTAAAGTTGATACTTGTTTTTAGATAATCTTAAATTAAATTCAACAAAATCAGAATAATCTTAATCAGTAGAATGATGAACACACAAAATCAGATTATAATATGTATGTCTCTAAAGTGTAGCCTTAAAATAGTGAAAAAATTAATTCAAATAACAAAAAAAATCAAATTAAATTTAGTATTAAGAAGGTTTTATCCTCTATAAAATAAGAATCCAATGAAAAATAGAGAAAGAGATTTTATTTGGAAGCTTCATTAATAAGAATATAGATCTAATTGATTATAGAAAGTCACATCAAAATCTAAGATATATTTTCAATATCACATCATAACGAATAATAAATCTATAAATAATAAATAAGAACACTGAGTTGATCGTGGTAAAATAGATTCATAAATAACTCCATATATATTAAGATAGTAAAAATTATTAGTATTTTTGGAGCTTGAATTTAAATTTCCCATAAAAAACATAACTTCACTTATACATAGGAAATATTTAATCTATTGATTAAAATAATTTGAAATAGTCTTTTTATATATATTTTAATGATATATTTATCCCAACTAAATCATTTTTAAAGTCTTATGAAATATACCAAAATTAAATTCTATAAATGAAAGCTTCAAGTATAGGGTTTCTTTATGTTGGGATAATTGTAAAAGTACGGTTAACAACATATTGTTGATTCCAAATGGTTGGTAACTATTCATATGATACAAAATTGAATGTTGGGGTTTTCAAAAAAGTTTGGTTCTCAATCTAAACAATTTTCTTCAATGTAGGGTAAAAAAGTAGCATTTGTCAGCAAATGTTAGGTTCCCAACCCTAGTGGTATCAAAAAATATAAGTTTCACAGTAGTGATTCCAAAATACATAAAAAACATCCCAAAAACTTTGAAAAACATAAAACCAAATATATTTAGAATAGAATAAAGATAATCCTGAAATTTACATAATATAATGTCATTATTAAAACATATTATCGTATTTGTGAGTAGTAAAATCAATGAGTGATTAAATAATATTGTTGGATCAACATATTTCCAACAACCTAAGCTTACCCTTACACATGATTTGATAATTCCACCGTTCCCTTAAGTTTGGTAGTTGTTCTACATAAGGGTCACCAGTCTTACCCTTATGCAACACAATTCCAAATATAATATAAGGGTAGCTTGATCCTACCCTTAAAAAACCTTTAAAATAGTAATTGACCCAGACACAAGATGCTAAGTACCTTTATTTCATGCATGGGAAAACCCCCTTACCCTTATGCATGATGAGGAATACCCTTTTAAGAGTTTTGAAAACTCATTGGTACGTTTATTAAAATCAAATATTTTAGATCTACCCTTACAAAACCTATTTAAAAATATTATTCCCTTATGTGGTTGTTATAAACACAATCTTACCCTTAAAAACATTCAATTTCATGCATAAGGGTAATTATTTCATTGAAATTATTAACTTTCAAATTAAAATCTCTTTAAAATAATTATGTAAACAGTTTATTATCACATTAAAAAAATTCAAAAACACTTAAAAAACATTATAATCACTTAATAATGTGAAAATTAATTTTAAAATAAGCTTTTATTACATAATATTACTTAATTTGAAGAATTGTTTAAAAACCTTTGTATAATAAAAAGAAACCTCTAAAATTTATGAAACTTCTCATGAACCACTATACACCCCATAATGAAAAAGGAAGGGATTAGGGAAAATATGAGAATTTAACATAATAATTAATTTTATATTACTCATTATATATTCATAAACAATATATATATTTATTTTCCATAACTCCTTTGAACTCAAAATAAATACAAAAAAACCATAAGAATATAAATTCTACAGTACATGGGTGAGGAATATACTAGTTGTAAAACTAGTTGATACCACTTATTTATACCAAGCATGTGGTACCACTTGAAACCCACATCATCAAATTTCTCCGTAATGAATTTTTCTTTCAAATAAAGATGAATATCCTTTAAGTGTACATTTCAAAATCCCCTTGAGTGATTGCACTATCACCATTTTTTTGATGATCCTAAACATGTTAAAAACCTTATTTGGATGATTCTATCATCAGAAAACACTCCTTGATTCCACTTATTGATATAATTAGTAATCCAAGTTACTTATGGGTATCCTATAAAACATTCAAATGACTCAAAAATTTCAGTTTATAACAAATAAAAAAGAAATTTTGTAGTTAATAATTCAACTTCTACTGTTGATCAACTCATTTAGGGTATTCTACCATCCAATAAGGCATGGTATTAGTAAAAATGCTTCCAAAATAGTCCCAAAATTATTAGGAAGATATGAACTTGAATTTTAAAACTATACATCGTCAAAGAATTCTAGATACCCATTATTTCTTTGATATTTAAAAATTTATTCAAAAATTATAGTATATAAATTTTGATTGACTTTGGTTTATGTAAAGTTGAGAGATTAGAAAACAAAACTAGAAAAATTAAATATTTTCACTATATCCACATTCTCTTGTTAACATGTATAAAACAATTCAAGAAACTATTATTTAAAAGCGATATATTTTTCTTTATAAATTCTTTGACTCCTTTCAGACTGACAAATCATCTCATTCCGATGCATATGTGGTTCATATCCTAATTTATCATGAAATTACAAAGCATCAATCCTTTTTACAATACTAAGAAAATTTTATTTGGAATCACACCCACCCATTGGATATTATTTACCTTTTAATCTTGTAACACTTAAAATAATGAATAAAAAATTTAAAACATAAGGGGAATGAGGTTACCACCGACATCCCAAGTTTGAGGAATTCCGGTTTTCATGATGAACCAACCCTTCACCTTCAATATTATTATTATATTCCCTTATGGTCACTAGTTCAATTTAAATTGAAAAAATATCATTCTAGATTCACTTTTTTTGTTTCTTTGTTAACCTCAGATTTAGTTCCTTCTTTGTTGTGAGACCAATCTGAATTTGGATTTTATATTTTATTGATGCAACATCAGGGAGTATTTCTTCTTTCTTCTTCCTCCAATGTAGAGGTCTATTAAAAATGTTTATATTTTTCTAAAAGTACCACAACTCTAGTAACCTTGAGCCTGTAGTTACATTATTACACTGGTACTACATACATGTTAGCATATCCTAAAGGAATAAATAGTTTATTAGTATTGAATAACCAGATGAAAATGTGATTCCCATTTAACTTTGGAAATATAAAATACTTTTTATAAAAGGATTCTTTTATCCTCGATGTTATTCATAATAAAGTTATTCATATCCTGGGGAAAATAAAATATAGAAAAGAATGATTTCAGATTATTGGTAAGGAAATTAATATAGTGGAAGATCATAAGTCATGAATAATATGTAAAGAATAAATCATGGTCATAATAATTCCATATAAATAATCACACAAACTGGAAACTCATCCATGGATATCATAAAAGAATGAATAATCACATGGAAATCAATAAATTATTTAATAATATTGGAATGAATAATATATGACATTTAAAACTTCTCATCAAGGCATTGGATAAGACATCTAAAAATAGCATTGAGGTCTTGTGGTAAGACGTATGAAAATAAATGGGCAAGGCATCAACCAAAAACTAATCTAATTTATCTCATGATAACTAATAATGCACCGAGGGAATATATTAAGCCCTACCCACCACTTATTATGTTCAATTCTTTACGCATAATAATGATGAATATAACATAATCAACATGCCTAAAAAATCAATAACTATCTATATTGGATAAACCGACATATGGAATATCAATACTTTCCCCAATTAAGAAGATTATAAAACAGCCAGATAAATATTTGGGATTGAATCATTAGATTAAATCCATAATATAATATACATAAAATAATTTTGACATAGATGAAAATACTTTAAAGAGATTACTGGAATATTTCTTGAGGAAAACACACTTTTCACTTTGAAAATCAAAATTTTAATCTAAAAAATTCACATTATTTAAAGAAACAATTTTATTTTAAAATTAAATTTAATAACTATAAGGCAAAATTAAAATCATTGTACATTAATTATTGTAGGAAATTTATCTCACTCTATATAGGTTAAAAAACAATTCCTTTTACACTTTTGGTAAAAGTCAAATAATACCTCGTTCTGAAAATAACAAGAAGACATCTTTAAAGAATATTTTTTTAAAAGTAAAAACACGTATAAAAATGTATTTAATAAATTATTATAGGATATGAATATTATAATTAATTTTTTTTTGGAGAAATTGTGGATATGGAATAAGATACTCACCCATTAGGGAAAATCCCGAATGGTGATGAGATTATGAAATCAACTCTTTCCACTTTAGTAACCTTTAAATCGTAAGTCCCATGAAATAAATAAATTAATTAATATGAAGGTTCTAAGTAAAATTAAGATAAATAGATTCATGATATAACATATCAAATGGGATGTTTATAAAGCAAAAAAATAAATAAATAATTGGTGAATATGGTATATATCTTACTGAAGTAAAAGTGAGACAAAAAAAACCTTACCTCAACTTTGAATTCCTTTGTACACCTCAAATCCTCACGTATAATAAAAATAGATCTATTATAAATATATTCTAGAACCATAGTCATATATATATATTATACCATATATTATTTACTTATAACTAATTATCACCCTTTTATTAACAATTCTTTTTTAAAATCATTTTTCTAGGTGATAACTGGTATGTTTTTCATGTATGTTTTGGTTTAGTAGTTGAATTTACTATAATTTGATCATGGTTATATCATCTTCAGAATGTTAATAATTATATAATTACAATTTATATTATATATATATATATATTTAGGGTCATCTATAAAATTTATGGAAAGAAAAATGAATTACACTGTTCATGGAGACAGTAGGCCATACATACGTATAAACACTATTTTCATTTTTTTATATGGAATGAAAGAAAGGTAAAGAATAATTTTGTTTTATAGAATAATTTTTATATCATATAAACTGTACATATTCAAAAAATCCATCATTATTACTATCCAAGTAACATTTGAAATAAAAACAAATCACATCACTTTGTGGAGGTGGTAGTCGACACATACACACGAGCGACATTATTGTATTCCAACAGATTATAAAGTAAGATGGTAAATGTGATATTATAATTATTGAGGTATAATTACATAATAATGATCATATATAAACATTAAAACCATCATAATAACCATCCATGAAATATGGTGGTGGGAAAATGAATTGTATCACTATATAGACATGGTAAGCCATACGTACACATATGGGATACATTCACTTCCCATTTGATGGGAAAGATGGTGTATAATGGTGATTTAGTAATTATAATATAATTTAATTATATTTTGGATAATTAATTTATTAATTTATTATAAATATTAATGATTTATATGAGGTAAATAAGAAGTAAAAAAACTGATCACCTATGGAGATTACCTCTCCTTTGAATGTACTCCTTTAAATAACCTCTTAAGGCTCCTAATTTGGTATTTTTAGATAAAAATCAACACTATAATGTTTATAAGTAATATTATAATGTATTTTAGTATATTTTTTCTGATCTAGGAGGATCAATGTGGTGTAAAGAAGTGATGGAGGAGGTTCCCTTTTATAATTGAGGTGGGGTCACTTTTTGAATTTTTTAAAAAATTAAATTATAATAAAGCCATTATCACAAAAAATGAAACCAAATTTATAGGTATTAGAACATATGGTAGTTTATTGTTGAAATATTATCAACACATAAAAATGGGACAAGTTTTTGTGGGGTTGTAGACATTTTCATTTGATTTAACTCCTCTTTTAACATTTACTGCGATAACACAATTTTCCATTTTAAAGGGTGGTAATTTTAAATAAAAGGTAAATATTGACTCATAAATAGAAAATAGGTGAAATTAATGTCCGTATTTTATCCCATTTGACCCCTTTTAAGATTTAAAATATTTTTAAATAATTTAAGAAAATATTATTTTTCTATATCATAATTAATGTCAATATCATCAATATTCATTTAATTTTACTTTAAATACGTCAATTTTTTATTTGGAATATTATTAATTTAAACATCACTAATATTTCTTATTGACCTTATATATTCATGTATTTATATAAAAACCCCTAATTATATCACTCAATATTTCTAATATCATTTATTTTATTTTCTAATAATTGAATAAATACTATATTATTACTACACAAAATTTTTAGGTAATTATATAGTCAATAAAAATTAAAAAATAAATTATTATCATAAATATAATATCAATTTTCAAAAAATTTATACGTATATTCATTCATTAATATCTTTTGTCCCTATGTGGACACACAATTGTTATTTAAAATATAGAGAGTGACATTTTATAACTTTCTTGGATTTAATTATTATATTGGTCATTTTAATGAAAAACTGCTCATTAAACATATACATTTATAGAATAAGATGATAAATTTAAAATTAACTTCATCCAATAATAATTAAGATAAAATATTATGACATTATCACTTAGTTAACCTAGATAAACAAGATTTACCATTTACTAAGGTGATAAAATTTTCCACGATTACGATTCATATTGACCAAAAATAAAAGTGGTTTATTTACGAAATTTTAACCTCATAAATAAACATACAGAATCCATTATATCAAATTAAAATCTTATAAGTGGGAATATTTAATTTATAATTAAAATAAAAAATGAAATGAAAAATAACTCTTTTTAAAAAAAATATATTTTTACGTATAAAAAGTTTTTATACCAATTGTAATAAAAAATTTATTCAAATGAAATTAGTTGAATTATTAATAATATAATGTAAATAATTTTTTTTAAATAAATTTAAAATAAAATATATCTTTTTATATTCTTGAAACAAAAATAATGGTTAAAAAATAGTATTTTTGACTATTCACGGGAAAACCAATCTTTTCATAAAAATATGAAAATTTCACCCTAAGATAAATTTGATATTATGATTTAAGAAGTGATATTATATTCAGAAAATAAATTTTATAGAAGTTATAGAAATTAATAATTATATTTTCTCAGATAAACAATAAAAATCATTTTTCAATAAAACATATTTCTAAAGCATTAATTAACTTTATTTAAAATTGAGTAATTTTTTTATGAATCATTAATCAATTATTTTTTATTGAGTAGGTACTTTATATATATTTCATAATTTAGTTAATACTATTTATACCCACCAATTCAATATCTAGTTTATAACAGTCATATTTAAATAATAATATTTCACTGTTCGTTTAAGTTTTGTGTTGTTTTTTGTATACGTTATCTAAAATAATGTTATTTTGAAATATCATGGCATTACATTATTCCACCATTTAATAAATTTCATCCTCACAATTTGAATTCGTTCTTGATAATCATCGGTTTTTCATTTTAAAATTAATTTGTGGAAAACCCACATCATAAATTAGGCTAATAAAACATATTCTTAAAAAAGGGAAAAAGAAATACCATATTCAGCACAAAACTATGTATCAAATTAGAATAACATTCATGGGAGGTAAAAATCTAGACATCTACGAAAATCATAATGTCTAACTAATTATGTATTGTTAAAAAGATCATTGATCACAAAAAAATAAATGACCATAAGAAGTGATCATCCAAGAAACAATGAATGTAATAGGTTAATATTTATTTTCAAGATCCCTTTCCTAGAGTTGAAGAATTAATTTTTCATATATACATATAACTTTAGGAAATCTACTTACTTGAAAAGTACTATTTCTACTTTAATCAATTTTCATTACAATCTCATCTTTTTATCCAAACTGTTAGTATACGACATGAATTTTTTTATGTTTGAAGCATTAAAATCAGCTTATAAAAGATCAAATAATACAGAAAAGGATAATAATATATATCTCATTAGTTTAAAAATTAACCAAAACTAAAATTCTTACCATAATTTAAAATAAAATACCAAAATGTATAATCCTTCATGTTGGTAAATAATTCATTATCTCTAAAATTTAATAATAAAACCAAATTTTTTAACAAAGACCCCTCTTTAAATAAATAACCCTATTCCACAAATAAATTTAATAAACATAGTATGATAAAAGGTTTTAACCTCAAATTTTATCTCATACTATTCAATATAAATCTCTAAAATATAATAGTATTCATCCAAAATAATTCTTTATGTTAATGATAAAATCTACATATACTTCAATGCAATAAAATGTATGTTGAAATTGTATCAATTGCCTCTAAATCAGTATACTTCAAAAATATTTAATCTTGATAAATGTTTCTTAAAATCAACTTAATATTTATCCATCAAACCATTTAAGTAAAAATAATTCCACACTAACTAGGTCATCATGTAGGATAGTGGTTGGCAGTTCACCCTTATTATCCTTCAGTTATGGGTTCAAGCCCCGCAACCATGCTGGATGTGGCATGTTGTCATCTGGTATAGATGTAATCATATTCCAAAAACTCTATTTATATAATTCCAAAAACATTCCTAAAAATATGATGAACATCCTAAAAATTATATTTATCAACCAATCAATTTTTAATCCCATGGTTATCTAGAGAAAACATATGTTCTTATATTTTAATAATCCATAATTACCTAATCATCAGTATTTATAGAAATCCTAAAGGTTGTCAATACCTTTAAACTTATGTCAATAAAATAAAAAATAATTATTTATCAAATAACCTTTTCACTAAAACATATACTAAACCAAATGGTTATATTACGTAAATGTCTCCCAAAATACTCTTAATCATCTTATAATTACATCAAATAAAACATAAAAGGTTTATCTATTAATTTGAAATTATGATCAAACTCAGACTTATTAACTCATTATGGTTCCTAAGAATTATAAACTATCATCATTTGAATCATAAACATTCCATCTTTAGGGAATGTCCTCAAAGGTTGATATAGGGTTATGTTCTGTAATATATGTCTTCCTAAATCTAGTTCCCAAGGTTTCTACTAAAATTCATATAATACCCAATATAAAGAACCCAACTCTAGTAACTGATATCCAATGGTTATTTTATTTCATTTTCACAAGTTATAAGTAATCATATCCCAAATAACCAAATAGATTAGTAGTTTTAAATAACCATATATAAACATGATTCCCATATTCCATTAGAAATATAAAATACATGGAATAAAATAATTTTATCATCCTTAATTTTTTTTATAATACCATTTTTCATAACTATAGGAAAATAAAAAAAATAAAAGGGTGATATTAGATTCTCAATAAGGGATGTACATTAGAAGCTAACAAGGCTTGAATAATATGAAAAAAATAAATAATTTTCAAAATAATTCCATATAAATAGTCACAGGAATTGGAAAATTATACATGGATTTAAAAAAAATATAATAATTAAATGTAAATCAATAACTAATTTCATAATTAGGGAATAAATAATTCTGGAAATCTGAATCTTACCATCTAGGCCTTGGCCAAGACATATTAAAATATCATTGAGCCATTATGTCAAGACTTCTAAAAAATGGGTAATTCCTAGATAAAATGGAATTTAGTTTGTCTCATGATACTTACCACTACATAAAGGGGATATATTAGGTTATCATCACAACTTTCTAAGTCCAATGCATTACTCATTTGAATAAACAATAGAACTAAATCATTTGGCCTTAAAAATCAATAACTGACCGTATTGGAATAACTAGCATACATAATATAAATAATTTCCATATTCAAACTGATCATAAAATATCAAGATAAATATATTAAATTATATCATTAGATCACTTCATCACTATAGTATACAAGAAATAATTTTTATATAGATTAAAATAATTTAAATATATTACTAAAATATTACTGAAGGAAAACACCCTTTCACTTTGAAAATCATTTCATTACTCTATACACTCACACATATTAAAGAAACTATTTTATTAGATTTTTTTTGTTAAATTATAAATAAATATTCAAATAATTAAGAATTAATGATATAGGTAAATTCTATTCATGATGTATAAGTTAAAAAAAACCCTTTTATAGTTGTAGTAAAATTCAGAAACTATTGAAAATGGATATATACCCATGGTTTTCCCAAACACTGTGGGTATACACCCACCTATACCCACGTTTTTCATGAACCGTGGGTATATGTGACATTTTCTAACCTATACCCATGGTTTTTCTAAATGGTGGGTATAGGGTACCCGTGTAAGTAGAGGAAGCCCAAAAATGCACAAGAATGCCATGGGAAAACCTATACCTAGGGTACACACAGAACTGTAGGTATAGGTGGGCATATGCCCACAGTTTTTATGAACCATGGGTATTGGACACATCTATACCCATAGTTTTTGTGAACCGTGGGTCTAGGGTCCCTTATGTTTGTATATGAAAAAGATCGAATAAGAAAACTTATTTCTACAATATTTTACCTATACCCACAGTTTAAAAATATTTATATAAGATAATATAATAATATATGTACACATAAGTGAAAACAGTGTAGTGGTAAGAGACATCATCTACAGAGCAGCAGTGAGGGTTTGAAACCCATGAGAAAAATTTTATTTATACCACAGTTTATATATATATACATATAATATAACATCTATATATATACATGTAATTTGATACGGTGTAGTGGTAAGGCACTGTGTGTTGGTAGAGAAGGTTCTGTGTTCCAAACTCGCTGTCAAATTTTTTCTAATACCAATGATTTAAATTAATTTATTTAAATAAATGTAAATACATATTAATGTAAGTTTAGTTGCTCGAGTGGTGAGTTGTTGTATGTTCCAAAAGGAGTTCGCGAGATCGAAACTCTATGACAGATTTTTTTTTTCTAATATGGACTATTAAAATTAATATATTAAGGTAAATATATATATATAGATAAGTTAAACATATTGAGTGGTGAGACGTTGGGTGTGGGAATAGTAGGTTGTGGTATCAAAACTCGTGGGAAACCCAATTTTTTTATAAAATAATTAGACCCACAATTTTTAAAATCGTGGGTATAAGTGTATAACACAGTGACAAAAAGCTATACCTACATTTTGAAAAATTGTGGGTATAGACCGTGGAAAAATATTGATGCCTCATTTTTACAAAATTCCCAAAACCATGGGTATAGCCTATACCCATGGTTTTGTGGGCTATACCCACAGTTTCGAACTGTGGGTATAGGTTATTTTTCTAGTAGTAAAAAGTACCTCATTCGGAAAATGATATAAAGATTTCTTAAAAAAGATTTTTTAAAAGGAAAAATAGAGACAAAAATTTCATTAATAATTAATTGAAGGATATTAAGAATATTTTTTAAAACATTTTTTGAAATTATGGTTGTGGTTGAAAATACACCCCTAGTAGAGACAACCCTAAATACTGATGAGATTGTGAAAAAATACATTACCACTTTGGTTACTTTTGAATATTAAGACCATTGAAATAAATAACATCAAATGAAAGTCTTAAATACCAAGAAGATAAATATATTCATGATATAAAATATCTAAAGAAAGTATATACACAACATAAAAGAATTATGTGGTGAATATGGAATATGTCTCATGAAAGTAAAACTGAGATGAGAAACCCTTACATCAAGTCTGACTTCCTTTGTATGTGTTCGAAACTCATGTGTAATAAATATATAATTATTATAAATATATTCCAGAACCATATTCATATATATAATATCATATATGGTTTAATTTTAACCTCTTATCACCCATTTATTAATAGTTATATTTTAAATCCACTATTTTGCATGACAAATGCTTCATTTTTCATGTATGATTTGGTTCGGTAGTTTTAGTTCATGTACATTGATCATGGATCTATAATCCCTGGAATTTTACTCATTATATAATTATAATTTTTATTTATTATATACATATTCAGGGTCATCCATAAAATTTATATATAGAAAAGTGAATTACAGTGTTTATAGAGATAGTAGGCCATACGTACGCATAAATGTTGTTTTCATTTTTTAATGTATAGGGTGTAATTGTTAGGATCAAAAGGGGATTAGATACCCTAAGGGGGTGGGGGTGAATCTAGGTATAGATATTCTTTTCAAAAAAATTCTATCCCCAATGGATGATGACCACTTTATTATAAGGGTCACTTCCTTTTCTCTTTAATGTTTATTTTTATCTTATCCTTCCCCATTTTATATTATGATGATGCATATAAAGTAAAGAAAGAAAGAAATCACAAGGAAAAAATAATTTTTACTTGTTTTAACACTATGGTATAGTCTAAGGACAATCCACCCAAAACTGTGTTGGTTCACCAAAATCACTAAACTCACTGCTTGTGGGTTTTATATATGTCACTCATCCCTTGGATCACTTCCCCTACAATGTTTGGATTGGACTAACTATACCTCATAGTTTACAACCAATCACAACTTGAAAGCTAACTGATATCTCAACTAATGCATGTTCACTAATCATTCTGATGATTCTAATTCTTATCCCAAGAATCAATATGTTTTACACCTCATTTTTTGCATCATTATGTTCCACTTTCATCCACTTGATGAATACCACATTACCATGGATTTATTTGAAAATACCTATAGTTTCCTATGAGAATTAATTTTTTGAGAACCATATTTCCATCCTTTAGTAAAACTATTCAATTCTTAAAAATAATATCATTATTTTATGCACCCTAAAACTTTCTCAAATATCACCACTTTCTTGAAGCTCACACAGCCTTTACGAAGCCCCCTCCTTTCACAAAGTTCAATTAGCCTTCGTGAATCTCTTAAATTTCATGAAGATCAATTTTCTATTTATGATATCACTATTTTGAAAAATATCCCTTATAATTCTGGAATATCATATCTTTTGTGAAGCTTATATAGCCTTCATAAAATTCCTTTCTCTATGAAATATCCATTCTTATTAAAACCTTCACGTGAGAAAAATCCTTCACGAGTTCAAAGCCTTTGTATTTTTGTTAAGGTTTTATTGCTTCCAAATGAGGGGGAAGATTCCTCTTTATAGGAGATTCCTCCTTTTCTAAAATATTAAAACTTTTCCACTACTAATTTTTTATGCTCTCCATTCTTATTCATGAACCTCCCTATCTTCTCAAAG
The DNA here is from genome assembly GCA_963277665.1 of Viscum album. Classification (NCBI taxonomy): domain Eukaryota; kingdom Viridiplantae; phylum Streptophyta; class Magnoliopsida; order Santalales; family Viscaceae; genus Viscum; species Viscum album. The sequence goes on from OY728134.1 coordinate 446,886,204, forward strand.
CACCAAATTGTTTTTTCAATTCGCAAACTTCTCATAGTCATGGATATTTACCATCTATCCATGACACATTAATGAACCTTATAACCATTGTGTCACCAATTTACTTTAGAAATTTCAAAATATTTTAAGAATTACAAGATTCAGATGCCTTTACCAGATGTATGAAGAGTAAACCCTGGATATCCAACTTTAATGAATCTTGAGTCCTCTAGATTTTGGACCCCAAAAATTTTGCAGACAATTGGAATTGATTCTGACTTGTATATGCATATTTGAATACATCATCTAGAGCATAAATTAATTTTTATTATATTTTTTCCAACATACCATCTCAAAAATCTATATGGAACCCCACAAGTGACCTTGGCAACATGCTTATCCGAAAACCACAATCAACCCAAATACACCGTAATGTTACCTTGATATATTTTTTCCCAATAAATACAAAAGTAAATTATAAATATAAAATATAGAATAATTATTTAATAATATACATCTTATATATTCATAAAATCTATCCTTATTACCACCTATGTATGACATAAATGCAAAACAAATCACATTGCTTCTTGGAGGTGGTAGTCCACACATATGTACGAGTGATGATATTGTATTCCAAAAGATTGGATGGAAATAAGGTAGATATGATATTATCATTATAGGGGTATTATTATGTCATAATTATCATATATAATCATTAAACCCATCATAGTAACCATCAATGATATATGGTGGCGGAAAATTAATTGTATTACTATGTGGTGATGGTAAGCTGTACGTACGCTTGAGTGATATATTCACTTCCCATTTTATGAGATAGAGAATGTATAATGGTGATTTAATAGTAATACAAACATTTAAGTATATTTGGGATACTCAATTTATTATTTTATGATAAATACCATAAATTTAGAAGAGGTAAAGAAGAAGTAAAAATAAAGTGATCGGTTAAGTTGATCACATCTCCTTTGAAATAACCCCTTTAAATCTCATATTAAGTGTCCAATGGATTGTATTTTTGGATTAAAATAACATATATAACGTTTATAATGAATTTAATAAGGAATTTTGGTAGGGTTTGCTCAAGCTAGGTGGCTCAATGTGGTGAAACTAAGTGAGGAAGTAGGTTACCTTTTATAATTGAGGTGAGGGGCACTTTTGGAATTTCTGAAATGATTAAATTATAATAGAGTCATTATCAATAATAATGAATCCAAATGTCCAATTATTATAATATAGGGTAGGATATGGTTTAAATTTATTCAATGAATAAAATTTGGATAGGTTTTTATGGTGTTATAAACCTTATATTTCGATTTAACCCCAATTTTAACATTAACTACGATAACATATTTTTCACTCTTAAAGGGATAAAATTTTACATATAAATTAACTATAGACTCATAAATTAATAAGGGGAGAAATTTTAGACCATATATTATCCCCTTTATCCTACGTCATGATTTTAATGGCTTCTAAATAGTTTAATAAATTATTATTTGATATATTATCATTAATATCAATTTTTGTACTATTCATTTAATTTGATTTCAAATACATTAATAAAAATATTTATTTTGAATATAATTCAATTAATCATCACTAATAATTCACATGAATCTAAAAAATTAATTTAACATTATAGAACACTCAAACTGTATCACTTTTAATATTTTGAAAATCATTTATTTTATTTCTTATAAATTGAATAAATACTGTATTAGCATTGTGCAAGAATTTAAGATAATTATATAATCAATAGAAATTATTAATAAATTATAATCATGCAAAAAATTTTATTATTCACAAAATTCATATTTTTATATATTCATAAATTACTTTTGTCCCTATGTGGACACATAAAAGATAATTTAAAACTACTAGAGTGACATTTTGTAATTTTCTTTGATTTAAATATTTTATTGGTGATTTTAATGGAAAATATTACATTAAAAAATTCATTTAGAGTATAAGGTGATAAATTTCGAATTAATTTCATCCAATAAAAAGTAAGATAAAATATTATTACCATATCACTTATTTTTAACCAAGATTAACTCGATTTACATTTTACTAAGGTGATACATTTTACCATGGTTCCTATTTATATTGACCAAAATTAAAGTGGTATATTTTCCAAATTTTAACATCCTAATTATATATATGAAATCCATTTTATCGAAATAAATACCTATAAGTGGAATTATTTAATTTAAAATCTAAACGTAATACGCAATGAAAAATAAATCTTTCAGAAAAATTCCTTTTATGTTTAAACACGTTTTTATACGAAATTTTATCACAAAATTGATTTCAATTAACTTAATTAAATTATTAATAACATAATAGAACTATTTTTTTTAAGAAACTTTAAAATAAAATGGAACTTTTTAAATTATTTAAGAAAAAATATAGTTTTAAATAAAAATTGGAATTTTCACTCTTCACTGGAAAATCAAACCTTTTAGAAATTTTAAAACATTTAACCCATTGATAATTTTTATATTCGAATTTAAAAAATATTACTTTTTTAAAAAATAAAATTTATATAATTTCAAAAAAAAATTATAATATTTTCTCCCAAAAACCAATAAATATTACTTTTGATGAAAACGTATTTCTGAATCATAAGATAGATTTATTAAAAATTGATTACTTATTTTCCAAATTATTAATCAATTATTCTATATTGAGTTGGTCATTTATATATATTTTATAATTAAATTAATTCTATTTAAGATTTCCAATTCAACGATTAGGTTATAATGGTCATATTTAAATCATAATATTTCATGTTTCATTTAAGCTCACCTTTGCTTGTTGTATATAATATTGAACATAGTGTTCTGTTAAAATCTTTGGGTGTTCCATTTTCCCTATGGTATTATGTGTGAATATGAAAATACATGCATCATGTCTATAATTTTTAATGGCCATAAAAATTACATTAGACTTAGTTGTCCTTGGTTAGTCACTCTGCAAGAAAACTCCCTTCTTCTTCACAACTTGAAGAGCTTCCTCATTTTCCTTAATCTTCCATAATTATTACCTTATTTATATAAGGGTTTTTTATGGAACAATTTTTTCTTATTTCTCCTTCTTTTGGGATATATTTTCTCCTCTAAGTAATAAAATCTATTCTCAAACACAATTTCTTTTTGTTTAGGTTATATCCTCTCCTAATATATTATAGGAATGGAGGAATTCATGATGGCTTTATTTTATCCCTTCCCACTATAATATATTTCCGTCTATCTAATGTTGTAAAATATAAGACAAACTCTATTAAAAACCATATATGTTTTCATCACCACTTTTTTGAATTATTAAATTAGTATGTTTTATTTCTCCATTTATCCCTTAGGCTTCTAGACACACACTCATTATGTACTGATTTATTTTATAATAGTATAAATTTTAGTCTACCTCCCCTTGAGTTAATTTTACTCTATATTTTTCAAGATAATTTTGTTTCTTAAAAGTTATAGATTTGGTCATTATTTACATTCATTAGTTTTTAGTTTTTATATTTTTTTAGTTTACTTGTTTTTATTCCAATAAAATTATGTTCTTTTTCTCATTGGATGTTATAAGATCTTCTTATCCCGTTTCTTTAATTAGGTTTCCATTGATTTTAGACTTTAATTAACATTATTCCAAGGCCACATCCACTATTATAATTGATTATTTATTGGGATTATTCTAGTCTTATATAATTTCTGTATGGATATTTTATTTCTAATTTATAAAGAATGTTTTTGAAGAAGATCACCTTTTCCCATCATATTTGATCCCATATTAATTATATCAAATCTCAACATCGCATAAAATTTATTCATATTTATTTCTATGTAAAAATATTAAAATAAAAAAAATCTACTTGGAGAATGATTTCCTTTTGATTCAACTTCTCAAATAGGGATTAGATCATTTTTTGATCATTTAATGTACATCCCCTAGATTAATAACTTGATGTTTTTAACTCTTCCTTCTTGATATAATCATCCTTTATAAATTTCATAGGTGACTAAAAAATAGATTTAGAAATAAATTTAATAATATAATCATAATATTTCTCCTTAGTGGGTGAATATATCGTCACATGATCCAATATTTTATTTGTTTTCATATTTACTTTTAATGTAAGGAAAGAATGGTTTTGTAAATATTTCTACTCTTGAGGGTCCAAAAAAATCTATATGAATAAGTTATAAAGGTTTATAAGTATCAACCTTATTAATATATTTAAATTTTTAATTATTCTAATTTCCAATTTGGCATGCATCAAATTCCTATTCTCATCAAACTTAAGATTGGGAAGATATGAAACTATTTTTTCATAGAAAGATTATATATAGAAAATAAATTACAATTTCAAAACCTACAATCCCTTATTTAGAATTCATTTATTCCAAAATTTAAACAATTCACTTCATGTTCAAATAAGTACATAAGTCACAATGTATAAATATTTTTAGTTTTATGTGATTTAAATTTATTCAACATATCTTCAAAAATAGAAAATGTATTCTTATAAAATTTAATTGAAAATAATTTCTCATAGAGTTGATAAATACTTATCAGATTGTGATTCATCCCACAAACATAAATAACATTATTGATCAGGATAGTTTTTAGATTTCCATCTAATATAACTCTAATAATATTTCACATAGCATTGTATCCATATATAACTAACACTCTATCTACTTTTGATAATTCATAGAAATTTAAAAAGTATATACTCAGGAGTCCTGAGAATCCACTATCTATGTACCATATTATTCTTATGTTCTTATGGATTTTTACTTAAAAAATATTAAAAAAATAAATTTTTTTTACTCAAATTCTGTTAGGTACATAAGGGTTAGAAAATAATGATACTCGCAACCAGATCTGTCTAAATTTACCTGAAAGTATAGAATTAAGTTTAGATAAATTTCTAGAATTAATATCTTTATTTACACTGTTAATATGAAGATTTTCTGTCTATATTTTTTAATATAATTTCCTTTCATTCCATATAAAAAATAATCCACCTTAGACATGATATGTATCTTTGAACTAGGATAGAAATAGTTTCCCTATAATTTGGGGTTTTCACCATTACATTTAATTTCATATTTTTATTTCTTAAAAAAATTATTTCCAAGAATTTTGTTTAAGGATTATTTTCCCTTAGTTAATAAACTATTAGAACTTTTAAAAAATTCTAATTTATCCTATAACTATTTATTTCTAGTTTCATGCAGACTGTAGCTTGAAGCATATTTATATGGTTTTTTGTTTAATTCTAAGTGTTATTTCAGCATATATATTTTTTTTCTCATAAAAATTAACTATAAAAATTCTTTATTTATTTATGGTTTTTACCGGGGATTCATATTTCTCCTTAACTATAGACTACTATGTATTGAATTATAATTTTGATCAACCTTTGAAATGAGAAACAAAATAAAAATGGGAATATAAGTTTTCTTCTATAGCCATAAATCCCATGTTTACTTTTAGAGTTAATGATTGCTTCTTTAAATCAGAATATAAAGAGGTGGTGGAGTCTTCATAACCACTCCATGTAGCCTTTATATACTTTTTACCTTTATGCTCATAATTAGATTTCATTTGGTAGTTATTTTATTTATTTTACATTTTTTGTCTTTTCCTCTTCCAATTGTGGGTAATAAAGTTTGATGTGACCTATTTTATTACACTCAAAGAACCAATTTTTTTTATTTAGGATCTTTATTTTTAGAATAATTTTATGAATTTTTGAAGCCCCTTTTATTTTTATGGAATTTATAGAATCTTATAGCAAGATGATTGAGTTCTTCCCTAGAGTTTAGAAAAAATAATCAATTGGAGATATTAAATCCTCCTTAATATGATTTTCTCTTTTTGGTGTAGTAACTTTTAGAGCAGTATTTTACCCTTTAATCATTATATGATCTTCCAATTCAGATTTAATTTCATTTCCATACCTTATTAATATACCAATCAACTCTTTCATTTATAATTATTTAATAGGTCTGCATAGTCTAATAGTAGAAGATATTCCATTCCATTTTAAGGGCAAAACTCTACATACTTTTAAAGCTTGATCTAGATATGGAATTGGAACTCCCAAGCCAGAAACTCCATTAAATATTTCAAGAAATATTCCATTCATTTTTATGATGATTTCACCATCATACATTCTGAAGGTAGAAAAAATCAACTTATCAATGTTGTATGTTAGTTGTTTGACATTTTCAGTTCCATCATAGGAAACAAATATAGTCTACCACATATCATTGGAAGCTTCACATTAATAAACACAATTAAACTCATTCGTACAAAGTCTATATATGATAAAATTAATAGATTTTAAATTTACATCATATTAATTCTCCTTTGTAGGATCCCACATTTTTAATTCAGTGGGAATTTTATAACATTTAACAATATTCACATAAACTTTAAAACCAAGAGTCATAACTTATATAATCATTATTTCTTTCAAGTAACGATAATTTTATCCATTGAAATATGATGCTCTGATCATTGGAGTCCCTTCTTTGAGATCATACATAGACATATTTTCTTTATAGATATAATAAACATAATCTTTCTAGAACTAATCATATTTCTTCAAATATAACTCCATTGATACAAATTATTTTTCAAAAAATGTGAAGACACAAGAGGGGTAGGGGTGAATTGTGTCCTTTAAAAACACAAAGATAATTTAAAATTAACACCCCTTTTTGATTAAATGTATATTATTTTCTTCAAAAATATTTTATCCATATAAAATAAAGAATAAATGAAAATATCCATTTTTATATTGGTTTCAGGAATAAATATCTAGTAGGCCACTCCACATATGCTCTCTCCATGATATTTTTGATTTTAAATTAATATGACCTTTTATTAGGGACCTCTACAACAGAGTATAAAAAGTTGAAACTGTATAAAAAATCTGGTTATTTTATAGGGGATCATTATATATACTACTTAGTGTGAGAATATAACACTCCACCATGAATGAGTACATGAATTCGACACTCCAATAAAATAAGATGAGTTGTTTGTTGAATAATAGGTTTATCCAACAGTTATAATAAAAACCAAAACACGATGGATATTTTTTATTTAGAGAATAAAATATTCAAATAATTAAATCTCAAAGGCGAGATGTGTTTTTAGATGATCTTAAATTAAATTCAACAAAATAATAATAACCTTGATCGGTAGAAAGATGAACACACAAAATCTGATTATAATATGTATGTCTCTAAAGTGTAGTCCTAAAATCTTGAAAAAATTAATTCAAATAAAAAAAAAACATCGAATTGAATTTAATATTCAGAATGTTTTATCCTCTATAAATGATGAATCCAATAAAAATTAGAGAAATAGATTTTATTTGGAAGCTTCTTTATTAATAAGATAGATCTAATTGATTATAAAAAGTCACATCAAAATCTAAGATATATTCTCAATATCACACAATAACAAATGATAAATCTATTAATAATAAATAAGAACACTGAGTTGATCTTGGTCAAACAGATTCATAAATAACTCCATATATATTAGGATAGTAAAAATTCTTAGTATTTTTGGAGTTTGAATTTAAATTTCGCATGAAAAACATAACTTCCCATATATTTAGGAAATATTTAATCTATTAATTAAAATAATTTGAAATAGTCTTTTAATATGTTTTAATAAGATATTTATTCCAACTAAATCATTTCTAATATCTTAATAAATATTCCAAAATTAAATTCTATAAATGAATGCTTCAAATGAATGGTTTCTTTGTGTAGGGTTAATTGAAAAAGTACGGTTAACAACATATTGTTGATTCCAAATGGTTGGATAACTATCCATATATGACAAAATTGAATGTTGGGGTTTTCAAAAGAGTTTGGTTCCAAATCTAAACAATTTTCTTCAATATAGGGTACAAAAGTAGCATTTGTTACCAAATGGTTGGTTCCCAACCCTAATGATATCCACAAATATTTGGTTCACAGTAGTTATTCCAAAATACTTAAAAAAACATCCCAAAAACTTTGAAAAACTTCAACCAAAATATATTTAGAATAAAATAAAGATAATACTAAAATTCACTTAATATAACGTCATTATTAAAACATATTATGGTATTTGTGTGCATTAAAATCAATGAGTGATTAAAAAATATTATTGGATCAACATATTTCCAACAACCTAAGCTTACCCTTACACATGCTTTGATAATTCCACCATTCCCTTAAGTTTGGTAGTTGGTCTGCATAAGGGTCACTGATCTTACCCTTATGCAACACAATTCCAAATATTACATAAGGGTAGCTTGATCCTACCCTTAAAAAACCATTAAAATAGTAATTGACCCTGACACAAGATGCTAAGTACCTTTATTTCGTGCATGGGAAACCCATTTACCCTTATTCATGACGTGGAATATCCTTTAAAGAGTTTTGAAAACTCATTGGTACCTTTATGAAAATCAAAAAATTTAGAGCTACACTTACAAAAACTATTTAAAAATATTCCACCCTAGCGTGTTTGTTATAAACACACTCTTACCCTAAAAAAACTTCAATTTCATGCATCAGGGTAAATATTTCATTTAAATTATTAACTTTTAAATTAAAATCACATAAAAATAATTATGAAAACGGTTTATTATCATTTTAAAAAATCCCAAAACACTTCAAAAACATTATAATCACTTAATAATGTGAAAATTAATTTTACAATAAGCTTTTATTACATAATATTACTTAATTTGAAGAAATTTTTAAAAACATCTTTATAATTTAAAAAAAAACTTCTAAAATTTATGAATCCACTCATGAACCACTATACACCCCATAATGAAAAAGGAAGGGATTAGAGAAAATATAATAATTTAACATAATAATTCATTTTACATTACTCATTATATATTCATAAACCGAATATATAATGAGTTTCCATAACTCCTTTGAACTCAAAATAAATCCAACGAAACCATTAGAATAGAAAATCTATAGTACATGGGTGAGGAACATACCGGTTGTAAAACCAGTTGATACCACTTATTTATATCAAGAATGTGGTACCACTTGAAAACCACATCATCAAATTTCTCCGTAATGAATTCTTATTTGAAATAATGATGACTATCCTTTAAGTGTACATTTCAAAATCCCCTTGAGTGATTGCACTATAACCATATTTTTGATGATCTTAAACATGTTAAACCCCTTATTGGGATGACGTTATCATCATAAAACACTCCTTAATACCACTTATTGATATAATTTGTAATCCAATTTACTGCTGGGTATTTTATAAAACAATCAAATGACACCAACATGTCAGTTTATAACAAATAAAAAAGAAATTTTGTAGTTAATAATTCAACTTTTACTGTTGATCAACTCATTTAGGGTCTTCCACCATCCAATAAGGCATGGTATTACTAAAAATGATTCCAAAATACTCCCAAAATTATTAGGAAGATATGAACATGAATTTGAAAACTATATATATTCAAAGAATTATAGATACCCATTGTTTCTTTGATATTTCAAAATTTATTCACAAATTATAGTATATAAATTTTGATTGACTATGGTTTATGTGAAGTTGAGAGATTAGAAAACACAACTAGAAAAATTAAATATTTTTTCTATATCCATATTCTCTTGTTAACATATATAAAATGATTCAAGAAATGATTATTTAAAAGTGATATATTTTTCTTTATAACTTCTTTGAATCCTTTCAGGATGACAAATCATCTTATTCCAATGCATATGTGGTTCATATCCTGATTTATCATGAAATTACAAAGCATGCATCCTTTTTCCATCACTAAGAAAATTTTCTTTGGAATCACACCCACCCAATGGATATTATTTACCTATGAATATTATAACAATTAAAATAATGAATAAAAAATTTAAAACATACGGGGAATGAGGTTACCACCGACATCCGAAGTTTTAGTAATTCAGGTTTTCATGATGAACCAACCCTTCAACTTCAATTTTCTTATTAGATTCCCTTATGGTCACTAGTTCAATTTAAAATGAAGAAAATATCATTCTAGATTTATTTTTTGAGTTTCTTTGTTATCCTCAGATTTAGTTCCTTCTTTTTTGTGAGACCAATCCAAATTAAGATTTTATATTTTAGGGATGCAACATCAGGGAGTATTTATTCTTTCTTCTACCTCCAATGTAGAGGTATACTAATTTTTTTTATCTATTTCAACAAGTATCAAAACTCTATAAAACTAGAGCCTGTAGTTACATTATTACACTGTTACTAGATACAAGTTAACATATCCTAAAGGACTAAATAGTTTATTAGTATTGAAGAACCAGATGAAAATGTGATTCCCATTTTACTTTGGAAATATAAAATACTTTTCATAAAAGGATTCTTTTATCCTAAATGTTATTCATTATATAGTTATTCATATCCTGGGAAAACAAAAATAAAGAAAATAATGATTTCAGATGCTTGGTAAGGGAATAAATATAGTGGAATCTCATAAGGCATGAATAATATGTAAATAAAAAATGATGTTCAAAATAATTCCATATAAATAATCACACAAACTAGAAAATAATCCATGGATATCATAAAAAAATGAATAATCATATGGAAATCATTAAATTATTTAATAATATTAGAATGAATAATATATTACATTTAAAACTTTTCGTCATGGCCTTGGACGAGACATCTAAAAACATCATCGAGGTCTTATGGAAAGACATATGAAAATAAATGGGGAAGGCATCAACCAAAAACTAATGTAATTTATCTCATGAGAACTACAAATGCATCGAGGGTATATATTAGGCCCTACCCACCACTTATTATGTCTAATTCTTTACTCATAATAATGATGAATATAACTTAATCAATATGCTTAAAAAATCAATAACTATCTATACTGGATAAACCGACATATGGAATATCAATACTTTCCACAATAAAGAAGATTATAAAACATCCAGATAAATATTTGGGATTGAATCATTAGATTAAATCCATAATATAATATTCATAAAATAAATTTTACATAGATGAAAATACTTTAAAGAGATTATTGGAATATTGTTTTGAGGAAAACACACTTTTCACTTTGAAAAACAAAATTTTAATCCAAAATATTCACACATATTAAAGAAAGAATTTTAGTTTAAAATAAAATTTAAAAATTATAAAGTAATATTAAAATCATTGTGCGTTCATTATGGTAGGAAATTTAGGTCACTCCATATAAGTTAAAAAACAATTCCATTTACACTTTTGGTAAAAGTCAAATAGAACCTCGTTCTAAAAATAACAAGAAGAAATCTTTAAAAAATATTTTTTTAAAAGAAAAAACACGTATAAAAATGTATATAATAAATTATTAGAGGATATGAATATTATTATTAATTTTTCTAGATAAATTTTGGTTACGGATGAAGAGACTCACCAAATGGAGAAAATCCCGAGTGGTGATGAGATTATGAAATCCACTCTTTCCACTTTAGTAACCTTTAAATCGTAAGTCCTATGAAATAAATAAATTAATATGAAGGTTTTAAATAAAAAGAAGATAAATATATTCATGATATAACATATCAAATGGGATGTGTATAAAAAAAAATAAGTGGTGAATATGGTATATATCTTACTAAAGTAAAAGTGAGACAAAAAACCCTTACCTCAACTTTGAATTCCATTATACACCTCAAATCCTCCCGTATAATAAATATAGATTTATTATACATATATTATAGAACCATAGTCATATATATATCATACCATATATTATTTACTTATAACTACTTATCACCCATTTATTAACAATTATTTTTTAAAATCCTTTTTCTGGGTGATAACTGGTATGTTTTTCATATATGTTTTGGTTTAGTAGTTTAGGTTCCTATAATTTGATTATGTTACTATCATATTAAAAATGTTAATAATTATAAAATTATAATTTATATTATATATATATATATATATTAAGGGTTATCTATAAAAGTTATAGAATGAAAAATGAATTACACTGTTCATGGAAACAGTAGGCCATACATACGTATAAACACTATTTTCATTTTTTTCCAGATTGAATGAAACAAAGGTAAAAAATAATTTTGTTTTATAGAATAATTTTTATATCATATAAACTATACATATTCAATAAATCAATAATTATTACCATCCAAGTAACATTTGAAATAAAAACAAATCACATCACTTCGTGGATGCGGTAGTTGACACGTATCATGTTAATTTCCCACAGAACATCTACTAGCCTCTGTATGGGTATGGTCATCTGAAAGGAGTCAAAATTCTAGATGCAAAGAACTATATGTTCGAGATGCAGCCGCACTGCTACTCCTTTATTTTGGTTATGATGTGCATTAAGAGAAACAACAATTATGTGAACTTTCAAAATTTTCCCCCATGCCATTTCTTTGCAGATATGAAAATGGAAAACCATGGGATGATATGTTTTCTGCTGCCGGTTGATGGAGAGGAGACTATCATGACATTAGAAATAATATCTGAAAAGAGTACTCTCTCATTAGTTGTGGACTGATGAGGCTTAAGAATTTGTATTGGTCAAGAGGATAGGAGTTTGGACTCATCACACCTTTTTGGGGGGAATTATTGTCTACTCCTGGACTCTCTTTATAGATTTAAGTAATGTTCGTGAATCCTTATTACACTACCAAGTATGAAAATGATCTTTCCTTAATATTTTACAATCAATGATTAATATGTATGAGATTTAGAGAATATTTTATATGTATTTAAGGTTCTTCATCGATAGATAATCATTTGTATTTGTTAGTGATTCTTAGTCAATGGTATCCTTCAACACATTATGCAAAGATCTCTTGGTCATTATGATAACCATACTGGTTTTAAAGACACTCAGTGGGGTACTTGAAGTTATTGTCGTTCAGAAGGACATGGAGTATTTTAGAGTTGGGATCGTACCCGCAGATGGGCTACCTACGTATCCTTGTTATAAAAGGAATCAGAACACACATAGTTTGGGAATTAAGATATAGTTTAACGCCAAATGGGACGGATGAGAATTAAAGGGTGATGGGCTTGAACCTCATAAAGGCTTCCTACGTACTCCACTTTTATGGTAGAGATCAAATTTCACAGAGTTCGGTTGGGAATTGTGGGGACTACGTATGATTAACGGCCCAATGAGATGTGTCATGGTTACATTTACACTCTAAGCTCATGAGAGTTATGCCCATTGTGAGAAACAAGAGGTATCAATAAACTTGAAAATTTTTGCCATGAAAGATGCGGTAGCAAGGAATGATATGGGGCTTATATATGTATGATTTCCCAAATAGATAACGATCAGGATGTACTTTAGAGAAGAAGCCCGGGAACAAGGTCCATAAAGGTATATGTGAATTATGGAGATTTGGATACTCTAACTTGGGGCTTACTCCTGAAGATGATGCCCAAATTAAGAGGGGACTTGTGATTGGGTTTTATTCCTGAGAAGGAAGCCTAAATCAAAAGAAGTTATGTCTGGTTAAGATAAATTATGACTGGGGATTATTCTTGAGAAGGAGGCCTAGGTTAAAGGGACTTGAGAACTAGGGCTTATTCCTGAGACGGAGGCCCAATTTAAAGGGACTGGAGAACTGGGGCTTACTCCTGAGAAGGAGGCACATGTTAAAGGGACTTGAGAACTGGGGCTTACTCTTGAGAAGGAGGCCCAGGTAAAGGGAATTTGGGATTTAGGGATTACTCCTAAGGAGTATGCCCATATTTGGGAACTTGGGGCTTACTCATAAGGAGGATTCCAAAATCAGGGAACTTGGACTGGGGATTACTCCTGAAAAGGAGGCCCAGGTTAGGGGAATTATGACTGGGGATTGCTCCTGAAAAGGAGGCCCGGGTTAAAGATCTTCTCATCTTAAAGGATGAGGTCGAATGAATGAAATCTCTAACCTTTGTGACATAAAGATATATAAATCACTAGGTTTTGAGATATGTTCCACAAAATTCCTTTTAGATAAGGAATACAAGAAAGGAACCATGTCATAAATGAATTTGAAGAGGGTTTTGAAGGCTAAATCTTCAAGAGGAGACGTGGATTTGAAGAAATGAGTTGAATAGGTAGAAGGGGCACCCAAAAGGAAGTAGGCACGCAGGTCCAATTTGGGCGTGCAAGTACTGGTCGCGTAGGTATACCTGCACGACACATGTGTACTTTCACGACGGTCAACCCATAGGGTAATACTTGGGAGAGCCTTTTCTCAAGACCTTAGCATCATCTCTAGAGGCTTCTGAAAGGGTAGAGCGCAGGTTCTGTTGAAGGGATAAGGCAGCGCGCAAGTTTGACCATTTCCCATAAGGGCTGGACACTTAGGCGTGTAGGTGTTGATGAATTTCAACACTTAGGCCTTGTTCCCCCTCTTTAGATCTTCTATTCTAGGTAAGGAATTACCTTAGAAGTGTTGAGAAGACTTCAAGAAGAGACTAGGGAACCGAGAGCTGAAATCTGAGTTTCGGGATTTTTCGTCCTCGAAATGGGGGGCCCACATGGGTTATTTATAGGCTACTGAAGGCCTTGTGAGAAAATCAAATAGTGTGTGCAGGTCACCTGCACGCCCAAAATGTGGTGCGCAGGTATACCTGCTCAACCATAATGGAACTTTCACGGCCCATTCTCAAAGAAATACTTGTTCATGCCTTTGTTTATTTTTGATGTTTCATCAAAGTATGAATCACTTTGTGTACCACATATTTCCCTTTTCATTCATTTAGACTCTGTGATGGAAAGGAGCATCAACAAAATTCCCCCATCAGAGTTGGATCCGAAATAAAGGAGGATGTGATTCTGAGGTAAAGAAGAAAACCAGGGAATTACGGCGCGCAGGTTTTGAGCACGTAGATAGGGGCGTGCATGAAAGAGGCACACATGGGTGCAAACTGTCCTATAAATATGAAGTCATTCTTGCGTAAAGCACCCAGTTTTCAAATAAATTCACTCTCACTGTACAGGTTGCTCTCATCGCACATGTTGCTGATTTTCTGCGGTTTCATTGCTTCTATTCGTGTCGCACTGCTGTAGAGGTATTTTGACTTGCACGGTGATACTTGCATGCCGAAACCTTTGAAACATAGTTACACTTGCGTACCAACATTGGACCTACGTGCCTTAATGCCTTCTCAATTTTTTCACTTTTCTTCACAAATTTTATGAACAATCAACTCACTTAAGAGTTAATTCTTCGACCTTTGTGCAGATTCAATGGCTCCTAGAAGAATTGGAATGTCTGATGAACTGGAAAGTAAGAGAATTGATGATATGATAAAAATTGTTGTCCATGATTACTATGATATATGAAAAAAAACTTTCCCAGATTTGGCCAAATACTCGAACAAGTGTCATCTTAACTTTCCACAGAGCATCTACTTGCCTCTGTATGGCCATGGTCATCTGCAAGAAGTCAGCATTCCAAATTCAAAGAATTATATTCCTAAGATGCATCCACACTGCTACACCTATATTTCGGTTATGCGGTGCATTAAGAGTAGCAAAAATGGTGTGATCTTTAAATTTTTTCTTCAATGCCATTTCCTTGCAGATATGAAAATGGAAAACCCATGGGATGATATGTTTTCTGCTTCCGATTGGTGGAGAGAAGATTATCATGGTATTAGAATGACATCTAAAAAGATTACTTTCTCCAAATGGCTCTTTACTTCTAATGCTCCATTCTCAAATCCATGTATCCAACTTCCAAGTCTCTTGGACGGAAACAGAGTCACTATTTGATCAGCAGAAAATTTTCTCAAACCGCACTCAAGAACATTCTTTTACAATTGTTCCAAGAAGAGCTGGTATCACTGCATCTCTTATTGTATCCAGTTGAATGAATTAATTCCAAGTGGCTGCTGATGAATCTAGCGATGTCGTAAATCAAATGAAGATTTATGTTGAAAACCTTTTATAATTCTTGGAAAAGAGAAGAGAATCCAATCTGTGGATATCCTTCTAACTCTTGTGCACCAAATGAAAAACACTTTCATCTTCAATAATTTGTGCATGCCTTCTTTTGCTACCTACTTTAAATTTTTACCTAAGACAATGGTCCTAGTAAGCATTGTTTTATTTTTTTTTCAAGGATTATAAAAATAACCCTACAAACTTTGAATCTTTTTAATTTTTCAATATTACCTAAATCATACAAAGTATATGTTTAGTGAGATGGGACTTGACTTTTGTTCAGAGTTCCCTTGTCTTTTGTGGGCAGTTTAATGTCATGCACGTCGGACATAAAAAGACTAATGTTTAAGGTCGAAATAGCTTTGACCGAATGGATTAAAATTGACTCAATTCCTCGATAATTTATCTGAAAACACATTACCATATTCAAGTATGGGGGATGAAAATGTAAAATATGACTTAAGAAATTTTGAATCTGAGGAATGATATGAAAAAGGGCTAAAAGTCATTAGAAGAAGTATTTCCCAAGAATGAAGTTACCACTATTTAACAAACCCGTTAGGGGGTTGAATTATGTAGGTCTACTTAAGGGCATTGGATGCGTAGTCAAATAATAGCATCTTTTGGATGATAGGTCTGTTATGTAGACTACTTATGCAAGGCCACCTAAGGGCACATGTTTCATAGTCAGGAAAAAGAATTCTTAGAAAGTTACTTTTCTACTGCTAAAAACCCACTGGAAGTTTATGGAGATTCATATTTTCCAAAGCATAGAGTTTGTTGTATGGAGAGTGGTACTTGAATATGGAGAAGATATTTCCAATCAAGATTGTATAAGAACTAGATAAATGTCACTCCTACGAAGGTCTGACCCAAACATAGGGAAGGGAAATATAAACCATAGACTTGAATACTTTCAGATCATGAAAAAGAGTATGGTACAAATATTTTAAGGATGACTATTTTTTTGTGGATCCTTACATATTGCCGATAAGACTAATAAGGACAAAAATAGGTTTTCCTCTGAAGAATGAAGTTACCACTATTTAACAAACCCATTAGGGGGTTGAATTATGCAGGGAAAACTAAGGGAATTGGCTAAATAGTCAAATAATAGCATCTTTTGGCTGACAGGTCCATTATATAGACTGTTTATGCAAGGCCGCCTAAGGGAACATGCTGTATAGTCAGGAAAAAGAACTCTCGGGTATCAGAAATTTTGTGACCAGAAGTCAAGAAAAGGGTTTTGGGGATCTTGAAGTATTTCAGGTTAGGATTATGACACATGAAAATGAATATTGTCAAATGCATGAAGAAGATACACATGCCAATGCTAACCATAATCATGTTATGGTTGGGTCCTGAATCGAGGTGCTGGACTTCACTTCGTATACCATAAGGATGAGAATCAAGCCAAACGTAGTTATTGAAGTAATGTTTAACGTCATGTGGGACGAGAGTGTAGGAGATCTTAGTTTAGGGTCATAGAGCTCAGACCATAATAAGGAATACACGTTGTGTGTTTTATAAACCTGATGAGAATTAGGACCAGGGTTTTCATACCACATTGATGTTTTCACATGGGGAATTTTCAACCAAGGGACTGAAAGTGAAATTTAGGGTTAGGACCAAAGACTTGGGGCTGGATTTGAGGGATGCTCGAACGTTCCTACACATCCCATAAGGATGGGAATCATGCCGCACGAAGTTCCTGAAATACCCTCTATACAAATTTGGTTCGTACATGTGAAGGGTGAAAGGGGACTTTAGTGCAATGATAGTTTGACCCAAGATTAAAGGTTCATGCATTTCCATGTATGCACGTAGTCTTTGGAATATAACAAGATTAGAGATCAATGTAAATAATGATTCCCTCTTAGGTGAGGGTGTCAAAGAATGTTGTAGTTTATTGTCGTACATGACCAAAAGTTCAAATAGTTTAACATCATATAGCAAGGATGATGGTGAACCAATGTAAAACATATTGGTTTTGGGGGCGGCATCATGAATCAACATCGTATGAGATGTAGGTGAACCGATGTGAAAATATTTTTTTGGGCTTGAACCTCGAATGGTTGCCTACGTACCCAGCCTAGAAGGTAGGGATCAAAGTCGATATTGTTCAATTGAAGAATGAATTAGCGATCAAGTTGTTTTTGAGGAAAAAAATCTAAAAAGAATGTGTTGGGACTTACGCATGGTTAGCGGCCCCGAGAAGGTGTTATGGTTGAAGTTTACTCTAAGCTCACGTGAGTCATACTCAGTGTGAGAAACAAGAGGTAGAAACAACCCTAACGATGCACAGTTTAATGTCATGCTAGACGAAGAAGGGACTGTGCAGTTTAATGTCATGCAGTAAGGACTTAGGGAGGGACTATGCAGTTTAATGTCATGCAGTAAGGACAAAAGAGGAGGCTGTATAGTTTAACTTCATATAGCTAAGATGAAAGAGAAGATTATGCAGTTTAAAGTCTTACATTAAGGACTTTGGGAACTGTGTAGTTTAATGTCATGCAGTAAGGAAAACACAGTTTAACATCATGTTGGACGAAAAGGGACAATACAGTTTAATGTCATGTTGGACGATGGAGTGTTGTACAATTTAGGGTCATGTAGCTAGGACGTATTGCTATGTAGTTTAATGTCTTGTAGTGAGGACAATGGGGACACAGTTTACCATCATGTTGGATATATTAGGGAATTTTTCATAGTTTAACGTCATGTGGGATGAAGAGGTGCACAATTTAACATCATACAACTAGGACAATGGTTATGCAGTTTAACGTCTTGCTGGACGTAAGAGGGACAATACAGTTTAACGTCATGTTGTACAAATGAGTTCTGTACAATTTAGCGTCATGTAGCTAGGACATCACAGTTTAACATCATGTCGGACATTAGGGGGACTGTGAAGTTTAATGTCATGCAGTGAGGAAAAAATAGGGGTTGTATAGTTTAACATCATATAACAAGGAGGACATAGTTTAATGTCATGTTGGACGTAAGTGAAAATAGTTTAAGGTCATATGCATAGACTGTAGAAAGGACAATACAGTTTAACGTCATGTTGGATGATGGTGCGAATAGTTTAAGGTCATATGCTTGGACCAATGATTATGTAGTTTAACGTCTTGCTGGACGTATTAGTATTTGTGTTACACAAAATAATTCTTCATAAATCTATCATTGGTTGGAGTCGTGATGAGTTCTCCATCCATTTAGATTAAAGAATAAGCTCCATTGGAGTAGAATTTATGTATTGAATAAGGTCCTTCCCATTTTGGCTCCATCTTGGGAGGTTTCTTTCCTATTATCATTGGAGTTCTGAGAACCAATACTAATTCACCCTGAATTAATGAATGAAGATGAACTTTTTTGTTGAAAACTCATGCTATTCGATTTTTATAGACTTCCAAGTGGTGCAAGGTGCACAATATTTTCTCATCTAATCGTTCCAATTCATTCAATTGCTTTTGAGATTGTTCATCTGTAGATGACTGATAAAAAATGGCTACCCTGAGTCAGGGTAATTGAACCTGAATGGGAAAGACTGCTTCTGTTCCACATACCAATGAATATGGAGTTAACCGAGTTGCAGTGTGGGTGGTGGTCCAATAAGCCCATAAAGCATGAAAGAGTTTATCAAGCCATGATTTCTTATCTTTATCCACCATCTTTTGCATTATATTTTAAAGAGTCTTGTTGATGGATTCTATTTGGCCATTGGCCACTGCATGATACCGAGAGGAATGGTTGGATTTGATGTTGTATTCTTGATACAACTTCCTTACCTCGGATGAACAGAAGTTGGTGCCATTGTCTGTCAATATGGTATGAGGGACACCAAATCTGGTAATGATGTTAGACTTTATAAAGCTAACAATGCTTTTAGAACTAACTTCTTTGATAGGTATTGCCTCTGCCCATTTGGAAAAGAATTCAGTAGCAGTAAGAATGTATTTAAACTGCTTGGATGTAGCTGAAGGATAAGGTCCTACTATATCCATTACCTATATGGAAAATGGCCACAAGTATTTAGCTGTATGAAGAAACTCTGGATGTTGATGAATGAAGTTGGCATGTACTTGGAAAGAATGGAACTTCTTTGTGAAATCAACACAATATTGTATCATTGAAATCCAAAAGCATCCATGTCCTAGAATTTGATCATATAGTCTATTTCCAGACTAGTGGACTCCACAGAATCCTGCAAGTACTTCTTTCATGACAGCCATTGTCTCTTCACCATCAATGCATCTGAAGAGAACTCCATCAAAAACCTCTTTTGTAGAGGAATTTTTCTAGGTGATCTGGGCTATCATAAAGAGTAAAATTGACCACACATCGCCAGATTTGTTCTTTCCCGACTCTATCGGGTGGAAATTTTCCATTTTGAAGGTATTCCCTGATAGGTGTCATCCATCCTGTAGTATGAACATATGGTTCATAAATGGGACTAATTTCATTTATTTCATTTGTTCTAGTTTTAACAGAAGGTGAAACTGTACGATGGTGGGAAATACTGATGATTGTCTCGTCCCGATTTGGATCTGCCAGAGCTATGGCCATATTAGCCAATGCATCATCTTGAGAATTTTGTGATCGTGGGACATGATAAAATGTCGGTTTCGAAGGAAACTCCACCATTAAATCTCTGATGTAATCATAAAAAGGGATTAACTCTTCTTTTTTGATGGCATAATCCCCATTGACTTGTTTGATTACCAGGTCTGAATCACCTTTCATCTTTAAGTTATTCACTTGTGCCTGAAGCGCTAACTCAAATCCGGTGATGAGAGTTTGGTATTCTACTTAATTGTTTGTACCACCTTCCTAAAAAAAGAAGGAATAGGGTAGAACTGCCTTTTTTGGGGAAATAAGCACAATTCCTAACCCAACTTTATTGAATTTAGGATCTTTCATTTTCTTCCCTGTTGGACTTCTGGAAGCACCATCAAAGTAAATTTCCCATGTTTGAAGATTATCTTGAATAGAAAATAATTCTTCATCAGGAAGTTCAATATCTAAATATGTATCTTCCGCTGAAGGGTGTTTATCAAGGAAATCAACCAGAGCTTGGTCCTTTATTGCCTTTTAAGACACATACTGGATATCAAATTACTGCAAAATAACTGCCCACATTTCCAGACATCCTGTAAGCATTGGACGACTAAGGATGAATTTGAGCGGGTTATTGCGAGATACCAATTGGACCTCATGATGTGGCAGGTAGTGTCTCAACTTTTGAACTGCAAAGATTAATGCTAGGAAGCATATTTCAATACCTGAATATCAGGTTTCTGCTTCAAGCATAGTCCGACTAAGATAGTAAAGGCTGTTTTCATTCCCAGCATCATTCTTTTGGGCAAGGAAGGCACCCAATGATCACTCTAAAGTTGTCACATAGAGTATAAGTGGTCTTCCTTCAACAGGTGGCATTAATACCGGTGGACTCAAGAGATATCTCTTCAGGATATCAAATTATTCTTAACATTCTTCAGTCCACTGGTAAGTGACTCCCTTCTTTATCAATTTGCTGAAGAGTAAAATTTTTCCTTCCAGATTGGCGATGAAATGCCGAATATAGGCCAAGTGTCCTTGAAATCCTCTCAATTCTTTCAAATTTCGAGGAGGTGACATACCAAGGATAGAATTTTTCTTCTCAGGATTGACTTCGATACCACTATGGTGTACAAAAAAGCTGATAAATTTTCCTGAGGTTACCCCAAAAGATCATTTTAAGGGGTTCATCTTCAAATTGGGTTGTCGAAGTTTGTGGAATATGACTTCCAAATAAACCAAGTGATTAGAAAATTGTTTGGATTTAACCACAAAATCTTCCACATAACATTCAACACATTTTCCTAAAAAGTGTTTGAAGATACGGTGCATGGCACGCTGATATGTTACGCCTGCATTCTTCAGGACAAAGGGAATTACCCGATAGCAAAAGACACCCTGAGGGGATATGAAGGTTGTAGATTCTTCATATTCTGGATCCATTCAGATTTGATTATACTCGGAATATCCATCGATGAAGGAAAGTGCTTCATAGCCAGCTGTTTCATCAATTAAGAGTTCTGTGATCAGAACTGGAAAATCATCCTTAGGACAATGACGATTATGATCTATGAAATCAATGAAAACTCTAATTTGACCATTCTTCTTTTTCACAGGGAAAATATTATCCAACCACTTGGGATATTTAACTTCTCTGATAAAGCTATCTTTGATAAGCTTATCCACTTCAGCTTCAATTATGGAAGCATAAATTGGGTGTGTTCTTCTTGCAGATAGTTTGAATCCTTGATGTTCTTCTGGAAAACCCAAATGATAAGTAGCAACATCAGGATCAAGCCCTGGCATCTCTATATAGTTCCCATCAAATATATCTCTATTTTGCTTTAATAATGAAATATACATTTCTTTCTCTTCAAGAGTCATGAACGCACTAATTAAAGTGGGGGCGTGGATCTTCTTTTGTACCCAAATTTATTTCTCTGAGGTCATTCAAATTGGTAGAGATACCCTCTTCAAATGCTGGAGGAGAATCTCTGAGATCTTCCTCTTCTTCTTCAACATGTGTTACTTCTTCTGTTTCTACTTTCATAGTAGATGATGAAGAAGAATTTCCATGATCAGGAGAGATGTTAAAATTTAAACATCTTGAATACGAGGCTTCCATTTTTGACCCTATTGATGATGAAGGGTCTTCCTTGGGTAATAAAGAGGAGATGATGGATTGATAATCAACATCATCGTTCACCTATAACATTGCTATAAATTTTTCTGGCCTGGTTGGTGAAGTATAGACTTGTTGGATTTCAGTGGATGAAATGAAGACCTCTCCATTTGAGCTTTCATCATTACTTGGTGAATCACCACTTTCTCCCATGTTGTCTGGCTTGATTGCCGTAATTGAAATTATGGAAGTTTCCATAAGAGTATTTGGATTTGGGTTTATCCTGTCAATTTGAATGATAGGAAACACATAATCTGTACTCACATGTGTGAATGGGTTTACTGAAATCTTTTCCAAACCATATGGAGCATTTATTTTGGTGACATACTTTGTCTAGGATTTCTCCTTCCTTCCATGTGATAGAATTCCGCCTCAATGTATTGAGATTCACATGTTTTGAATGGGGCCTTATCACCATAAAATTCCCCAATTTGACCATTGAAACAATATTTGAGGCATTGATGGTATGATGAAGGGATAGCTGTATGTTTATGTAGCCATGGTCTTCCAAGAAAAACATTGATGGCTATATCGTGATCGACAAACATGAAATCTGAATTAGATACATGGTCTCCAAACTGAGTTCTGAGTGTGATATCGCCCAGAGGTTCTTGTTTATTTTTATCATATCCTTGCAACATTAGAGTAGAAGGAGATAAATCAGATTATGTGAGGCCCCATCGTAGAAGTGTACGAATGGGGATGAGGTTGACTCCTGAACCATTATCAATGAAAGCTCTTCGTATGTTCACACCATTGACCTTTCCAGATAAATACAAAGGTATAATATGTCTATGCATAACATAATATTCATCTTCATCCGTAATAGATATCACTGCATGGCATTCTGCAAGATTATTCTCTACATGGTAGACTTCAGCCACATCAATTTCAGTTTCGAACACCTGAGGACTAGACAAAGCCTCAATGAGTGCCTCCCGAAGATCCTTGGATAGATTCAAGGAATCCAAAAATGATAACTTGGCCGGTACTTGGGTTAAATTCTTCAATAAATCATATTTTTGATCCAAAGGAATACATTTCACAAGAGGAACATGTGGTTTCGTAGGTTCCTTAGAAGTTGATGCTTTGGAAGTACATGCATCTTTTATCAGGGTAGGAGTTAGAAATATTCCTGGCTTTGGAAGATTAAACCGAATAGGTCTATTTACTTGCTGAGAAGAAGAAGGTAGAAACTATAACCAATCCTCCAGAATAACCGTATCAGGACTGAATCTGCCATGCGTGGAAGAATTTTCTTGTTCTTGTTGAGCCCGTTGAAGGGCTCTACCACGATTTTCTGATGCATACACAGTTCTAGAAGGGGTAGAATTGTAATAGTGGTTTCTGGGATATCCACGTCTTCCTCTGTATCCCAGACCTCTGGAACTCTCTCAAATTCCTCTGTTTGATACAGGGAACTCAGAATCATTAAGATCGAAGTTTTGACTGACATAAATATCTGTTAAATTAATCATGTTAATAGAACCAAAGATCAACTCTTCATCTGATGAAGATTCTGCCTGATTAGCCCATTTAGGATATGCCGTTTGGCAGGGCGGTGCCCATTTAGGCTTCACAATTTGGCAGTGGGGTGCCCGTGGCTTTGAAGTAGATGACATAAAATCTTCCAGAGTCAAAGAAAACTTGGGCTTTGACACGATTTCATATTCTTTTGATTTTTCCTCTTTCTTTGAATTATTCCATTTCTTCGAGGATTTTCCCTCTGATGAAGAGGGTTTTGCTGTGGCATTCATAGCAGAAAAAACAATTTCTTTCTTCAATTGAATTCACAAAATGGCATGTGTTTGGTTGATCATTTTCCTAAACATCCAATTATCATATTTTTTCACATTTTTTTTTTGACTTCTTGACACTCACCTTCTTCATCTGGATTTGTAGCAGTAACACATGCTACCTGAGCTGAAGAACCCTTCAGTTTGACTTGTCCTGAGTCCACCATCTTTTTCAGGAGGTCTTGAAAGAGAAAACACTCCTAAATGGGATGCCCCAACATCTGATAAAATGGGATATAATTGGGATGATCTTCATCTACTTCCTTATTTGGCCTTTTGGGCCTTGGTAATTGAACAAAATTATTTTCCAGAGCCGAAATGAAGTAACCAGGAACTTGTTCATTTCGGAAAGAGTAAACTTTGCTCTTCAGATCCTCAAAATGTTTCGATATTTGATCTCTTTGATCATCTTGATGAAACATCCTCTGTTGTTGATGCTCAAAAGGTGGATCCCTTCGATAAGATGAAGTTTTTGAAGTAGAAGCAGGTACAGGTGCTTACTTAAGCATAGCTATAGAAGTCTCTGCTTTACCCATTATCCTTCTTGTAGCTGATGGAATTACATGAGTTTTATCCTTAGTCTTTGTAAGAGAGTCTTCAATCTGCTGATTGATCGAAGTAAGGTCTCGAAACCCTCCTTTGTATTTCACAGGGATCAACGGTGTGCATAATTCATCAAGTAAATTTTCCACACAGATTGTAAACAACTCTTCTTAAAGGAGTGCTAAGCTTAAAGAATATTTTAATCCCTTCCAGCGAGTAATGAAATCTGAAACCCTTTCATTCTCCATTTTCTTACAATTTTTAATATCAAAAACTGTTGTCTTTGGAAAAGTTGATCTGAATTGAAGAAGGAATCGTTGACGGAGATCCTCCCATCCGGTAATTGACTGGGATTGCAAGCTTGTATACCAGACAAAAGCAGGCCCTTGTAATGACTGTACAAAACACCAGAGCTTAAATGCTTCTTATTTATGAGGGGTTCCCATCATAGGATCGCAATGAGAAACAAATTAGTTAAGTGTTGCTCTGGGTCTCCTGAATCATTAATGATTGGGAATGTGGTACTTGCAAAATTTTATAGGGGAGGCATTACATCAACCCATTCAGGGTAAGGTCTCTTCTCTAGTTGAATCTATGCACGCTTTACCTCCATAGCTTCCAACCTAGCTGTTAATGACTCAATGGTAGTTATTAACATTTGAGAAACATTCGGTTGAGCTTGGACCTGAGCAGGTGCAATAACTGGAGCTTGGATAGATGTGGTGGCTAGTACTGCAACTGAGGATAACACCACTAGTTGTTGTTTCACCTGACCCATAGGATTAGACCTATGAGGGTGTACTAGTAAAAGAGGATACTCTTGATCTATATCAGTAACTACAACAAATTCCCTTGGCTGACTGACTCCAGCATACTTAGGAGGAAGACTACCTTGAAGTAGTTCTGCATTCAACCTTCTTAATTCCTTCATTTATTCCTCTTGTTGTATGAATCTTTTCTCTAGTGAGAGTGATTGGCCTTCTCTAAAGGAAGGGTATGTAACCTGATTCTTTACTATCCCCTTGTTAGAAGCCTTTTAGAGAGGGGGATATTGGTTATTTGAAGGAATACCTAGATTCTGGGTAAGCCTTTGATTTCTTATACGCACACCTTCTTCATTTGCGTCTGTGTGTATAACCTCTTGAGCAGGAACTTCCTCATCTGATCCTTATGAGTGAGCCTCATGTTCTGGAGGATCAGAAACAATGACATTGATGACATTTATTGATGCATAACGCATTGAATCCATTCTATCGACATTTCTGTGATATTGTCTTCCTCCATGTCCCTGATGAGACATTTCCTTCTGCTGAGTTGATCCCCCAGGAACTTCTTGACGAACCGTAATTTGGAGGGAATCTCTTGATAATTTGGCTCTTCGTTCCTCTTTAGGATTCTACCCTAATCGAGAGTAGACTGAATTTCTCTGAGGAAGAGATTGAGGATTTGAAAAAGTCCCCAGTCCAGTGGACTGGGGCTGTTCCTATTCAACTCCTTGAATCATATTTGATGATTTTGAGGGTTGGGATAAAAGATTCCCCAGTCTGGAAAGCTGGGGTTGTTCTCGAGATGCTACATCTGATACTTTCTTAAAATATCTTCTGATCTTGCAGAATTTAGTCTAGAAATTGGCTGGATGCATCAACCTACATCCACTCAAATCACCTGGCTCAAATGACTCTTGGATTATTTCTAACACTTCTGTCACTTGATGATGCGCTCGCTCTAAACAAGAAGCCTATTCGATATTCTCATTTTCCTGATGCAAGATTAATTCGACAACTTGTTCTCTGTATTCCCAAATTTGAGAAGAACTAGTTGAGGCCTATTCTTGAGAGAGCCTTTGATTACAAACAAAGGCAATTGGCTGTGGCCGGCCATGGGCAATAACATTGCATGAGACCTTTTTTGGCGGGCATTGTTGGCTGGAGAGTACAGTGAAATGTAGTGTACCATGGACCCCCCATCCACTGATATGAATACCAGATGATGCATTGTCAATTAACTGGCGTAATCCTCTTAATGCGCCAAGGCATGAATGCTGAAGGGATCTCTTCTGCTTTTCAGCCTTCGGATATTGAGAAACTGAGAGAGAGGCCAAATCAATTTGGCATTGTAACCCTTCTATTATCTTGACATTATTTTCATATTCATTATAAGATAATATTTTATTTTTCAATTGACAAAGAGTTTTCTACATGTTGAGATGAATATCATGAATACAATCTTCCGTCAACATCTCTAGAATGTCATACTGAGAGTCAGCCAAATGCCAAAACATAACTGGCACTTCACCTTTATCTAGTTGTTTTCTCATATTCAGCATTTCATCTGTATCATTCATTGAATATTCTTCTACCTAATTAGACCAGAGTTGGTGCTTCCTTTTTTCTTGATCAGATTCTACATGATTGGTAGGGAATTCACTTATCAGACTAGTAGATGAATGACCCAAGGGTGGTTCGGAGAATGACCTACACCCCGGGTTATCTTCTGATTGAGAAAGTATTTCACCTGCTATTGGTAAAGCATCAGGCATGACTGGCTTCAAATTTTCAAGTTCCTCAAGATAAGAGGGATTTCTCATTACTACATTGTCCATTGGAGCATTTTCCAGGCAATGAGAATGACTACTGCGGAGAGGACTTTCGCAGATAAATTCATCATCATGTGGAGGAACACCATGGTGGGTTACAACAAAATATGAAACCTCTTGCTCCTTAGTCTTCTGGCCATGCAGAGGGTTATCGTGGCTCTCATATGAAGATGATACTTTGAGATCGACCGAACTGTCATCAAGCAAGCCTTCATGAGGAAGTTTCTGATGCAGACCCTCGGAATTAATGTCACCACTATTGGGTAATGAGAGAGTAGAATCTTGAGTTGCAACAGATAATTGTCTGAGTGCATCAAGAACTCCAGCATCGAGCAAGGGCTTATTACAGATTGACTCTTGATTTCTTGACTGTGTTGGACGAGTGTTTTTCTTAGATGCCTTCTTACTCACTTTGGGAACCACTTGTTGATGAAAGGGGTTATTATGGGTAGGTTTATGTGCCTGCTCAGGAGAAATAGTAAGGTTAGACTGATTATCTCCACTCAAATCATGTGTATGTGCCTGACTTGATTGTCCGTATGATATGGGGGAGTATTCCCCACAATACTTTTGGACTTGAACATAGGTGTGTATCTATTTCAGAGTGATATGTTGATGTGTCACTCCACTGGTAGGGACTGTTTTTCATTTCTTTCCCTGTGATGTTTCTGAAGCTGTTATAATATTCTGGCATGAATCCATAATATGAGCAGGGATTTTCTTCTGCTCTTTCACCATATTCAGAATGTTCTTGGTGACTTCAGCTACCAGAATGGGAATATATGTCCATTATGTGCTTGGAGTAGGTGTGTGTTCCTGCTCCTATCCTCCTTTTCCTGTCTGTGAGTTCTAACAGTACTTATGTGTGGGGGAAGAGAGTTGAGTCTACTCCAATTTTGTCATCTGGGATTTCCAAATGACTTCTCCGAGTGCTACCAAACGAGACTGTTGGTTAGCCTGATGAACATTGGAAGGTGTATGTCCATGCTGTGTATTCTTCATCAAGTATGGTTGACGATTTTCCTTCAATACTGATAGACGAGACTGCTGAAAAAATTGTAGATTGTAAACAGGTGTATGTTCATGTTTATCAGTTGCCACCATATAAGATTGGAGACTTTCTTTGGTTGTAGTCAGACGAGCCTGCTGACTAGCTGATGAGTTAAAAATAGGTCTATATGCCTCCTTATAATACTCTACCGGAATTGCCTAGTGAGATTGGTGTGTTGCTGGAAAACGAGTCTATTGGACAACTAGATTAGAACGGATGGATGTGTGTGCCCGCTCGTTGTTTTCCACCAAGTTAAGTTGGTGAACTTCTCCGGAAATGGTAGAGATAAGAACCCTCTCACTATTTACTGGTCGTCCCCTCTGGTGGTTCATCTTTCCTGCTCTGGTTTGAGGAACCTGAGCCGAATGCCTGCAGACGACACCCTCATCATGTTGATGGAACACTGCCACACGAGTCTGGCAGTGATTGTTGGTGGGGCCCTTGGGAAGGACTCCTTTATCCTTGAATTAAGTCCTTGAGTGACCTCTTTATTCACCTCCCTAAAATATGGGAGGGACTAGTTATTGCGTTCTGGGGATAACACCCTGAAATGACTAGAGACGGTGGTTAGCACCGCCTGCTTCTTGATCACTGGTCGTCGCTGTCCGGACAACCAGGGCGAGTTATTAACCTGGAAGGCTTATCGAGCAGCCTCCAGAGTTTGAATGGTACCGTGTTGATGGTATTCCTTAACCAGTGCATTTGATACCCAGCGTTGAAGACGCTGAGTAGGTGATGTCGTCCTCAGAGCAGACGAAGATCCAACAGGAGTAGCAGCAGAGGTATTCATAGTAGAGGTATTCACATGTGTGAACTTTAGAGAATCCATTTCTGTAATGCAGAAGATCTTGGAAAAGAGTGCCTATTTGATATAAAAGACATGATCAAGTTAAGTTCGGCCACTACATATTTTGGATGAGCACATATGTTATTGATTATTTTTTTGTCCCTCTCATTGAGTTTAAATAGGGGCCTAACAAATAAGTAAAACATCATTTAACTTGGTTAAGGATTCACGTCGGGTTCACCATTTTTTCCCTCTGGAAATGGGGATGACCTTTTTTGCTTAAGGTTCAAACATTCCAATTAGTTTCTAATAGGTTTGTTCGTAAAACAGAAACATCCAATGATTCTATATCCATTTGGACCTACTTTCCAAAGGTAGGTGTGCATTAGTTGTAGACCGACAAGGCTTAATAATTTTCATTGGTTGAGAGGATGGGAGGTCGGACTCATCGCACCTTTTTGGGGGGAATTATTGTCTACTCCAGGAATCTCTTTATAAATTTAAGTTATGTTCGTGAATCCTTATTACACAACCAATTATGAAAATGAGCTTTCCTTAAGATCTAACAATCAATTATTGATATATATGAGATTTATAGAAACTTTTATATATATATTTGAGGTTTTTCATCGATAGAGAATCATCTGTTTTTGTTAGAGATTCTTAGTCAATGGTATCCTTCAACACATTATATAATGATCTCTTGGTCATTATGACAACCATACTGGTTTTAAATCCACTCAGCGGGGCACTTTAAGTTTATTATCGTTCAGAAGGGCATGGAGTATTTCAGAGTTGGGATCGTACCCACAGATGGGCTACCTACATATCCTTGTTAGAAAAGGAATCAGAACCCACATATTTCGGAAATTGAGATATAGTTTAACATCATATGGGATGAATGAAAATTAATGGGTGATGGGCTTGAACCTCAGAAAGGCTTCTTATGTACTTTACTTTTAAGGTAGATATCAAAGTCCACGTAGTTCGGGTGGGAATTATGGGGCTTACGTATGATTAACGGCACAAAGAGATGTGTCATGGTTACTTTTACACTATAAGGTCACGTGAGTTATGCTCGGTGTGAGAAAAAAGAGGTATCAGTAAACCTGACAATCTGTGCCATGAAAGATGTGGTCATAAGGAGTGATATGGGGCTTATGTATGTATGATTTTCCCAAATAGATAATGATCGGGACTTATTTCAGAGAAGAAGTCCAGGAACAAGGTCTATAAAGGTATATGTTCTTTTATAGAGATTTAGATACTCTAACTCAGGGCTTACTCCTGAGGAAGATGAAAAAATTAGGAGGGGACTTGTGATTGTGTTTTATTCTTAAGAAGGAAGCACAAATCAAAAGAAGTTAAGACTGGTTAAGAGAAATTATGACTGGGGCTTATTCCTGAGAAGGAGGCCCAGGTTAAAGGGACTTGAGAACTGAGGCTTACTCCTGAGAAGTAGTCCCAGGTTAAGGGAACTTGGGACTTGGAGCTTACTCCTATGGAGGATGCCCAAATTAGGGAACTTGGACTAGGGCTTACTCCTGAAATGGAGGCCCAAGTAAGGGGAATTATGACTGGGGCTTACTCCTGAAAAGGAGGCCCAGGTTAAAGATGTTCTCATCTTAAAGGATGAGGTTGAATGGATGAAATCTCTAACCTTTGTGACATAAAGGTATGTAAATCACTATGTTTTGAGATATGTTCCATGAAATTCCTTTCAGATAAGGAATCCAACAAAGTAACCATGTCATAAATTACTTTGAAGTGGGTTTTGAAGGCTAAATATTGAAGAGGAGAGGTGGATTTGAAGAAATGAGTTGAATAGGCAGGAGGGGCACCCAAAAGGAAGTAGGCGCGTAAGTCCTGTTTGGGCGCGCAAGTAATGGTCGCGCAGGTATACCTACATGAAACATGTGTACATGCGCAACGGTCAACCCATAGGGTAAGACTTGGGAGATCATTTGCTCCAGCCATTAGTATCATATCTAAAGGCTTCTGAAAGGGTGGCGCACAGGTTCTGTTGAAGGGATAAGGCAGCATGCAAGTGTGACCATTTCCCATAAGGGATGGACACTTAAGCGCGCAGGTGTTGATGAATTTCAACACTTAGGCATCATTCCCCCTCTTTAGATCTTCCTTTCTAGGTAATAAATTACCTTAGAAGTGTTCAGAAGACTTCAAGAAGAGACTAGGGCGTTGAGAGCTGAAATATGAGTTTCTGGATTTTTCGTCCTCAAAATGGGGGGCCCACGAGGGGTATTTATAGGCTGCTGAAGACCTTGGGAGAAAATCATACAGGGCGTGTAGGTCACCTGCACGCCCAAAATGTGGTGCGCAGGTACCCTGTGTGACCGTCTTGAAACTTGCGCGACCCATGCTAAAGCAAATCCTTGTTCATGCCTTTGTCAATTTTTGATGTTTATTCAAAGGATGAATCACTTTGTGTTAAGGTATTTCCCTTTTCATTCATTAGACTCTATGATGGAAAGGAGCATCAACACTTATGTATATCCCCAGGTTATCTCGTTCAGTTTTGAAAGAGAAATGGAATTTTAGGAGGTATTTACTGAAATTTTCAATAATGTTATTTTATCCATGTATCAAGTTGTTGTTCTATGTACCTAATTTCCCAAAGACACTAGGATTAATGATCCTTTAGGATTGTATAATTTGTACCTTTATGTAATAAATCATGAATTAATGTGTATTAAAAACATGGGTTGTATAATTGTTATCAGAGAAAAGTCAAGTTATTTTTTGGATCATGATTATAAAACACTAGTAAAAGACTAAAGGATAAGATCAGACATTGAAAAAAATTCCTAAATATTGGTAAGCATAGAGTAATTGGTTTCCAAGAAAATACATATCTTTTTGGATACTACAAGTGGATGTGGATTCAACACATATGTACATAGGGGTAATAAACCTGAAAAGGGAACATTGATCTGGACCTGATCATTACCATATGCATGAAAACATGCCTTGTTACACACTTGGTTTGAAACTATTATGGTATATGACTTGGTAAATTTACAAGCTCCTTATGAACCATTATTAATGGAATAAAAATGACCACAAGATTTTATGTTTGGAAGTATATCACATATAAGGTAGATTGAGAAACTATAAATTCATTGGAAAAAGAATATATGTCATTTATCAATTATACCTTTAATGTTAATAGTTTTTATTTTATATGAAAAATAGTTTAAATATTGTCTTACCAAAGTCTAATTTGAAAGGAGAAAAGGATTAGACCCAGAATCAAATAGTGAAGGTTAGGCTTATTGTCCATTCATGAACTTAAAATGTCATATGTGACTATGGTTCTATTCATTCTTTCATATTATACAAGTTTAATAAAACTATTCAAACACAAAAAAAAATCATGTATGTAGATCTATCTGTGAAAATGGAAAATGGGGTAATTAATGCATCCCAAGTAGACAACTGCCCCTATCAAAATTTGGGGATTGAACTTACTAGAAAACCTTGTGATACATTATTTTGTGGAATTAGATACTATTCTGTTCACGAATTGTCTTTCCTTATATAGAGCCAACATAAATTATTGAGAGAATGAAATGACACTCTATATCATTAATCACCCTCTGATTCTATACAAGTGTAAGGGGAGGATGGGTATTCTTTAGTACCAACATCTCAAGTATGTATATTATTGCCTTGAGAGTAATCATATCAAGCTCAAATGATTGAGACTAAAGAAAATATTAACCTTGTAGTCAATCCCATTGTGAAGAAATATGATAATGTGTTTCTCAAAGAATTTCTAGGTCTTCCACCTAGCTAGGAATTTGAATTTTTTATTGAGATTTTACTTACAGATTTACCAATATCCAAGACTCCATATAGAATATCTATTTTTGAACTTGAGGATTTGAAGAAGTAAATATTGGATAATATAGATAAAGGGTTCATAAAACCAAGTGATTCACCATAGGTTGTACTGGTTTAATTAATCAAGAAAAAGGACGGGTCAATGCGCCTATACATTTATTATCAAGAGATTAACAAGATCATGATAAAGAATAATTATCCTCTACCATAGATTGATGATTTTTTTGATCAAATATGTAGATCCTAGTAATTCTCTAAGGTGGATCATCGGTTGGGATACTATCTAGAAAAGGTGAAGAAGGTGTATATGCTCAAGAATACTATTTATACAAGGTATGGGAACTATGAGTTCATAGTGATTCCATTTTGACACACTAATTATATAGCAATATTCATGGTCTTAATGAATATATTTTTTAGGGATTGCATCAAAAAATTTATGATAATATTTATAGATGATATTATTATTTACTATAACAACAAGGAGGAACATGAGGAGAATTTTAATTCCAAACTGAAGACTTTTTGAAAAGAAAATTTATTTACGAAGTATAGTAAATGTGAGTTTTTGTTGGAGAAAGTAACTTTATTGGGACATGTTATCACTATTAAAGTGATATCTGTTGATCTTTAAAAAACATAGAAAATTAAAGGATGTCCTAGACCAACATATGTGATGAAAATATATAGTTTTCATTCATTATATGTGCACTATTGTCAATTTTTGAGAAACTACTCATGATTTTCAATCCAACAAACTAAGTGTACTTGAAAGGGATTCAAGTTTTAGGGACTTGTGAATGAATTGAACGTTTCATAGAGCAGAAGAAGAGGCTAATCACTGCACTTATGCTCACATTACCCACCAGTGGGGGTGAATTTATGATCTATAACAATTCATCCAAAAAGGGATTGGATTGTGTAGTCATGTAAGATGAAAAAGTGATATAATATTTCACCCACCAACTAATTTTATATGATTAGAACTACCCAAATCATGATCAATAATTAGTTACAGTTATCTTCGCATTGAAGATATGAAGAAATTATCTCTATGGATAAAAGTGTGACATATATACATATCATAAATGATTTAAGTATATATTTACAAAAAATGAGCTTAATATGTCACGATGAAGGTAGATAAAGTTAATCAAGGATTATTATTTCTTAATTCATTACCATACTAGAAAATAAAACAAAGTGGAAGATGCTCTAAGTATAAAGGACCCCCTAAATCTATCTAGGATGAGAATTAAAAGAGATATAATTTTATTGTACATGAAAAGGATGAATATGGGAATAATAAAAGGATCTTTATCTTAACATTCACATATTACTATTCAATCATCAATTCCTAAGAGGATCAAGGAGTCTCAAAATTATAATGAGGTTCTACAAAAGAACGTTGTGAATATTGTAGAGTTAAACTTTGATGAATATATATTTATAAGGTTTGGAAACCAGATATGTGTCCCATAAAAAACATTAATGAAGAGAAAAATTCTATATGATGCACATAAATCATATTTATCTATTCATTAAAGAAGCACTAAGATGTATAGATATTTGAATCAAAACTTATGGTGGGATTACATGATGAGTGATATTGTGAAGTTTACATATCGATGCATACTATAACAACAAGTAAATGAAGAACAAAATATATCTAAGAGTATGATGAAACCATTACCCATACCAGTATGTAAATGTGAATACATTACCATGGATCTCATCATAGGTCTCCCCATGAAACCTATAGTAAATAATGCCATTTGGGTGGTAGTAAATCACTATACAAGTCAATTCATTTCATTTCAATCAATAAATATTTTTATCTTGACCAACCCTCCAAGATATGCATAAGCGAAGTGTTAAGGCAACATGGAGTTCAAATCTCTATTGTATCTGATCGAGATCAAATATTTATCTTGAGGTTTTAGAGAATAATCTAGTAAATGTTGGATACAAAACTGAGCTTTAGAATTTCTTATCACCCTTATATATATTTTCACTTTGAAAAGACCATTCAAATATTATAGGATATGCTGAGATCATGTTTGATGGATTTCCAAGGATGTTGGTACCATCACCTTCCCCTAGTGGAGTCCTCATATAATAAAATTTTCCATTATTTCATTCAAATGGCACAAAATGAAGATTTTATTGGAAGTGGTGTAAGATTATGGCATGTTGGGATGAAATTGGAGAGTAGAAGATGATGAGAACTGATCTTATCCAATAAATGACAGAGAAGGTACAAACCATTCTATTTTACATGAAATCCACACAAAATTGATAAAAAACCTATACACATAATCATGGAAGTGATCTAGAATTTGTGGTAAGAGAAAAACTATTCTTTTATATATTGATATTGAATAAAGTCATGAGGTTTGAGAAGATAGAAAATATTCGTCCTAGATACATCATCCCCTTTGAGATTCTTGATCACATTGGAGTGGTGGCCAGTAGACTAGCACTCCCACCTAACCATCTCAAGTACATGATGTGTTATATGTATACCTCTTGAGGAAATACATACTAGAAACCAAACATGTATTAAATCTAGAGATGGTACCATTGTAAAATTATCTTTCATACAAGGAGAAACTGATAAAGATATTAGATTGTAGAGACAAAGTTATACGAAATAAGACACCTCACCTAGCCAAAGTTTTATGGTGAAACCACATTTTTGAGGAAACAACTTGGGAACTGGAAGAGGAGATGAAACAAAATTACCCTAATATGTTTTATTGTATGAAATGTAAATTTTATGGGTGAAATTTCCAAAGGGAGAAATAATTTTAATACCCTTAATTTTATAAATAAAATTCCATATTCAATGATTAAATACCTCATAAAGTAATGTTGTTATATAAAACACATCCAATACTTTGGCTATTCTGAATAGTTATATGGGCTTTCAAATTTAAAATACTGTTATGCATCATAACCCTTGATAATATAGTCATTTTATAGTGACTATTAAGATTATTATATTAAGGGTTATGATAAAATCTAGTTGATATAGATGAAATAAGTGATGATCTCAACTAGAAGAATCACGCCCTATGAAGATAATTTATTAGAGCTTCTAAGAGAGATATCATAACCAGTATTCAACCTTGATCAATCCCAAACCTAAATTCAAAAACTAAATCATGAACAAAACCATTTATACGAGAAGTTCAATCTCATCAATATCACAATCCAAACCATGTATGCCAAACCACCCCAAGGAAAATATCATTATCGCACGCCTCTCTTATAGAGGATTCATTGGTGTAATAAAGGGATATGTATCTAGACACTAAAATTATGAGTTTTTATATTTTATTTTAATATAAAAATGATTATATTTATCCATTTTTAATATTTCTCTTTAAATTATTAGATTATGAGTTTGATAAAAAAATTATTTTTATATGATGAAACAAAACTTTTATTTGTGGGAAATGTATAGTTTAAATTAATACACATCATTTTAATGATTTCAATAATCT
This sequence comes from Viscum album, assembly GCA_963277665.1. Taxonomy (NCBI): domain Eukaryota; kingdom Viridiplantae; phylum Streptophyta; class Magnoliopsida; order Santalales; family Viscaceae; genus Viscum; species Viscum album. Next base: position 446,923,080 of record OY728134.1, read on the forward strand.
TAAGAATTAATGATATTTTAATAGAATATTTTTTTATATATAAATGATAATATAATTTTAAAAATTGAAAAATATTTTTTTGGGGATCAGAAAATGTTTATTGTAAAACAACCCAGTATTTTTCAATCAATATGGATTTTTTATTTAAAAGTGAAAAGTCTCATTATTATATAATTATTTGGATAAAATAAATTTTATTTTCTAGATCATCACATCTAAATTATCCAATAATTATTTTTTCTATAATTTTTAGAGAGTCATATTTTTCGGTCAAAATTAAATACAATGTGAATATAAGGCTTATATTATAACAGAATAATGACCCAAACGTGATGTAATATATGCACCAAAAGATTTAAATTTCCAAATATATATTTCCCATTTGGAATAATTAATTTTTTTGGTTGATTTTATAATTTTATAAAACCTTAACGAATCCTCCAAAACCTTGATTATATTTTAAGGTTTTAAAATCATTGTTTTTGTAATTATGACTCACTACCACATCACCAAGGGTATTATTTTAAATAGACTAGTTATTAAAAATATAGAATAATAAAAATATCTCAAATTTTTTATAAACCATGGGAAAAACCAATGTATGGTTTGAGGTTTTGATTACTTTATCTTATAGAGTCCAAACCCAATGTTTGGAGATTAATAAAGAGCTCTCCTCCATTTTTCTATATAAACTCAGAAAAACACCCATTGTTTTCACTAAAAACCCTTATAAAATGAAATTAATCTTCAATTACCTCTTTATATCCCTCCCATGGTGACCCTAAGCACTTAATAATCTTCTAACAAGCTTCTGGAAGCACCCTATAAAGGTAAGGGATCCTCTCTTTCTCATATTTATTCAAGCACCCTATTTGTATTATTAATTTTTATTCCCAATTTATATTGTTGTATTATGATATTACATATCAATATTATTGAACTAATTATTTACAAGTAATGATATACCCCTTTCACTCTCATTTATCCCACCCATGAATCCTTGAGTACAACTATTATGCTATCAAAATTATCCTACAATTTTCCATGCCAAACATTTGTTTTATGAATTCTAATCCCCATTTACACTCAAAGATATTCATATATATGTAAATATAATTAATTTATTTTTTAATTCCTATTATTTAATACACACTCCTTAATTATGGGATTAAGGGTGATAAAATATGACCTTATGTTCAAAAATCTATGTGGTAAACATATTCATATACATGTTATGATGGGTGCTCCTAGATAGTGATCCAAAGTATTGGGTAATGTTTTTGTATCATTAGATGTCATATATGATATTTGGTATTAAAAATAATCCATTATGGGACTCTATCCAGCTTTTTATGTTGTGTTTATAGTTATCCTTCAATTATGTTGGTGACATGATTTTTATTATCATCATATTCCCAAGTTTCTTGTATGCTATCATGTCATGTCACTCTTTATTGTTCATGATTATGAAAATCACCCCTATTTTGTTACCTTGATATTCCTATTGGATCGTATTTACTTCTCTGCCTTATGTTATTCATTTTTTATTCAATTATAGGGATTTATGGTTCACCCCTTTCTTAAGTATGTCTCTAGGTTATCCTGTGCAGTTTCACAAGAATAATGGAATTTTTAGAGAATGTTAAGGAATGTATCAACAATTTTGTTTTATCCATGTATCAAGTTAATGTTATCTATACATAATTTCCCTAAGACAATAGGATTTAAAATATTTTTGTATTTATAATTTTTTACTTGATGTAACAAATCATTAAATAAAGCGTGTTAAAGACATGAGTTTTCACACTTATGATTATGCCATAATTCCTTTAACATGTTCTTAAGATTATGAAATTCTCTGATGGGACATGATTAATTAATTATGATTCCTCTATCTTATTGACTTTATAAGTTATAATCATACTCTCATACCCCTATGTTTATATCATTCTTTCATATGATCATCGATTGATATAAACATTGTTTACTATTACTAAGCACCTGATCTCACCTTTTATTATGTTCCCATTTTCCCTCAGTTTTGAAGAAGTTTTAAGTGGAATATGTCTATGAAGGTAATATGATTGAAATAAATAATGGGAGATGTTTACTATATTTCATGAAAAAAATAGATTATGTATCTAGTCTCTAAATACACTAAACATTTAGAGTTATAGGGCATGAATTATTGTGTAATATATTAATGTTTCATCTAAAATTATCTAATATTTATGTATGTTTTTATCAGGTCACATTAGTTGGTATCAAGACTAGGTTTAATTAATTTTTTTGGAGATTATGTTATGGATAATATGAGTAAATACATTTGGATATTCTATGGTAAACTATAAGTGATATAAGGTGAAACTAAAGGTGTCATAGGTTGATAAGAAGGTTTCCAAATTTAGGAAATATTAGTAATTATTTTATTAATATATGATTACTCACTTAGTTTTTTTGGTTTTACACTATTATTTAGGTTTTATTCAAGGGATGGAACTAGGTAAAATTATGTTAACAAAAAATTATTTGGTTAATAAAATGATTATATTCTTGACAAACCAAATTACATGAGAGATAGAATGAAAAATATCGATACTATTCTCACACAAACCTCTCAATCCATGAATCATACTGAACTCCCAAAAGAGAAATGGTTATAATAATGCACCATTGAGTCTTTCATATGGAAACATCCACCATATTTTAGTGCATCCTACAATACACTAATTTATAAGTAATTGATAAATACCACAGAAAAGATACTTTTCATTCTCTAGTGCTTGAATCATGAAAATGTTCTCCTGGGGATGTATCATTTGAACGGAAACGTATATCAATGATGAAATTAATAATATGAGGTAAGTGGAGGAAATTGACTCCATGGAATGTGATGAGTTTAAGAGAGTATTTTTCAGTAATTACTTTCATTGAACTCTTCACATTAAAATATAAATAAAATTCATTGACCTTAATAAGTAGGATAAAGAATCAATTAGTATATATGATGAATAATTTAGAATACTTTCAAGGTATTCTTCTTATTTTACCACTGGCTCAGAAAGAAAAATTTATTGACTCTTCATGTCTTAAAACCAAGTCTCCAAAATTAATTTTCTATAATAGACTTTTGTAGCTATGAAAAAAACATTCTATGTTCTCTCAAGGTAAAAATGGAGCGTGGAGAGTTCCATTATTCTCATGGTTTTGATAAGAAGTGAATGATGGAGTTTTAATAAAATTATAATAATAAAACCCATGGAGGAAAGAAAATTAATCTTCATTTTTTTATAAGTGTACAAATTAGTATGAGGGAAATTTTATTAAGGGAAGTAGTAAATGTTTTAAGTGTATAAAAGAAACCCATCATGAAAGTGAATATTGTAGAGATGTAAAGAGGAATGCTAATGAAATGAATGCGGAGATAGCTAAATTTAATGGATAAACCACACTCCAATGATAGAAATGAAAAGAGTATGGGAATTATTCCAACTAGTTTATGAATAAAAGGGTTAATGAGAACAACCAGTGTTAAAAAACTCATATTAAAAGATACAAGTATTAATTTCATGCGATCACAACTACTGAAGTGGGCCTTGAGAAGGAAGTGGTGAAACCTAAACATATCATTCATTATATAACTAAAAATTTCTTATTTGATTCTAGTTATACCCACTTATATATATATATATAATTTTATATGGGTATCATATAACCTCCTCAATAAATTATCAATGAATTCTTTTTATGGTACAACGATCACATCTTAAGTCTATATCTCCCATACAAGAGTTTTATAGGAATGTGATTCCTCAAAATCCATTTATTATTTCTCTAATTGAATTTTATTTGATTTTTTATTGTATTGTATATATGTATATAGATCCCATATAAAATAAAAAGGTAGGGAAGTCAAATTTCCTATTCTAAATAGACCAATGATTATCAATATGTGTGAGGATGAGTATGAACTTCCAATGGAAATCAATTCCATTATATTGGTCTTATTCTCATTTCATGATGGGTATATATGTCAAATGGTTAGGGAGTAACTAAAAATTGAAGACATACATTTTTTTGTAGGAATACGATTGTTTATATTGCGAAAAGATCCGTAGTCTTCTTCCAAATCAAGAAGATTTTATTTCAATAGAACTCATTATTGGTGCTACACCTATTTCAAAGAATCATTATAGAATTTCCTCAATTGAGTTACAATAATTAAAGAAGAAAATTCATGATAATATTGATTAGGTATTAATTCAGCTAAGTGAATCTTCATGGGGTGTACTTATTGTGTTTGTTAATAAGAAGGATATTCCAATGCATCTTTACATTGACTATCAAGAATTGAGAAGGATTACTATCAAGATAAGAATCCTTTATTTCATATAGATGAATTGTTTGATCCAATGTATTGAGATCAATAATTTTTAATGAATTAACTATGATCTTGATATAATTAGTAGATGATCAAAAAGGGGGACATATCCAAGAAAACCATTCGTACGAGGTATGGTCATTATGGAATTATTGTGATGCCATTTTGATTTACCATTACCCCTTCTATATTCATGGAACAAATGAATACAACATTTATAGATTAACTCGATTATTTTGTGGTAGTATTTATAGATTTTATTTTTATATATTCCAATTGAAATAAATAGAATGAATATTATTTGAGGATTATCTTGAATACATTGAGAAATTAGAAAATTTTTACAAAATTTTGTAAGTTTGAATTCTATCTACAAAAAGAATCATTATTGGGTCATATAATTACAGGAAATGGTATATTAGTGGACACCTCAAAAACAAATGTTATTTAAATATGGTCTATAAAAACCAAAATGACTACAATCAATAGTTTTATTGGGTTGATTGGATACTACCAATGCATTGTGAGAAATTTCTCATGGTTATGAAATCTAGCAACCGAGTTGACATGGAAGGGATCCAACTTCTATTGAATAGATAGATGTAAAGTAAATTTTGATGAACTAAATAGAAGGTTGTTTAGTTTATTTATGCTCACAATAAACTATATTAGGTAAAGGATTGTGATATATAATGATGCATCAAAGAAGATATTGGGATTTGTTCTCAGGCAGAATAATATGGTGGTAGATTATGCTCCTAGAAAAATGAAGGTTCATGAGAAAAATTACATGAATCATTATGATATTTCAAGTGATATTAATAGTAAATCTATCTTAGGTATTATCAATACTCATTAGTATTTTTTATGGAGTCATATACAATATATTAATTTTATGTAATTTTTTAATCAAAAAAGAAATAGTTTAATTCAGAATAACTTTTTTCCCATAAATTATCTAGTAATATTTAAAATATTAAATTATAAATTTATAAAATATAATTTGATCAAATTAAATTAATTTTTGTTTTCATCATACCCAAAAAAATTAGGGTGTATTTTTTTGTGATTTTTTTTGAAAATAAATATTTTTGGGTTAATATTGAAAAATACTGTTTTTATAAAAATTATAATTTATTTTCAAGTATTTAAAAAGTTCAATTATATTTAATATTTGTATTAAAGTAAAATTTATCCAATTTTATGAAAAATAATTTAATTTTTTATATATAAATTATAATTATTCTTGATTTTGGAATAAATTCTTTTTTAATCATAAAAAACATTTTTCTAAAAAACTGTTTTTCATTGAATCTAGAGAAGTTATATTAAAATTAATTTTTTGAACTTCAAAAAATTAAATATTGATGAATGGAAATAATATATGGAATTATGAGTTTCATATTTGGTAATATGTTTAATTTTATTTTCACTCATAATGAATAATAACCTTGGTAAAACTTTTTCACCATTGTAAAGGGTAAAAAAGTTAATTAAGGTTAAAACTATGCGATAAGGTCATAAAATATCTTCTTAATTACTATTGGTGAGATTATTTAAACCCTTATTACCGTATATTTTAATATAGATTGAATTTTTTCCACCTAAAAATGATTTGGATATTTATAATATTTAAAAGTTAGGAAAACTTACTTGTGTGCCACTCCCCTTACTTATAAAAGGGAACCACCACTAATCTCTTACTCACACTTCATGATCAATTTAGATCAACCAATCCTTACTAAAAAATATTACCAAACTTAATCCTCACTACCTAAATGCTCTTATCTCACGATAATATTGACCTATATAGCTTAAGGTGAAAGACAATGGAGGTTTTCTAAAGAATAGGTATAACTCTTAACTAAGTTATTTCATTTTATTTCTTATTTTACCTCATTAAAACACATCATAAGAATAATGATATGATAACATTAATATATTAAATTTATTTAAATGTTATTTTAATTAAGGTATAACCCACTTAAATATCCTTTTCCATTCCATGTGAAATTAAAATATCACTAATGAATATATGTGCACTATTAGAGTTGGTGCATTAAAACCAAATACTTTTTACTTTTGATTACTTATATTTTTAAAGAAGTAAATATCAATATAAATATATTATCACATATTGATTGTTCTTATGCATAACATTTATGTGATAATGTCCTATAGTATCTATCACATTGATAAGGCCATAGTTGTGCCCCGCTGTGATTTGAACCTTTAGATACTTTGAAAATATATCTTAAATATAGTTCTATAATTATATAAAATTATATGATAGGGAACATACTACATAGAACTTAAGGTGTGAGTACTCATAAGTGGATGAGACTTCTTCATATGAAGTTTTCTTTTTGTAATCTATGAGATAAGAGATTTCGAGAATATACCTTTAAGTAGTATTTCACATGTTTTAGTGTTATTTGATATTATTATCTATGAGCATGCGTAATGGTCCTTATACATCAATGTTATTATTAATACATGTTATGACTCACACATTTAGATGTATTCTTTAAACCATGATGTTAATAATTCATGTAGAATTTAGATACATTGGGTTTTTCATGAATGACATATTGTTCATTAATAAGTCAAGGAAGTTTTTGTCTCTTCCATATTTATAGAAGTTGATTTCTTACCCCCTTAGTTGAAATATAATTAGCATATTAAATTCCATGGCCATAGTGTAACTATGTTTACTGTTGATAGTCAAAGAATGAAATATCAAGCGAATAGGTTTATTACTTGTATGTGTAACATTCTTGATGAGATATTGTAACAAATGGATTATATTAAACAGTGAGCATTCGTACATGGTTTTCATCATTACAAGATTTAGTTCTTTATCTTAGGTTTATTGAACTATTACTAGGAAAAAATCTTGGAAGTTAGGTGTACTCTCCTAATGACAATAAGAAATAATGCTATAGGGTCACACACTAAGTGTTTCCATTTATCTTGATTAAATTCTATTTGAATTTAATTAATAGAATAAATATTATTCTCAAGACTGAGGAATAATTTTATTCATGTTTTATTGATAGCATAAATTAAATAAATATTTATTCTTTGGATTATGAATAAAATATTTATTTATTTTATTGAATATTTTATCAATATTTATTTAATGATTTCTGAATAAAATATTTATTTATGAGAAGAAAATATTTTATTTGTGTATTCAATTAATGCCTAGGATTTTAAATGGAAAAATACCATATCTGGTGATGAATATTTTTTTGAAAGCTGAAAAATAATATTCATCACTACATAAGTTAACACACAACATAAAATAATAATAATATTATTATTATTATTATTTCATGGAATAAAGTTTTACGATGGTTATTATATTAATTAATGTCTACTATGCAACTATAAAATATTTTTGACATAAACCCTAGCAATATAAATAGATGGTTATTTAAATTATGTAGGGTAATTGAGATATAAATAATTTTTGAACTCATTGAATTCTATATCAAATTATTTTTCTCTCTCCTACTTAAGAATGAGAAATGAAAGATAAATTCTTTCAAGATGAAAGGACAAGCGATCAACATGAATGAGGTAAGAAAATTGATTTCCAGTGCTAGAACTTAAAAATAAATTGGTGTTGCTTCGAGATCAAATGAGAATGTGTGGATCACGGCTAGAGTGATTCGACCCTTGGAACCTCACATTGTAATTAAGGCAATCCAAAAAGGGTTTTTTAGGAGATTAACAATGTCATTGAAGAAACTATCTTAAGACAAGGTTTTTATTTTCTTCAGATCTAAATAAATTAATAATAAAATTAATTTGAAAGATCCTCATTTGGGGTTTCAGGAAACTAAATATTAACATAAATATTAATATGTCACCCATCACCCCATGCTTCTATTGCACCTGGTACCTACAAGTTGTACCAAATATGTCACATTTTAAATTTATAATTATTTATATGATTATTAATCTATATGAAATCATGCTAGAATGTATTCATTTAATTTTATTTTTCTTTAATCTAATTACAATTAAAATGTTATCGATATATTAATCACAACCATTCAGTGTTTCATTTTCTTAAATATTGAAGAACAGTTGAAGAACGTTCGAGGATTTCATTAAAAATTGCCAAATTTTTTGTCAGTAAAATTAGGTTACACAGTGTGTAGCTAGAGTACACACCATGTTCCCATCTGAACTTTACCTAGATGTGTTGAGGGATACATGGAACACTGAGTAGTTAATTAAACATGGTTAATTTATTAAACACCGTGTGTAGACTGAGCCAACCTGGCATGGGATGTTGGATTACACAATGAGTAGCGGACATGCATGTCATGGGGCTTGCACAGGTTATCAGTGTGAATTGTGCAATCCATGTGGTCGTTATACATGGTCAAAACATGTGATACTAACAGCCTATAGAATTTATGATGTACATGATGTGTATGCAGTGTACATGTCATGTAGTTCATCATTTTCCATGTCCAAAATGCACATTGATCCACTCAGTGAGATTAATGAAGACACGACATTAGGGATACAGGGAGTTTAGATATATTTTACATATAGTGTGATCCTTTCGAGATATAATTCAATGAAACAAAAGTGTATATTAGGAACACGACAAGAACATAAACGACATGTAACTAGCATGTACATGTTGCGTAGTCTAGATGATTCAACCCACCAACGACCTAGGTGTGTAACCTGAATACATGAAAATAGTGGTACATTGAATGTAACTGGATAGTACATGTTGTGCAGTCTCCCATTTAAATTAAGAATTAAAATTTACATTAAATTAAAAATTACTGCATTGAAGCCTTATTTATTTGATTATCACTTTAAGTGTCTGGAAATTTAATAATGATTTTAAAGAATTTTAAATGGTCAATTAATTTATTGTAATAAATATTAAACTTTTGGTTTAGATTCTTATTTTACATTAATTCCTTTATTATGGTTATCTCCAAGAGGATTTAGATGCTCATTAATATAAAAGGGAATTAATTAATTAATTAATCAATCAATGAAATTACATTTATATTTATAATAAAGAACAAATAAGAAATGGATGTTATCCATTTACTTTTGTGTATATGATTCATGTATAACTATTCATGAGCGTGACCAATACCTGCGTATGTGTTGGATATTTTAATTAAATATAATGCATGGGTTTTCAATTATTTATTATTTAATTATATAAGGTGTCATGTGACTCATCCCTCCCTCTATTATTATGTAGTACTTTCATGTCCATGGTTATTTATGTAATACTCCATAATGAATCCTTTAGTTCCCAAAAATATATATGATTTATAAACTCGTGTAATTAGTGGTGTTATTCAAGATGTGTGAAGATGGTTCAAGATATAACCATAATGATTCCAACCTAGGAGATACTCAGGTGGATAGGTGAAATGCAATAACTTAAGATATGACCGACAATAAGAGTTATTTCCCCTATATCAAATGTCGATTTAATGTCGTATCATTAAATAAAACATTTCATAGGATCATGATTGGGTCATTTATTTATTTATATATATGAATTATTAATTTTATGTATTCAATACCAAGATCACATTAATAAATGAATTAATGTGAAAAAATGAAATTTTAATAAATGTATTGTGCATTAATATTTTATCAAATATGGTTAATTAATTAAATAACATCCATTTAATATTAACAAGACATGTAGAGGATAAAAAAGATAAAATTTATGCATAATTTATTAAAATCACTCAACCTAATATTAATTCATACCAAGCCTTCCATTACTTGATTTGGAATGAAACAATAAAATTAAGTGTAGTACATGGGAAAAGTCTGGACACTTACTTTTATCGAGGAGTTATCTTGAGGGTTTGGGGATGACTTAATAGAACCTGTATTGATTTTAAAAACCAAAGTTTGTTCAATAAAAATTTAGAGTCAAGTGTTGAAAAAATCCATGTCAGTATTTCATGATAAGAGAATCCACTAAATGGATCAAGGAGATGAAGCCTACAGTTGGAAATACAACCTAACTAAAAATTCACCCAACGTAAATTTTGATATTATTCTGTAAAAAATGAAGTTTATTTATTTAAATAAAAATTATAAAACTTTCAAAAATCATATTTAAAATGAGGTTTCCATTAAAACATATTAAAATTACCTTTTTAAAAAATACATTTATTTATTCATAAAATTGGATTTATTCTTATCTTATACCTATCAAATATATTGTATGAGAATCAGAAATATCTATTGAATATATAATATAATTTTCTTATTTAATAAAATAATAAAAAGTGTACTATTTAATTTATTTAGATAAAATTGTTTTTGTACATAGAAATATAGTTTTATTAGAAAAGCAATTTATTTATTTTCAAATAGTTCTTTCATTCAATTCTACTAACTGATAACCAAAGGAATAATTTTTTATACATTTCTAAACCATAGTTTTACAATTTATTTAATCTTATTCGTTACTTCCATTTGAATGGCTATGTGGTAGCTATAATAATATTTTAATAATAATATTAATAGTATATTTTATTTTGGTAACAATTGTTCTTACGTGTTATGAATGCTATCAATGGAACTTGGAATTATGTTTAACACAAGAAAAACATAGTGTTGTGTATACCGAAAGTTAATCTAAGTGGTGTGTGTAGTGTAAAATTAACTTTTTATTGTATATAATGTGATCCAAACTTAGAGATTTCATATATAAAAGGATATATTCAGTGTTGTGTGAAATGAAAAATATAAAAAAAATTAAATTAATTTTAAAAAAATAATGCACAAAATCTCCGAGTTTTCTTTTTTTAGAAAATTTGTGACATGATCTAGTCACCCAATTTACACCCCAAATAAATTTATTAAAATAAAAAGTTACATTAAAAGAATTATGTTTAATGAATTTACACCAATAAGGAATTGAGGGGGGTAAAGTATGAAAATTCCATAAGAAACAAAATAAGTTCATGAGTTTCATAAAACAAGTCTATGAATATCCATCATTAACCCAAATTCTCCAAAAAGGGTAGGAGACATCCATTTAGGGAACCATAATCAAGAATAACCCATGGAAAAATAACTAGACATTGCATAAGATTTGATGTTGAATGGAGAAAGTGCCAGGTCTTGAGAGATGCAAGACAAGCCTTCACTATTTTCAATGATCATCACTAAATTATCAAGAAAACTTCTTAAAAGAAAACTATTGTTTCATCCAAGAAATACATGATGGATTTAGGAAGAGGATAAAACCATTAAGTAGGCTTAAGAAGCGGTGGAAGTGAAAAGGAAAAAATCCAAAAATCCAACATCAAATTTCTGAGAAGCGCATAAAAAAGTCTCAAGTTAAACAGGAACCAAATTCATCGTAAAATTGATTAACTTCTAAGGAATATCTTTGAAATTGAAGGTTTGATCTTTCTTAAACTATTCTACCACTTTGATAAACATCCTTTTTCTAATTTCAAGGTAGGTATCATCAGACATATCACCATTTTTGTATTGATGGAAAGCATTTGTATCATTCTCTCCCACCAAGAGTCAAAATCCTCTAAAAATATAATTTCTCTTCAATTTGGTAAGTATACCTAAAATTAGGGTAATTTTCATTTTCATCATCATTGTTAGAGTAATCTGAGTAAGTTTAATCAGATGATGTAGAAAAATGTTCAGTAGGCATGAGCTATGGGGGTAAAATATTTTTTATTCATTCTAAGCGGAAGCTAGGGATCACATGATAATGGTTCTATCAATGTTAGAATGATCCCTACATTTTTGGGTTTTCTGGTCACTCTAATTGATGAAACAATATGAATCAAGAATTTTTTTTACTTTTTTAGCCCTCTATTTCAAAAATTATTCCTCTATATGGAAATAAATTTCAAAATCATCTTGAAGAGACCCTCTAGAATTAGATTTTTTATTGTATGCCTCTACATGATCAATATGATTGATATCTATATTTGAGGGCTTGAGTTTATGAAGAAATTTCATATCTTCCTTAGTAAACTAGGATTTTTTCACTTCCTCTATTAAACCCAAGAGGCTGGTAGAAGGAAGTTGATTATTAAGAGAACCTAAAGAATTCATGTCTGTATTACTATTAATAGGGCCCCCTTTATGAGAAATAGGAAACCATTTTGGAGATTCCTTTAAAAAAATATTTTAAATGAGTTAGGGGGTGTGAAGAAAGAATTTTATTCTCACATTATCCTACAGGGAGTCCAATTCTAGAACATATTTTTCAATAATCTAGAACATTTAAAAAACCCATTTTAATCAAGCCCTTGTCTCTATTTTGAATCCAAAAGCGTGATGGGAAAGCTTTTGAAATATCTATTTCAGTACATATTCTAGTTACTGAAGGACAAGAAAGATTCAGGGTAGCAGATTCAAGTTTAAGGTGCGACCAAAAAACTATAAATGGAAAATAGGGTATTCTATTTAAAGAAATTCTAAGACAGTCCAGGGAAACCTAGCCAGATAGGGATAATATGTGGCTCTGAGTCAGCACAAATGTCCAGGGAAAATTTCAAAACCTTCATGAAACAGCCACTTAAAGACCATAACCCTATCATCCAAAGCCTATAATAATTTTTTTCATATTAAAAATGAAAAATAACATGTGAGGAATTCATCAAACCGATGTGAAAATTCAAAAATACAATTTTTTCCAGTGTGATGCGGAGGAAGGCTATTGAGGGTATTCGTTTGCTAAATTTTTCGACCCAAACAAAATGAATGTCTAAGGATAGAAAGTGTACCTCCTATTTATTAAAATAAATCACTGAAAGTCCTTTATGTCGGTATTTCGTTAGATCAATGGATTTCGAGGTCTTTGAATTATCTAGAGCCAATGGATCTAATCCCCAGATGAAATTTGCGAAATATCAAAGATTGTATTTAGGGTTTACCCTCTGTTCACCCACGATGAGGTTTATGAGGTTGTGGGGGTTTTCTAGGGTTTCCCCTATGTTCGCCAGAGGGTGAAATTTCCTGTGCAGATGACATCCTCATGTTCAAATTGCATTCCCAAAATCTTTGTGTGTTACATTGAGTCTCACTCCAAACTTTCTATTGAAGGCCTCAAGCCTAGAACAATGAAAGTTATTTGGAAGATACTACCTCATTTGATTGAATTTATTGAAAATTCCAACCACATAAAATTGATTGTTTTATATGCATATAGAGAATCAAATAAAGTGGAATATGTGTTGTAAAAGGGATATATAATAGAAATGAGAATGATTTGTTCCTTCTTGACCCCTAATTAATGTGTTTCATTGGAGGATATAGACATATAGGGTGAGTTTCACACCAATATTTGTAGAACCCCTTGTAATTCCTGAATTGTTTGTTTACATTTTATTTAATAAATTTTTTTATTCGGATCGCTTGCATCCTAAATATTTTGGTTATATTAGTGTATAATCTATATCAAGGGATAATAATTGCATATGACAAGGAGTAATCTCACACATTATGGTCAAACCTTTGAAAAGATGTTGTGTTCCTTGCTCTTCATTTTTTCATATCATTTGGATGAGGATTATTGTCACGACCCGTCCTCGGGGCCCGTGCCGTGACTACCCCAAGCCCGCCTTCCATAGGCCAGGGGCTGGCGACTAGCACCAAAGGCGTAAAATCTCGATAACTGGGAAGGCATTTCCTTTATAAAAGAAAACAAGCACCACAGAGTACAAGCGGAAGTAAAACACTAAGTACAAAAAGAAGTGATGAAAAGTAAATGGGCCAGAATACAAACCCAAAAGAAAGTACAACTATAACTGAACAAAGTACAACAGAAAAAAACAACAACTGGAGAGACGGAAGCGGCTCCTGGGTCGTCCTCCTCGGATCCTACCTGAAGGGTAGGTACAGATGGCGCAGCTCCTCGATCGTCCACCACGAATCCTACCTGAAGGGTAGGTACAGATAGCCTCCACAGTGCTCTCGTCCGTCAACCTCCTCCGAGTGTCGTCTCGCCGTGAAGTCCACCTCCGGACACTGACTTGTCGTGTAGTCCACCTCCGGGTACCGTCCAGTCCTCGAACACTCGGCCTCCGTCAGCACTACCTGTCGTCTGCAACCAACACAACGAGGTGCGGGCATAGCCCGTGCAGGGGTGAGTATAACGATACTCAGTAGGGACCCCGAGACCCTCAAGGTCTCACTAAAACCAACAAGGATAACCACAAGAAGATCTCAACAGATAAACTCTACTTAGGTATATGCCCATACATATACCTAAGTTATCAAGTAACCCATCTCAATCATGAGGAAACACAAGGATCATGAGATCAAAGGATAACCACTACCCAGGTATATGCTCATACATATACCTAAGTTTATCAAGTAACTCATCTCAATCATGAGGAAACACAAAGGTCAAAAGTCTCAGCTCAAACCAGGATTTTCATTATCAAAACCGTAACTACTGAAGAGCTCCGTCTCTAGAGTGTACAGTGGTCCTGTCACGACTCCGAGGTACTGCCCACTAACTTAAGACTGCTGTAGTACTCCACCTATCGAGTAATGCGGGCCAGCCGCTACAACCAAGCGCTCCCATGTGCCGCTACAACCAAGCGCACCTCTGTCATGGGTCTGCCGCTACAACCAAGCGCTCCCATGTGCCGCTACAACCAAGCGCACCTTTGTCATGGGTCTGCCGCTACAACCAAGCGCTCCCATGTGCCGCTACAACCAAGTGCACCTTTGTCGTGGGTCTGCCGCTATAACCAAGCGCTCCCATGTGCCGCTACAACCAAGCGCACCTCTGTCGTGGGTCTGCCGCTACAACCAAGCGCTCCCATGTGCCGCTACAACCAAGCGCACCACTGTCGTGGGTCTGCCGCTACAACCAAGCGCTCCCATGTGCCGCTACAACCAAGCGCACCTCTGTCACACACCGAGTCGTTCGATCAGCAGTCGTCGGATCTCAGTCAGCTACACGGTCTCCGTGCTCCGCCCGCTCGTCTCCGGGAGGGTCCGCTCCACGAGCTAATGGTCGATACTCCAAGTATCACAAAGTCCTGCAAGGAAGTATCTCGAAGGACCACCTCGTCATAGGGGTCTCAACGCAACAGACGGCGCGTCAATCGGACGCCCGGTCTGTGAGTTATTATCCTTTTCGTCCCAGGGGCCCGGTTGGTTTCGTGAGGGAATCAATCCGGCCGTAACTCAAATATACCCCGAACACTCACAGGGTATACTCATAGGGACCGTTTTTCAATGTGATCACCAATGCCACTGACGGTTCGTCAAACAGACGTCTGGACTGAAAGATATCAGCTTTTCCATTCCAGGGGCCCGGTTGGATTTCAGTGCGATCCAACCCGGCCACTATCCATCTGCATCCAAAACTCGGGCGGAGGATGCCAAAAGTTCCGTCTCATCAAGAGGAACTCAACGCAACAGACGGCGCGTCAATCGGACGCCCGGTCTGAGAGTTATTGGCTTTTTCGTCCCAGGGGCCCGGTTGGTTTTTAAGGCAAAACCAACCCGACCGTACTCCACCTGCATCCGAACCTCGGGCGGAGTATGCCAAAAGATCCTTCTCACTTAGAGGAATTCAACGAAACAGACGGCGCGTCAATCGGACGCCCAGTCTGTTAGTTATTGGCCTTTCCGTCTCACACCCACCTTGGGAAACTTCCCAGGAGGTCACCCATCCTGATCACTGCTCTAGGCCAAGCACGCTTAACTACGTAGTTTTAACTACGTAGGCTCCCGAAAAGGAAGGTGCACCTTGAGTATAGTATACCGAAACGACCGTCTCGATCCAAGGATCGCGTTGCCACTGACGGCGCGTCGTTCGGAGGCCCGTAGCTCAAGATACGGCCATTTGAACGAAAACGTCCGAAGAAGGGGGGGTACGGGCCCGGCCCGACCCGGCCCGACCCCCTCTGGGTCGGCCCGAACCGGGCGACCCGACCCGGGTCCGACCCGACCCGGTTGGCCCGGTCCGGCCCGGCCGGTCGGACCGGCCTGGCTCGGCTCGGCCGGGCGGCCGAGTGCCAGGCGCCGCGGGCGTTGACCCGCGGCCTGAGGAAACCGCAGCCCGCGTGGGCCGCGCTGGTGAACCGCGGACGCGGCAGAGCCGCGTCCCGCGCGGGCGAACCGGACCCGCGCGGCCGCGGG
This sequence comes from Viscum album, assembly GCA_963277665.1. Classification (NCBI taxonomy): domain Eukaryota; kingdom Viridiplantae; phylum Streptophyta; class Magnoliopsida; order Santalales; family Viscaceae; genus Viscum; species Viscum album. The sequence continues at coordinate 446,939,623 of OY728134.1, forward strand.
TCCGTTGGCCGCCGCCGCCGCGGCTTCAGCCGCGGCGGGCTCGTCTAGCGGCGCGCCGGGGCGCCGCCGGCGAGTTCCGCGGGCCACCGGGATCGCTCCGGTGGTCCGATTCTCTTCCCGTCTGCGCCATTGCTCCTCCCGGGATCCGTTCTTTACTGCGGAATCGTCAAACATCCGCTGCGGCACGTTCTTTCGTCACCCGCCAAATCCGCACAAAACGAAGAACTGCGGAGGGTCGTCGGGCCGTGTTCGTTTGGCCCGCACCCTCCGCGTTAGAGATAAACAACAGGGAGAATTTTATTCCACACGGGAAAATAACAATTTTAAGAAGATTAAAATTGTTCACAATTCGGTTCTTTAATTTCTTTAAGAAACATTGACGGGAATAAATTAAAAAGGGGTAATTACCATAATAAATCCCTACCTCATCGATCGTCGCGCGCGGGCGTTCTTCGCGGAAAAGCTCGTCGCGGAAGTGAGGGATCGTCGCGTCGTCGCGGGGAGGCGTCGCGTCGTCGCAGAATCCGGTGTTGAGTCGGCGAACTCAAGAAGCCGATCGAAGATCCGTCGCGGAGGAAGAGACGTCGCAGAAGAACGTTGTCGGCGATGCGGATCAAGGCGTCGCGTCGTCGATTTCCGGGTTCGGCGTTCTTCGCGTTCTTCGTGTTCTTCGCGTTCTTCGCAAGGGAGAAGAAGAAACAAGGATCCTCTCAAATCTTCTCAAAAGATTTTGGGTTGGTCTTATTTTATTAATATGCCAACACACGAAAACAGGTTAAGAAACGATTGAATTAATTCGTTGAATTAATTCAACGAAAGAAACAGGCCATCTAATTCACGAAAGAAACAGCCCATTTAATTCACGAAATAAACCGCCCAATTAAATGGTCTGTTAAGAATTTAGAAAATGCGTCAGTTGACTTTCATTAAGACGGGTTTTCACGGGTGCGTTTCTTAGCGGAAAGAAACGGCGGGGCTCGTGCGGGCCCCACCTCACAAATATCCTACCAAGGGGGTAGGATATTTCTGGATAGCATCCTATCCAGTTCAACTCAGTTCAAGCCGCCTTTAAGTGGCTTCAAGTGGCTTCCAAGTGGCTTAAGCGAAATAAAATAAAGTTGTCGCAAAATTATTTTATTTCTTAACTTTAAGCCCGAAAATTAAAAACCACACCCGAGCAAACGCAACTCCGGAAGAGGCGTTTCTAAGTGAATACCGGCACTGCGATTTCATCAGTGCCCTCAGAATTCGATTCCGGGCACCGGTTCAAAAGTTAGAAAAACCCGCTCGTCCGTTCACTGAACGTACCCGAGCCAAAACTTCGGAAAATGATTCCGGGCACACCGGGCCTCGGAATCAGGTTCCGTCAGAAACTGCGTTCTTGTAAAATTCCAAAGAAAATTAAGAAAACAAATTTCCTTGAAATTTACGGGTCTTTACAGTTATTTTTATATAATTGATAGGGTAATGTCCTAACAAACTATATAGGTTAATTTCAAATAAATAAATTATAAAAGAGAGATACACTGATTGAAAACACCAACCTTAGTGTCCAATAAGACTTTAATAGGTTATCAGAGTGTAAGTTTCCCTCTTTCTCATTCTCTTTATAAAGAATAGGTAATATTAATTATATGAATAATAGTTTAATGCCCAAATTTTATAGAAATAAATTATATGGTTGTAAAAACATATTGATTCCATTTTTTACATCTTAGTGTCTTGAAGTTATTTATACAACCACAATGGAATTTCTTTCCTTTCAAAGGGATGAGAAAATGACATTCACTGATAAAAGGTACATTGAGGATGATGAAAATGTCAATAATTCCATTTTGATCTCTCTCTCTGAGAATGTGTTTTACTAAGTGAAGGGTTAAAAACTTATAAATAGATTTGGGATAAACATTAAAGCAATTATAAATGAAATATCAAAGTGAAAGGATCCAAGCTAAAAATATGGTGAAGAAAGTTTTAAGATATAAATATTTTTTAGTATGTATACATAGATGATTAATTTTCTAATGTTAATTAGATTGTGTGTAACATCATGGGTTTTAAAAAAATTTGGGTGCCCCTATTATTGTGAATAAACTCTTAAGTAATTTTCATACCTGATTTCATCCAAAATATTTTTTTATAAAATATTAAAATTATATCTCATTGTATGAGTTAAAAAATATACTCATGGAATGTAAAATTAGAATGAAACCTACCTTTAAGAATAAATTGAAAGATTAAATGGATTTTAAATCCACAATAAATATTAATATGAAAGAAGAAGAATCTATAAAATCTGGTGAGTCCAATGATAATGACGTTATGGATAATGATGGTAACACAATCATGTCTCTTGTCTTTATAACTTTTAGAAAAGTAATGGTAAAATATAAGGGGAAACTACACATGAAATTCATCAAATTTGAATGAAATGGAAATATTATATTGAAATGTCAATAGATGAAAAAATATAAGTCTTATTCTGACTATAAAGTAGAAAAAATATAAAAATAAGATATGAGGAAGTATCTCTAAAACAATTGAAAAAGTCTAGTGAAAATAAAATAAAATTTGAAGAAGTAATAAATTAAATTTGACCAGTAAAGGAGTGGATTTAGATGATTCCTCTAACATCAATTCTGAATATGAGTGAGCTAAAAGGGTACAAATTTTATCTCTCATGTGGAATACAAATAATTCTCTTAAACCAGTGATGAAGAATTTTTTAAAGAGACTTACATAATGAATATTCTCAGATATTAATTATATTATTATCTTGAAAAAATTCCAACATATATAAGGAAGTAAAAATATTGAATAAAGTGGAGATAAACTTTATTGAAATGAATAATCCATTCGAAGAGAGACTAAAATCATTTAATATCTCAATAAATTCAATTTGAAGGATGTTGATTATGAAAAGATCAATTATAATCATAATGAGAATTTTTTTTGTAAAAAGAAAAATTAGTACGATGAAAATAAAATTTATTATGGATGGATATATGTTAAAAAAGTGTGAAATATGAATTTTTTTCAAGGTTAATTTTATAAATATACAATAGATGAGATTTATTAAAAATATATACAGGTTAGATATATAATTTAATTTACTAAAAATGATAAATTTATCTTGCATAGTATTATTCTCCCATTTAAAAAATATATAAATGTATAAAGAAGAAAATAAAATGAGAAAATGTCCTCTATATCCATTAAATAAATGAGAATCAAATAAAAAACTACCTCCTCATGTAATAATCAAAATCATGGTAGATCGAGATAATAAAGTGAAGATTTTGGAATGCAATTTTTTGTACAACATTATATATTTTATAGAAAATTTATATTCCGTGTCTATTGTTGGTGTTATAGTATTTTTAGACTTAAATCTTACACATTATGAAATAATAAATACAATTCTAAAAGAAATAATTATTTAAGGGGGGTGGGTAATCCTTGGATTGAAAAATAATGAATCTCTAAAGAACATAGTTATTTAAAAAACTTCCATAGGTTTCCTTGTTGTACCTCTCGAACCCCTCGTGGTTTTATTTTCATGATCACAATCACTCTCTTATTTATCTAATATTGTTTTAAGTGTTTTTGGTTGATAGGCATAATTTCAGATTGCCAAGGAATTGGGCCAAGAAGGCCAAGAAGGCAAAAAGCCAAAAGTGGACTGAAATTCAGTCCACCGGCCAACCGGTGGCTTCAACCCCGGCCAGCCGATGGACCCTGGACAGAAGGCTGAGCCACTGCCTCATCACCGGCCAACCGGTGGCCTCAGCACCGGCCAGCCGGTGGCACCCAGATGAATAGTGGTTGCTACTGCCTCAGCACCGGCCAACCGGTGGCCTCCTCACCGGCCAGCCGGTGGAGCCTGGGAAGAACAAGTCTCCCTTTTCCAAAGCAGCGGCCAACCGGTGGCCTTGCACCGGTCAGCCGGTGGAGCCAGTCAAACTAGCCGTTGGGCTTTTGACCAGCCTGTCCACTTGGCCTCCAACGGCTCCGAAGCCTTTTCCAACGGCTCCGAAGACCTCCAAAGGCTATATGATGGTTCCCCTTCTATAAATAAAGGACTAGGAACCCCCGAAAGACCAAGGAACATAGCCGGAACTATTGTGAAGCCAACGGACACTTTTTCCATCATTTGGCGAACTTCCGGCTGATTCCTCCAAGGAACCCCAACTGCTCCAATCCAATTCCACATCCAAGGAGCACCACCATAGAATCTTGGGAGTGCACGTCTTCAACTCCAATCATCCATTGGCGACCAAGGCTTCTCCCCAATTACGGTTTTTCTTGTTTTATTTATTTTGAGCATCAAATTGGGTTTGTGCCTACAAACCCCCACTTCTTTTATCTTCCCTTTCATTTGGGTTCTCACACCACCTTCAAGGTGTGAAGAGGTTGACAAGCCTTCCCTTTTAAAAGGCTTGAGAAATAGGTGAGCTAGCCTTCACCTGTAAGAAGGCTAGTGGGTTCTTACTAAACCATTAAAAGTAAGTGGGTTCTTGATCAACCAATAAAAGCAAGCTGTAATAGGTTCTAGACTAACCTGAAAAGTCTAGTGGGTTTCTTGCTAAAACCATTAAAAAGAAAGCGGTAGTAAATCTCTCAACGGTTGAGTTGGGAGCGGAGACGTAGGCCGGGTTTTAGGCCGAACTCCGTTATCAATTCTTGTGTCTTGCCTCTTTATTTCCGCTGCACTTTCACTTTGATTTTTAATTTGTTAATATTTTTTTAAAAGTCAATTCCCCCCCCCTCTTGTCATCACTTCCTTTCTTTCTCCGCCCAACAATTGGTATCAGAGGAAAATTTGAGTAATACCTTCATCGGTTTCAAATTTAAGATCCATTGTGATGGCATCAACCTCTTTCGCTCCCGAAGGCTATTCTTTGGGTCGTGCTCCATTTTTTGATGGAACCGACTATACCTATTGGAAAACCCGCATGACTAATTTTCTTAGAAGCATTGGATATCCTATTTATAAAATTTTCATGCATGGTTACACCCTCTCTTCTCCCGATGAATCCAAATGGACCCAAGCCGACATTAAAAATTTCGAGCTTGATGGAAAAGCCATGAACGCTCTACATTGCGGCCTTGATCGTAATGAGTTCAATCGAGTTTCCACATGCACCTCATCACATGAAATCTGGAAACTTTTGGAAGTTACCCATGAGGGGACCAACAAAGTCAAGGATACTCGATTGGACATGTTTCGTCAAGATTTTGAGTCTTTTTCCATGCATCCATCCGAATCAATTTCGGAAATGTTTACTCGCTTTACTGATGTTTGCAATGGGAGAAAGTCCCTTGGTGATGATGTTTCTGCAGAGACAATGGTCAAGAAGATCCTTTGGATCCTACCAAGCTCATGGGCACCAAAAGTCACGGCAATCCAAGAAGCGAAGGACATCAAAAACATTCCGGTCGAAGAGCTCATCGGATCCCTCATGACCTACGAAATCACCATGAGGAGGCAAGCTGAAAAGGAAGGCAAACCAATCAAAACTCCAAAGAACATCGCCTTCAAGGTACAAAACGAAGAAAGCTCATCCTCCTCATCTTCTTCCTCTTCAAGCAGCGATTCCGAAATGGAGGATCTTGCCCGCAAGATGCACAAGTTCATGAAGAATCACAAAAAGAAGAAATCCCGCAAGGCCCGCAAGGCTCAACCCAACGAAAAATCCGAGCCCAAGGTAACATGCTATGGGTGTGGCGAGAAAGGCCATTACAAGCCCGATTTCCCACTCAACAAGAAAAAGGCCAAGCAAAAGGAAAAGAAGAAGGCTTTCAAAGCCACATGGAGTGATAGCTCCACGTCATCCTCCTCCTCCTCCTCAAGTGACAACGGTAACAAATGCCTAATGGCATTCCATGAGGTAACTTCTTCCGACTCCTCTTCCTCTAGTTCTTCAAATTCTTTTAATAATTTATCCTATGAGGATCTCCAACATGCTAGAGATCAATTGGAGGAAGGTTTTCACGAACTTTCTTCCAAATTTGTTGCTTTAAAAAAGAATTTCAAAAAACTTTCTTCCAAAAAGGAACAACTTCTCAAAGAAAAGGAGGAGTTGTCCCTCATTATCCAAAACCTTCCCGATGTTGATTCTATGGAATCAACAATCAAAGATTTAAGGGAAACTCTTGCTAAGTTCACCCAAGGGGAACAAAATTTTAATAATTTTCTAGGTTCCCAACGCGTATCTAGAACCACCCAAGGGCTTGGCTATTCCAAGCAAGCTTCCTCTTCCCATGCTCCAACTATTTTTGTAAGGGGGAGCTCCGAATATAAATTTTGCAATTACTGTAAAAAACCCGGGCACTTAATCTATGAGTGCAATTGCAAAAATGCCCGGTACGGTAGGCCCAAAACCATTTTCTTTAATGATGAATTTCATAGGAGAAGACCCGCCTCTAGACAAGTTTGGATTGAAAAATCCCTTTTAGCGAGTCTCACCGGACCAAAATTTGTCTCGGTTTCAAAAACCTCTCCCCGGTGATTTGTTGTTTTTATTTAGGGGGAGTTAGGATCGTTTAAGCCTTTTTGATCTCATTTCAAAATTTTTGATTCAAAACTTTCATTTCAAAATTTTCATTTCAAAATTTTAAATTCAATTTTTCAATTCAAAACTTTCAATTCAAATTTTTTATTTCAAAATTCTCAATTCAAAACTTTCAATTCAATTTCAAAAATTTCAATTGATTTAAAAATCTCTATCTCGTTTTTCAACGATTTCCCTCAATCAAGTTTTATGCCCCGTGCTATTTTGATAATCACAAAGGGGGAGAAACTCTTGGTTGATTGGGGGAAAAATCTTTTAAAGCATGCCTTTCATTTCATTTTTACATTGTTTGTTTTGGTGATTGTGATCATCAAAATAGGGGGAGATTGTTGTACCTCTCGAACCCCTCGTGGTTTTATTTTCATGATCACAATCACTCTCTTATTTATCTAATATTGTTTTAAGTGTTTTTGGTTGATAGGCATAATTTCAGATTGCCAAGGAATTGGGCCAAGAAGGCCAAGAAGGAAAAAAGCCAAAAGTGGACTGAAATTCAGTCCACCGGCCAACCGGTGGCTTCACCACCGGCCAGCCGATGGACCCTGGACAGAAGGCTGAGCCACTGCCTCATCACCGGCCAACCGGTGGCCTCAGCACCGGCCAGCCGATGGCACCCAGATGAATAGTGGTTGCTACTGCCTTAGCACCGGCCAACCGGTGGCCTCCTCACCGGCCAGCCGGTGGAGCCTGGGCAGAACAAGTCTCCCTTTTCCAAAGCAGCGGCCAACTGGTGGCCTTTCACCGGTCAGCCGGTGGAGCCAGTCAAACTAGTCGTTGGGCTTTTGACCAGCCTGTCCACTTGGCCTCCAACGGCTCCGAAGCCTTTTCCAACGGCTCCGAAGACTTCCAAAGGCTATATGAGGGTTCCCCCTCTATAAATAAAGGACTAGGAACCCCCGGAAGCCCAAGGAACATAGCCGGAATTATTTTGAAGCCAACAGACACTTTTTCCATCATTTGGCGAACCTCCGGCTGATTCCTCCAAGGAACCCCAACTGCTCTAATCCAATTCCACATCCAAGGAGCACCACCATAGAAGCTTGGGAGTGCACGTCTTCAACTCCAATCATCCATTGGCGACCAAGGCTTCTCCCCAATTACGGTTTTTCTTGTTTTATTTATTTTGAGCATCAAATTGGGTTTGTGCCTACAAACCCCCACTTCTTTTATCTTCCCTTTCATTTGGGTTCTCACACCACCTTCAAGGTGTGAAGAGGTTGACAAGCCTTCCCTTTTAAAAGGCTTGAGAAATAGGTGAGCTAGCCTTCACCTGTAAGAAGGCTAGTGGGTTCTTACTAAACCATTAAAAGTAAGTGGGTTCTTGCTCAACCAATAAAATCAAGATGTAATAGGTTCTAGACTAACCTGAAAAGTCAAGTGAGTTTCTTGCTAAAACCATTAAAAAGCAAGCGGTATTAAATCTCTCAACGGTTGAGTTGGGAGCGGAGACGTAGGCCGGGTTTTAGGCCGAACTCCGTTATCAATTCTTGTGTCTTGCCTCTTTATTTCCGCTGCACTTTCACTTTGATTTTTAATTTGTTAATCTTTTTTTAAAAGGCAATTCCCCCCCCCCTCTTGCCATCACTTCCTTTCTTTCTCCGCCCAACATTCCTAACATAGAACATGTTTGATGGTTTGAATAATTTTTATGGAATATGTGAGAGACTAGGGTAATATATTTGTATGTTCTTGAAAAATATCACCATATTGTTCTCCTATATTTAATTGAGAAATAAGTTTATAAGAACATTCCAGATGAGAAATCATTCATTAGGGAAGTGGAACTAAAATAAAGCAATAAAGGAAGACCATGGATCCTTGAAAGTGGGTTCTGTTACCACATTTTTTAAGACATGGAAACCTTTAAAATTATTGAAAATAAAGAAGTAGGTGCTATTACATTAAACAATGACAGTTCCTTGAGGACTAAAGGTGTATGAATTGATGTAATTTATTCTAAAGGACTCAAATAAAAATATTCTTTGTTTATAGTTTGGATGAAAAATAACTTTATCTATGTTAGAAAAACATTTGATAAGGGAAATAATGTCATTTTTTTGAAGAAATCCTGTATCATAAATAAATGAAACGATGTAAAAATTATTACAATAGAAGAAATAATAGGTGGGAACTTGTTTGGAATTGGGGTGTCATCCAATTCTTTCTATATGAGTGCCAAACATGAGAAGGATTTATTGAATAGTATGATTGTTCATCTTAGGCTGAAAAATATGAGAAATTTTTAAAAACATGCTTTGGTAAAAGATATTCTGATACTAAAATGGGATAGATAATATATTTTTAGTAAATTAATAAATGGGAATATGTTTTAAGGGACACACAAGAAAGTGTATATTCAATCCACTAGACCATTGGAGCTCATATATTCAGATTTTTTCTGGTCCCACGAAGAATAATTCAACCAAGGGTTATCTTTAATTAATTAAATTTATTAGTTAATTGTCCTGAATGTGTTATAATTTCTTTATAAATAATGAATCAAAGTAACTTCAAATGTTTTTATTTTTCTAAAGACAAACTTAGATAAAACATGGTGTTTATGTCTATAAGGTGATGTTTAATAATGAAAATTATTATCCATATAATTAATTTGAGATATATTTATAAAATAATGTAATAATGAATAAATATCTCACACCATACACTCAAAAACAATTTTTTTGGTTGAAATAAAGAATATGATCATTTTGTACATGAGAAGAACTATGATTTCTAAAAACAAACTTTCATATTTCTTTTGGATATAAATTTTGTGGATTTATATTACTATTAGGAATATATTTTTAGTGATATCTAAGACACAAAACACTCTAAATGAGATTTTGAACCAAAAATATTCAACTAACACATAATTTAAGTCATTTTGAATCCCTTGTTACATGAAGATAAAAAATTGAAATATTGGAAGGTTTGATGAGAGATTTGAATATGGAACCTTTATAATCTATTTTTCCAATGAGAGTGGCTATAAATTATAGAGAAAAAATAAACCCAACATGATTGTCTGTTAATATTTCAAGATCATGGAAAATAAACATAAAATGGATGGATTTATTGAGGTTAATTTTGTATTTTATAGATATAGAGACTTGCAGATTCTAGAAAAATAAGTTGTGGAATATTGTGAAAATGACTAGGTTGTTGTTGATATTAATTATATGTGAGCGGTGATTAAGTAGAATATGTTTATAAGAGTTTTATGCATCAAATGATAAATAAAATTGTCTATTATGTGAATATTATTGGCCATCAAGATGTATTTATACAGGTTAGATGAAGGCAGAGGATTGAGAACCAAACTACTCTTGTTTCACAACTAAAACCTCAAACTATTTATATAGAAATTAAAAATGGAAACATTATTTCTTATATGAATTTATAACATGATCAAAATGAAAATATTTCCATTTGGGAGATGGTATTAAGGCTTAAGAACAAAAAAAACATTGAAACTAAGTGAGTTTTTAAAAGTAAACTAAATGAGAATGGTGAAATAAAAATGAATAAATTAAGGATAGTATGCAATGCGTATTATTATATATAAGGATTTTCTATTTAAATTTAGTTTCCATTAGTTACAAGACTTGAAACCATTATGATGTTTTTAGAAGTTATAGGTTATTAATATTACAAGATTTATCAAATGGACTTGAAACTTCCTTCGTAAATATTTATTATGAATAAGTGTTTTTCATTAAACAACATGAGGGGATTATTACTAATAATGATTATATATTTGTGTATAGGCTTAAGAAATAATTATATGGATTAAAGAAGTCCCCTAGATCTTGGTTTTCCAATATGCCTGGATTATTGAGAAGTATGAATTATTTAAAATTCAATGATGATAGTAATATTTATGTGGAAGATTTGTCCACACGTACTCTCATTATCATAGTATATATAGAGGAAATATTTTTTTAGGTGATAGAGAATATTTGTGAAGAGTTTTCTAGTTAATTTTAGAGTCATTTTAAAATTTCCTTGTTGGTTGAGATTTCATATTTTCTAGGATTCAAAATCATCCAAGGGTATGTTAAAAATTTTCTATCCCAAGAAAATTAATCCAGTGGATTGTTGAAGTGTTTCAGAATGAAGGAATCTAAGGGGATTTATACTACAATAGGTTTTGGTACTATATTGATCAAATATAATAGTAGAACTTGTGTAAACCAAAGGTATTACATGAAACTAATTGGAAACCCTCTCTACCTAACAAATTCTAGAACCAATTGTTTTTAACATTATGTGATTTATTTCAATGTAATCATAATAGTATCACATATTATAAGAAAATTAAATTTTGAGATACATATGGAATACCATGTGTTGAATCGTTTTGTAAAAATATAGTTCATATGTGAACTTTTAGGATTTTACATAAATTTATTGGGTTTGAGATTATGAAAAAAAGAAGTCCAATTCAGATTGCACATTATCTCTGGGTGAGAGTTGTGTGTTATGGACTAGAAAGAACTAAATTTCAGTGGCCCTGATAATAGCCAAATCTAAGTTCATAAAAGCTACAAATTCTTGTAATCAAAGGATATAGATAGAGGTTCAACTAATAGGTTTGAGAGTTAAGGTCTAGAAGCCATTGTACATTTACTATGACAATAAAAATGCTAGATATCATTTCAATAATTTGGTTCAACACTCTAGATCAAATCAAAATTACCTTAAATATCATTTCATAAAATAAAATATGGAATAAGGTGATGTAAAACTTGAGTTTTTTAGAACCATAGAACTAGTTGCAGATATTTTCACCAAAGCATCACCAATGGATAAGTTTTATGAGTTAATATTAAAAATTCATGTTCCACCTTACCCTATCACTTAAAAATATGTGGAAGGTAACCACAACAAGGTTTTTTATTGTGTTTTCAATGGGGTATATAAAATTATCTCAACTCATTGTTGTTTTTAGGGGAGAATATTTTAAAAAAATAGTGTTAATGAGATAAGATGTGGTATAATATACATCGACTGATTTTTCAGAGTGATGATGTTTATCAGGTTGGTTAAGAGTTAAGAAAGGGTTCCCAATAAATCCAATTTGGGGTATTGAAGTGCCTAATGGATTTTGTGATGGTTTTATTTGTTTTCAACAAAAATTTAGAGAATAATTGAATGTTTTTAAGGCTCAGATTTAAGTGTTTGTATTTGTTTTAAGTATCTTTGAGAAGGATGGAGGAGGGATACTATTAATTTAAAGTGATTCAAAACTAAAAAATAAGAGTTATATAAGTTTTGAGTTCCAAGAGAAAAATGGAAACTTCCTCTTTATATAATCATGATTCTAGTGGTAATGTAAGGAAGGGATTCTATATCATGTTACCAACATCTTCCTTACATAACATCATACAAGATCTATTTAACCATCATCTACCTCACATAAACTTCATGTAGAATATTTATACACATAATTTTACATTTCATAAGAAATAATCCATAAAAATAGTACTGATCATTATAAAGATTATTTTCGATTCTCCATAAAAATCATTAGATCTATGTAAACATAAACAATATTTGTAAAAATTAATTCATAGAAAAATTCCAGAGTGTTGTTAACTAAAATGTGTTGATTATATATGTAACATCTAAAGGTAAAAAATAAAGGAGATGATGTAAGAATTGTTATTCAATGATAAAAACATCACATTTAAAATATGATTCAATAAAGATAAAAATATATGACCCCAACACTGTGGAGGTAAAAATTTTCAACCAGTACAACTGAATGAGAGAGATATAAATGAATCCAAAATGAAATTATTCTATTTTCAATAATAATTTATATTTTTAAATAATATTATTCATTACAATTATTATGTTACTAAAATCACATAAAAACATATTGATTATTTAAGATCCATGTTAAAATATATATCAAATGTTCATGAGATAAGTTTTGAAGTGTATTTCACCACAAATAACTGGTTAATTCCCAAGGTATCTAGAGTAAAATAAAACCTATAGAAACTAAGATTTTTATTCTTTCTATGATAAGGTTAGAAAAAAATGAAAAAATAAGGGTAATCCAATTTAATCTTGAAGAGATCAAGATATTTTGTATTCATGATTTTTTTATAATAGGATTAGCGTGGTTTTGTAACACTACATGAGAATGAGGGAGGATGATCCTATTATAAGGTGGGTGTGATTATCATGAGTATCATTGTGGAAAATAATGGATCTACTTTCATAACACTATTTTTGGTAGGCTTGATCCATCCTATTATATATCAATTATTTTATATTAAAAATTCTTGAATAAATGAAGAGATGAATATATATGAAAAATTAATTATTGAAGAAAGATAAATTTTCTACTTTGAAATATCAAGGCTGTTGAAAATTTTCTAAACTATTAATAAAATATAATCTTATTGCTGTACCTAAAGAGATCTCTGTGCAACTGAGAAAAATAAGGAGGAAGAAGTGGTTCTTGATATTTGAGGATGTGAGTGCTGATAAATATATAAATACTCAATATTTTAATATCTGAGAAGAATATGAAGGTGATACTTAAGTTTAGGTTATCTGTTTGTCAATTTTTTTTCATGCACAATCTTATAGTTATGAGTTTGAGAAAAAAATGGACAAGTCTATACTTGAAGGGTTTTATGTGCAATGAGTTGAGTAGGATGAGGCCATCAATATTTATTTACCAGGTATATTTTTAATAATTTATTCTTAATGAAGGTGAGATATATTCTCTAGAAAATATTATTCTAGATCATAGATAAAGACCATTTATTTGTTGTTGAAGCAACTTGTAGTTAATGGAAGATCTCTCTCATACGGTGTTTCTTGCATTTTATTGTAACTGTTGGGAGGCAGTGGAATCTCTGGGACAAGTTTATATCCAAGGAAGCATGGGATTAGGATAATAACATACCCAAACAACTTTTATTTATGTCAAGATATTAGTGGACAATATTTTGCGTGGGATAACAACCAGCTGTAATAATGTGTACGCTCACACATTACAATCGAATCTTATAAAAATTATTGCATGACATTACCTTCATTCTTTAATATCATGTGGTTGAGATTGAGTTTAATATACTCTAGAGGTTCATGTACTAATACACCATAGATGATCATTTCAAAGAATGAAATTATAAAAAAAGAGCTACACTAATTTACCCCTCCCATCACTGTGTAGCCATTCAATCAACTGGTACTTTCACATAAATTACTAGAATGCATGCCCATTAGATATTTATGGTTTCTTAATATCTTTATGCGTTTTTGGGGATCATGAAATGATATTTTATGTCGAAAAAATATAAAATATTCAGATATATCATTAATAATGAAACATGCAGTATGGAGAAAATGAAATAAAAACAGGTATACTTATTATAATGCAAACTTTATATCTATTAAATCATTGATGTTTTCATGGTGGAGATAACCGAGTGATATAATAAGGACTCTTGCCTACATATGGATTAAAATAACCACTAAAATCATGATAGGACCCTTGAACACTAAAGTTTTTTAGTACTTTATCCATAAGGATGAATGGTGAATATTGCTAAATAGAGTTTCAATTATGGATTATTAGTCTCATACGGTTACCCACACATGTTAGTAAAAGGATCATATACATTATATAGGCTCCCTTAATTCAATGGGCGAAGTAAAGTGTCAGCTTCTATTTCATGGAAATCAAAATGCATTACTCATATCACATTCCCATTTTAGTTATGTGATCATGGAATGCTTCAACGATCAAAACCTATTTTTAAATTGACAATTGAAAAATGAGTTGATTTATAATCGAATTAAACCATTTAACAGAGGTGTAAAAAATATGCACTCGATATCACGTATCAATTTCTCTTCCCACACTAAGATAAATATAGATCATATAATACTTCTCAAAAAATGTTCTTGAATATGATGAATCATAAACCAAGCATATCATCTCATATTATTCATAATAAATCTTTATTAAAAATCAATTTCTCTTATCATATATGGGAAAAAAGATAAAAATACACATACATTATTTACATCTATATGAGCTTGATATATTCATTTACATTCATATATTTAATGTAGAAACTCTTTGCTTTATTAGTTAAGTAAATTTATAAGCTTTGTCAATTATTCCCTTGATTTTAAAGTCTTATATACTCAAAAAATTTGTAATGTATAAATTTGGAATCACGTACCCTTAAAAATGGAAGTATTTGTTTCTATAACTCTAATACCTAATATAGACATTCCATGGAGTTTCTCAAAAAAACTTTAGGTATTCTTAGAAATTCCATATTATGGAATAATTAGTCATCCTTCCCGATATCACTTTTAGGTGTAACTGATGTTCACTTTAGATGACTATTCAATAAATTTCATAATAATAGACACCTGAGGATCATAAATGATTAATATCTATGGTGACTAGATACATAATAATCTTATTTAATAAAATATATTATATATATCCAACAAATATCTTCATATTAGTTCTTTTATAGACAGATCATACTTATAAACATCCATCAAAACCTGGGTGAGGCAAACATAAAAAAGGGTGAGATCTAATGCTCAGTAAGTGTAAAAAGAGATATATCAATCATAATAAAAAATAATATAATAATAATGGTATGATAAAATAATCAAGTAAATCTTATAAATATAAAATATTTACACCTAAAAAATTCTAGGTCATAAACTCCAAAATCAAGTCATATATAAAAGAATTATCAATGAGGGTGTCAATATTGTAATCAACATTCATGAGTCATAACATAGGCATGTCACCACATAAAAATATGATATCATAATCTCATGAAAAAATATACTTGCAATCATGTCCACTCATAATATTGTGATCATATCTAGAAACAATCATACCCACACATCAAAATGAAAACATAGCTATTCGTTATCATGTCTATGAATAATCTTATGAGAAGAACTTGATCCAATCATAACCACACATAAAAATGTGAAAACATATATTTTAAATGATGTTCATGCTTATTTTTATCATATAATGATGAATCTATATCCCATTACCCAATACATTAGAGGTCTATAATAGACCCAACCATCACATATTCATAGTCTATTCATATGTATTCCACAAGGCCATGAAAACATTTTTAATTTCATTAGAGATTATACCATGAAAAATAAAATGAGATTCATATAGATTCAGCCATCATAATATATTACTACACAATGAAATAATAAGGATGTATTATTGGATCTTATACCCAATGAAGAATAATTAACATCAAAGGAAATATAAAAATACCTCAAAATATATCACCGGAAAATTTATTGAGGAAAATTATCATTTTATTTTGAAATCACTTATTTAAAATCCAAAAAAAATTGAAGAATATTATGAAAAAAAATTATTTTAAAAGAACCATGGTATTTTTTATAGGAAGCTTCAAATCTATTATTTTTTATAATGGTGAGAAAAGTTTATCAGCCTGTATATGTTAAAACAAAGATTCAGTTTTCACCTTTAGTAAAAAGTACCTCATTCAGAAAACAAAAAAGAATATTATTTCAAAAAATTTATATATAATGTAAAATATGGTTAAAAATTAAATTAATAAATAATTTAAAAATATTAAAAAATTATTTATTTTTTTAAATAAAATATGTACAGGGAAGAAAAATATTCCCACCCAAAGTGGTAATAAAGTAAATTTTTTGTAAAAATATTTTTTCAATCATTTTACATACCAAAGAGATGAAAATGATAATATTACTCAGAAATTACATAAATAACTATAGGTAAATAAACTGAATGGGTTTATAGGATAATACCAACATAATTTTCCTCAATAAAAAATTATCAATGATAATCTTGAAAATAAATGATTTCTTAATATAAATCCTTTATCTCCATGGTAATATTCGATTTAAAACTTCATTAAAGAGATAAAATTATATATATTATTAAATCCCCATAATTTTCATTATAAAAATCATCAAATAAATTCCTGGAATATATATATATATATATATATATATATATCATGAAAAAAAAACAAGTGTTGAATATGGCATGTGTCTCACGAAAATAAAAGTGAGATGAAAAACCGTTACCTCATGTTTTTTCAGGCTTTGTTTGTATTAAAAACTCATGTACAATAAATATAGGTTTATTATAAATATATTACAAAACCATATTAATTTATATCATAAAATATATGATTTAATTATAACATTTTATCACCCATTTACAGAAAATTATTTATTAAAATCACTATTATGAGTGATAATAGATACATTTTTCAATCATGTTTTGATTTTTAAGTTTTGTACATACACGCAAGTGACGTTCCCAATTTTAGATTTATGGAACATAATTAAGGTAAAAAATAATTATCCTATATTTAATAATTATTATATCATAAATATCATGTATATTTATTAAATCTATCTTTATTACCAACCATGTAAGGAAACAATAAAACACAAATCACATCGCTTCATAGAGGTGGTAGTCCACAGGTATGAATGAGTGATGTTATCATTTCATAATGGATGGTAAGATAATATGTTAAAAATGTTATTATAATCTAAAATAATAATTATTTTATAAATATCATATATAAATAGTAAATCCCTCATAGTAATTAACCAGGAAAGACAGTGATGGAAAGTGAATTATATCGCTATATGGATGTTTAAGTCCACACCTACACACGAGTGATACTTTCATTTACCATTTTATAGAAAAAATGCGGAAAATGGTTGTTACATCATCATAATAAAATCTATGTATCTTTATGATACTATATTAATGATTTTATATTGGATATAATAGGTTTATAGGTGGTGGGAGAAGAAATAAAATTAAAAGTAATTGGTTAATAATTAAACATAATCATTTAGAAACCTCATTTACTATACATGTTAATCCTTTAAATGATGGTATTATGAACATAAAATACCTATATAATATAGAGAGGGTTTTTAGGAAGGTATTTAGGTAGGAATTTGTTGATATAATTTTCTCTTTAAGTATGAAAAAGAATGGAGAGTTGGTGTCCTTTTATTGTGAAGTAAATAACACACTTAGAATTACATAAAATATTTTAATATAATAACTTATTTTTCAGGTTCAAATAAAACAAGTGGATAAAATTTATAAGATAATATATTTTAGGGTTAAAATCCATTAAACCAATAAATTTTTGACAAGTTTATATGATATTATAAACCTTATATTTTGGTTTAACTCCTTTATTAACCAATTTTAACATTAACTGTGGTAACATATTTTTAATTCTTAAGGGGTTATAAATTTACTTATACGGTGAAAATTTGCTCAAAAATGGTCAAGGGATGAAATTTTAGACCATATCTTATACCTCTTATCATATTTCAATATTTTATGGTTTTAAATAATTTAATAAAATAATATTTTACATAAAATACCATTAAAGTCATTTTAATAACTATTCACCCATTTTGACATTAAAGACATCATGTTAGGGATGAGAGTTGAATATAAACTCCTTCACCATAAACAAAAAAATTATTTTTCACTATAAAATTAATGTGACACCATAATTCATCTAAAAAAATTACTTTTCATTCTTTTGAAATCATTTACTTTAATTTTTCTATAGCTTGCACAAGAACTCGGTCAATGTTGTGTATACATTTACGGAAATTATACAATTATAATAAATAAAGAAAAATAAATAAATAAATAAATTATTTTAAAAATAAACATTTATATTCATTCATAACATCTTCTTATCCCTATGTGAATATATAATAGAAGTTAAAATATATAGAGTGACATTTTGGAATTTTCCGTTACTTAAAGTTATATAAAGGTCTTTACCAAAGTCAAATGGAACCAAGATTCCATATGTTAGAGTATATTAATCGGATTTTATAATTTATCTCATCTAATTACATATAATAAATTTTATGGATAATATTTAATCCTTATTTTTTTAACCATATTATCCCATTTTACACTTTATAGAGGTGATAAATTTTACCATAGTTACTATTGATAATGACTAAAAATAAAAGGATAATATTTACCAAATTAGAACCTATGAATTCCAAATATAGAATAAATTTTCTAGGATTAAATTTATAGATGTAAAATAAATCCATTTTAATAAAATTCATAAAACATAATGAAAATCAATTTTTAGAAAATTATTTTGTGAAACATAAAAATGTACTAATACCAGAATAAAATGTAACATTGATTTTTTTATAATTATTTTGAATATTTTCCCTAAAATGGATCTTATTTAACATTAAAAACAATTCTAAAATTTTATGGGGAATTTAAATTACTTGATTTAAAGAAAATGAATGGGAGTTTTTAAAAAATTTGTATTTCACTAATCGCTCAAAAATAATTATTTTTAGATGAATAAATAAATTCACCATAAGAAAATATTGAAATTATGATTTAAAAAATGATATTAATTACCTAAAATAAAATATATAAAATTTATAGGAATTAACTATAATGTTCATGAAAAAAATTCAAAAAATACTATTTTTTAAGGAAACATATTTTTGAAGCATAAAATAACTATATTGAAAATTGAGTAGTTATTTATTGTAAATCAATCAATAAAAATTTATTTTCAAAAACCTTTATAGATTTTTTTAATAATTTGGTTATTACTATTCATACCTATGAATTTTATGGCTAGGTTATATTGATAAAGTTTTAATAATATTATTTTTATAGTAAATCACAGTTCCCTTGATGCTTTGTATTGCGTGTTATGAAAGATATCGAGAATAATATTATGTTAAAGTGAATTTTTAGGGTTTTCTGTATCCTATCTTCATGTTCTATGGTATTATCATCATTTTTATTAAATTGGGTATTCATTTCTTTGAGCCTTGAATTATATTTATTCTCCAACTATGTCCTCTATTTTAATTGAGTCCCGAGTGGGGGAATGTTATCCTTAAATTCTTTCTATGTGACCATTTTCTTTCCAAATTTTTGGGATAGATTTTAAATAAGATAAATTTAGACCTTCATATTTTCTTCCATAATCATTAGATCACATTTTAAGTTCCTATCCACTTTATTTAGCCTTTTATTTTTTCTATTTAAATGTTCAATGAACAAGAAATCTATTTGGTGAAAGATTACCTTTTGATCAAAAGTCTAAAATAGGGATTGGATAGTGCCTTGATCACTATATGTATATCCACTATATTTATGAACTGATTTCATACAATATTATTCCTTGATGTAATTTCCCTCTTTAGATTTCATTAATAAATTTTCAATTTTAGATATATTGTTTTCTTCCACAACTAGGTTGTAAATGGATTGAAGAATAAAATGATGATTGTTCACCTTGGTGGGAGAGTCTATCTTTATAAGTTCCTAAATCATATTTATATTTTTATTAATTCATTTCAAAATAATTAATAATTTATTATTTTTATACATTGATTGGTTATCAAAACCAAATCTACAGTCTTCTATTATAGGTAGTTTCTCAGTCTTCCTCAGCTCCACTCATTCCCAATAAATTATTTTGAGAATCCACTAAATCTTGAATGTGGTAATGAGTGTTTCACTTGAGAAATTAATTTTAATGGAATTTTATCACCATACTCAATATCTTATAATGGTTTAATCTATCATTCTATTTGGTAAAGTCAGTATCATGATGAATTTATTCCATTTTCTTCATGACACAAGTCTTTAGGAGAATAATCATTTCTGTATACTAACAATCATTATTAATTCATTTTATAAAAGAGTGTATTTACAATTGATTCGATGTTAACAAAAAAATAGATAAAGAGAATAGAAATTTCATTATAACCATTAAGATTTGATACCACTTACTAGAACAAGAGTCACCCTGATGGGGGAGGGGGTGAATTAGGGTGTCAATAATTCTAAAAAATTAATTAGTTTCATTTTATTAGTCTATATAGATCTTATTATCATGTTATAATAATTGAATACCACTCATTTTCTACTATCCCTTACCAAGAAAAAATATTATAGATAGTAAATTATGCACACACATATAATTTTACTTGGTTCAAAACTAAGAAAAATTAATATGAGCACAAAAAAATAGTGTTCTAATGTTCTAGGGATATAATACTATATATTAGTTATATTATAATGGATTTTTAAGGGTGCATTTTCAATTATAGTAAAATTACCTTCTTTAATCTTCTGCACTACTCAAGTGAGGGACGTCTAGTTAATAGACTTAAGGGTCTCCTTAATATTTTATAGATAATATGATCCTGTCTAAGTTAGCATGTGTTACTGAAAGCTATTTCTTCTATGATTATAGATAGATTCTAATTGAACTTCATTGGTCAATACCTTCTTATTCCTCCAAATTAGATGTGATGAACTCCTTATGAGTTAGGGTTAAATCTATATACTTCCCTCAAATCACAACATCTCCTTATTCAAAATAATAAATCCAAGATTTTTGAATCATCCTTTAAACTCTTTTCATATACAAATAGATAAAATAGTGATATATTATTTTTTTTCTTATCCAAAATACATGCACTGTAATCCTTATTCCTTTCTTCTATATTTCTTCTTCATTGAAAAATATCAGATATAAAACTAATAATCCACTTGAACTCCTTCTATCTACCTTATAATATTCTATAATGAACTTATATTTATCATTATAAATCCTCCTTCCCCTTATATTTATTCAAAAACCATATTTCCCTATATCTATAGGCTCCCCTCAGTCTTAATTATTGAATAATAGAATATAAAAATACTGCAATTCACTATTTCAAAAGTTAGAATATTAATAAAAATCAATTCTCTCTCTCTATTTTATTTATTTTATTTTCCAAATTTATTCTTATTATATATACATACTTTAAATGTGATATATCATACTAGATAATTAGTCAAACCAAATCCTTAATCTTTACTAAAAATTGTGGTCATCCTTCATTCAAATAAAGTTACATGAATCTATTTCCATATCAAAAAATAAAAAACTCTAATATTATTTATTTACAAAAACTTCATGCTTCTTCTATGAATGACACTAATTACACTGTAGTCATATATACTCTTTTATCATCACTATGTGTTTATATAATGAACCCATTTCATTTATATTTATCAAAATTAAGATTTCTAGATGCACACAATTTTACTCTAGGAAAATATACAAAAAATAGAAGTATTATAAACATATTAATCATTTAAATCATTATAATATCTACATTATCTAAAAGATTTTAATGGATTTACAATGGTTTGACACATCATTTTCTATGAAACTGAAAAACTGCTTGAGAAATATCCTTAAAAATTCCCATAAAAAATCTCACGATGCTTGTGTTGGATACAACTCCATGATAACTTGATACACACCATACATTATTCTATGTTGTGGTTTATTTTTATTTTCTATTTTTATATCTATATAACATGACATGTTATAGTGCCCCACATAATCCTCACACGAGTCCACCAAGACTTTCAACATGTTTATAGGGTGATTCACAATTTTATATAGGTGAAAACTCTAAGAGAAATGATAAGATCCCTGAAATGGTATTGAATTTATTACTCATTTTTAGAATCTCAATTTCTTTGGATCACCTTTAAATAGTGTGGTTATACTTTTATGCAACAACATGGGTTTACCTTTATGTTGCACTATATTTCCTTGAAATATGTAATGAAATTTTCATATTCCCTTAGATAGAAACTTTTTATCCTTACACAATTTTTCTACATCCCTAAATCATCTTAGACATAACCCAACTGAACTTAGCACCTCTTATGTGGAATACTAAGGTGAAATTACTAGCTTCATGGAATGAAATCCATAGATTAGTTATTTTTCACTCACCCTGGGAAACATAATGACATGTTCTTCACATGATACCCATTTTTCATATAAAATTACTATATTTTATGCTTTGAGTAGAATAATATGATTTTATCAAATATCACCCAAAATTATCTTTTTGTTATATAAAGACAAACACTTCCAACATCCTTATAAAAAATGGCATCAACCAGAATCTCTTATTCATATTTTTCTATTAACTAGAACCAAAATCCACACCCCCATAACTCTATATTTTGAATTATTAATACATATCTATACAACTCCTATTAATATTCCTTTAAAATTACCATCATGAAATATAACTTTTAAATAAACAATAATTTATTCTATAATTATTTCACAACAATCATTCAAGAATCACCACTTGTTTATAACAATATTCATTAAAGAACATACGAAGTATTGTAAAAAAAAATATAGCTTATAGAACCATGGTTACAATATTACACTCTTTTGGATTTTGTTCAAAATATCTCACTATTCTACATCCCACCTTTTCAATGAAATCAGAAGGTATTCTCCTTATCTTTAAGTAAATTCACTCGCCCATACTCATGATTTTTTAGAGGGGTTAATTAATTTTAGCTTGAATCTCCCATTGTCAACATTGTTTTTTCACTATATATACAAGGGAATTTTTCCTCTTATCAAACATTCAATAATTATAGATTAAGGGATATAATTATCCTCCTCAATACTCTAGTTCATATTTCTTGTAAATCTATATAATAAATAAACTCTTGAACTCCATTTTTACATCCAAAATTATCCTTTTATCATTCAAACATTTTCCATAAAAAAGATTTATTCTACCTTCCAAATTTCAATGATTGAGTTACATAACTTAGAAAGGACTTATCACCAAATTATCTAATCCTAATGAGTCAGATTCTAGCTTATGAAATATGATTTTTTTATAATAATAGCTGGCATGATACCCTCCATCCAAAGGTACCCCTATTGGGATGACATTGAAGGAAGAGAGATATGACCCCCAATTCCTACCTTATATAGGCCCCAGGTTAGTGGAAATAATTAAGGGTAAAAAATATCACTTATGGAAGGTATTACCCTCAATAATTTTAAAGGATTGGGAGATCTGATAAAAAACCACCAAGAATTTCCACGACATAATATAAATGTAAACGAAACCAAAACCACCCCACAATGCTTGTGGAAAGTAAATATATACAAAGCGCCTCCTAATAAATACCCAAAATAAAATCCTAAATCAGCGACACATAGAAAAACTCTAATTTTTGAGCTATTAGTTTCTATCATGATCCATGAAGTCCTCCTGAAAACTTGAAAAATAGTTTATATATACGTGGGGTTAAAATAACATGTATTCCAAGTAGGATCACACTCAAAGCCTCTCATGCACATGTAGAAAGGGTATGCCAATCCACCCATTAGAAAAAAACCAAAAACACCAATGTTGGTTAACTAACCAATCCCACCATCACTATGCCCCACTCAAAAAATAACACATGCAAGTATAATAATATAATATGAAGCATATCGATAAATAGGTTACGCCTCACCACTTTCCCCGTGATTTTCCACCATCACATCCCAATGTCGTACATCCAAGTGATCCCATTATATTCATATAAGCTAGCCCAAAAACACCTAGGACATCACATCACATATCACCCGAACACACCTTGACCATCACATCACATCTCTCCTAAAAAAACATGGTACATCACATTACATCTCTACCATAATTATAACTAGAATAGTATGGTATCGTAAACATTAATAACAATAAACTTGAACACACCTCTTACTATTAACAACCCCAATATGAAAAACCTCATCAATCTCAACAAACATGACCACTACTGCACATTTCAATTTTGGCCATCACAACCTATGCGTATCAATATCTTTTGGAAGAGTGGAAGGGAAAGAGTGGGTAGCCATCCATACATCCTCTCCATCTAGATGTTGGGAAAACACCCCCAAAACATTTGGTTTTCGGCACATGGTTCTCGATGTAGGTGGTGTGCATACAGAAATCATAATGAAAATACAATATATATATATATATATAATTGTGTCTGTGTGTGTGTCATATATACAATCGCAACCTATGAGTTCAAAATAATAATACCATCCAAAATCCCCACACCACATAGGGCCTTAAACCCTTCACCACTTTTACTACAACCTCTAAATGCATCACATCACATAATAAAACTACTACAACAAAACATATTACATATTTATTTTCATGGAAATCAATTTTTATATTTAAAAATTACAAAAAATCAGTATTTATCAACCCCATTCATTTCATATTTAACAACAAACACTTAATTTATAATTTCCATTTCATTTAATATTACATTAATTATTCCTACCCATTATATAGTTCGAACCATTAGTTATTCCAATTTCATCATTAAAGTTTAACTCCATTAGTATCAAGTAATGTGTTCAATACAACACACAACAACCCATCCTCATTCCAATAATCCCCATATTACCACCATTTCTCATCAATACTACTTCCTCATCCCAATCACCACATATCAAAACCACATAAAAATCAATTACCATTATAACCACCACAAAACATATTCACTACACCAAACTTTTCATATATCTTATTCAAAATTAAATAAGTGTAATTTTACCTCATTGAAATCTTTGTTATAAGTTAATTATTAAACAAACCATAATTTCCCTAGGTAGACAATTTATTTTGAAAATATGAATTCTTTTCCTATTTCATGTGTAGTGATTTTGAGCAATAATAACAATTTTTTCACTAATTCAACATTCTCAACAATGTAACAAAAAACAACATAATATAAGTCTGGAATAATAAAAATCATGGTTAATATATTAACCTCATGAGATTTATTCCCTTACTCTTTAATTTCAATTAACCATTTAATATATTTATTAGGATGATTTATAGTATCTCCACAAAGTATAAAAAAAGCATGATCCTTCCTGTATGTACAACTAGAAAAAATATGAAGGATCCCCTAGTTGGTATTTTCCCCAGGTAAAATGATTTAGAGAAGAAATAAAAGAGATAGAAGGTTCTTCCTCACCAATAAATTTTAAAGGACGAGTTACCAAAAAAATAATGAAGCTCATAGACACAAAGATATGATTATGGATTCATCCAATTGATGGAAAAAATGGAGGAAAATGGGTGGGATAAGGATTTTAGATTTTCAAAAATAGCATAGATGCGTATTTAGAATATATAGCACTGGAACAACCATTTAATTTTTTCTTATGGTTCATAAATAATAACATATTTGTGGATCAATACAAATATTTCAAAAAGAAGTTATAAATTATTAAATGATTCAAAGGAAATTAATTCCTTGATTTTAGGAATTTATAAGTGTTAAAATGCATCATGGGGGGTTAAAGTTCAAAGAGGAATAAGAAAAATGAAAAGAATAGGGTAAAAACCCTACCCATATGTAGGTTTGGGCTTATGAGAAGGGTAACTTTTTTTACCATTACAAAATGACATGTTATGGCTCACATAAGTATAACTTATGTTAGTAGAAAAATTTGAAGACACAAGAGGGGGTGGATCTTTTCCTTTTAAAAACACTTGGATAATTTAAAATTAATCCCCCATTGAGATGCAATGTATTATTTTATTCAAAAACATTTGAGAATAAGAGAATAAAGAAGACAATAAAAAACATTATAGTGGTTTAGGTTGTAAAGATCCCCTAGTCAATTCCACCAATTATCTATTTATGAGCTCGATGATTTTGAATAAACAATTCCTTTTACCTAGGACCTCTACAACTAAGTGTAGGATATTGAAACCTTAAAACATATTTGGTTATGTTAAAGGGAACCTTAATGTCCATAGTTTAGTGTTATATGATGAAACTATACCATGAATGAGTTCACGCAGTAGAAAATATAACAGAAAAAGATTATTTGGTTTTTGAATAACAGGTTCATACCATAGTTGTAGCATCCACTAATAGATGAGGGATCTTTTTCTTGAGAGAATAAATTATTCAAGTAATTACAAATTTTAAGAAATACTTGTTTGTAGATTATCTTGAAATAAATACAATAATAAAAGAATAACATTGATCAGTAATAGGAATCACACACAACAATAGATTACAATATGTATGTCTCCAAAGTGTTGTCTGAAAATATTTGATGAGTTGATTCCGATAATAAAATTAGATATCATAGTATCTTCTGTAGGTTGAATGTTTCATCCTCTATAAAAGATGAATCCAATGAAAAAATAGAGTAGGAGATATGATTGTCAATATTATTTAATAAGAAATAAATTTTAATTAACTAAACAAAAACACTTCAGAATCTCATATCTATTTTCAATATCACATCATAACAAATAATAAATATGCTGAGAATAAATAGAAAGTCCTAGTGGATCCTATTCAAAAAAATTCGAATATATTACCAAATAAAACATGATATTCAAAACACTCAGTGTATTTGAAGTTTTAATTTAAATCACCCATTAAAAGCATAAATTCTATTAGAAATAGGAACAATTTAATCCATTAATTAAAAGGAATAGAAATAGAATTTGAATAGTTTTTAATGAGATTTTATTCCAGCTGAATCATTGTTGAAATCTTGGGAAATATCTCAAATTTAAATCGCATTGAAGAATACTTCAAATGTTGGGGTTCTTTCTATAGGGATAACTTCAAAAGTACGATGCAGAATATACCATTGATTCTAAACATTGGGATAACTTATCATATGTTACATAGTTGTATGTATGTTTATTCACAAAATTTTATTTCCAAATCCAGACATTTATCTTAAATAAAGGGTACAAAAGTAGTGTTCCATAGAGAAAGTTAGGTTCCAAAACATAATGTTCTAAAAAAACATAGGGTTTAAAATTTTAATTCTAGAATCCTTAGAAAAGCATCTAGAAAACTTAGAAACACCTCATCCTAAATAATTTCTGAATAAAATAAATAAAATCATGAAATTTACATAAGTAATTTCTATAGTAAAACATATGAGGATATTTTTTATAATAAATATCAATGATAAATTAAATAATATTTTTGGATCAACATATTACCAAAAATCTCCCCATTTTTTATGATTAAAAGACCCATATAAATATGATTAAAAAATTTTGGTTTTAGTTTATTGATAAAAAACCAATATTTATTAAATATAAAATAAGAATATTTAATTTTTCCAAATTTCACTCATTATAATCAAAATTTCCTTCTAAATAAATAATATAAATTTAATTTCTACTCTACTAAAGAATATTTCTTAATGAAAATGTTTTATTTATCCATATTTCTCACCCCTTTCTTGAAATAAATAAGAAATTACATATATATATTAAAATAAATTTAATGTTGCACTAAAATATTAGTGAATTTTATGTTTAACCAAAGGTAGATGCATCTAGAAAATTTAGTAGTCTTAGACATAAAACTATAATAAACTACAAAAAGAATATGTTAAATATACACAAAGAATTTATTTTCATTATTCATTCTTGATTAGAATAATTTTCTAGATCAAGGGTAATAATGACCAGATAATGGATGGGAAGAGGGTACATGCTTTGGATCTACAAAGGAGAAGGATTTAGAGGTCAAGGAATCTATTACAGTTTGCTGTACTATTTTTTCTCCTCCATCGGCACCTCGAGTTTTCTACTCATTGGCCCTACCGATTCTTTTATCAACAGGCTTGTTTCGTGACTTATATTCAGAACTTCTACTAAATTCACATTCAGAAAATTCCGAATATATTCTATTTACTGGGCATAATTTTCCATCATTGCACATAACTGATTGAAAAAACATTGAACACAAGGTTTTGTATTAGTTGAATTTGAAACAAGCTCTTGCTGATTTTCTAAATGAGTATGATTTGGAATATTTTCACGGAGTAAACATTTAATTCTATCATTAATTATAGAAAAAACTAGTATTAAGAGTATTTAATGTCCTTATCAAATATATATATGTTGTTTCACTTGTATTATAAGCTCTGTCTTGGCTTGTTCCAACTCTTACCGATTCTAACCGGCTTCACAAAAACTTCTTAAGATCTCCAAAATCTTATTTTAAAAACAAAATCACTTATGATTTTGACAATTTGATCATCCATTTCTCTCTAAAAATCATCAAAATGTATTCTTGGAATTAAAATTTATTTCAAACATTGAAGTTGAGCATGAAAATAGTTTTGTTCTGTTCCTTAAAGAGAAGAATTTCATAGATCATAAAAAGGTTTTTGAGTACCCTATAACCCAGTCTTCATTTGTAAAGTTTCTTATTTCAACTTATTATAATTATTAATCATACCAGGGAAATATTATGGGTATGATACTCAATAATAAAATCATCTTCTGTAGCTAAAAATATTTTATCTAGTCTCATATAAGGACCTTCAACTTCAACCTCATTTAGTGATTAGAATTGAAATTTTTCACCAGATGGAGATGGAAGATCTCTAAGAACATCAGTCTATTCACCTTTTTTTATCTTTAGTAGTCGTTTCCAAGGTCTCAAAAAGGAATACTATCTAATCCATGATCATATCAGTTGTTTAAACTATATATGTACAAAAATTCTCATCAAAATGCGCTCCTTAAGAATCTTTCTTTACAACATGAGAAACCAGATCATTATGTTCTATTAATTATTAATCAACTCCTTATTTAACTAAATATCCAACACCAACTTCCTCTATTATTTATTAAGTAATTTGAACTAGTTGATTCACTATTTAAACTATTGGGACTAAAACCTACAAATTGATTCTTATATTTTTATTGGTCTTATAGTAGGATAAACTCCACTTTATTCACCAGAAGTATCTTGAAAATATTCCTTGACATATTCTCCAGTATTTCTTATAGAACCAGCCAATTTTAAACTTATGTGATCCCCCTAATCACCTTTTCTTGACTGATCATCCTATTCATCTCCTAAATTCATTAACTTTATTTTGGATATGCTCCAAAAAAATAAAAAAAAAATTAGTTTCCCAGTCGAGAAAACATTGTTATGGTGACATTTGATTTCTTTATGAATGTTATATATCAACCCTTTTTTGTATTTAACAAGAGAAACTGACCCACCATATGGATAGAAGGACATCCAAGAATCCCTATGGTAGTATTCATGTATATATCTGAGTATAATCCTATTGAAATTACATTTTACGTCATTCAACATCAAGAACATCACATACATATTTGTAAAAATAATTTTCTCCAAATCCACTATTCTTAGCACTATTGATGATTGAATGAACTTGACCAAGATATTTTGGATTGTTATTAAGTAATTTACTAGAATCGTTTTTATTAGGGTTATAAAAAACAATCACAACATGTTCTCCTTTGATTTATGGACATTATCCCCAATTGATATTAAATTGAAGCAGAACAAACCTTCATGATGAAATTTTAATATGTGATATATTTCAATTCTTGAGAAAGAAATTTTTGTATCATTTACTTTTTAAGATACGATTCCATTTATGTTTCAAAAACATAACTGGCCATTCTTGTTGAAATCATTTACATTTATTTCAAATATATACCCTATATTTTCTTTATTAACCATGTACTCCAGTCCTTAAAATACTATGGATTTATTTAGTAGAAGATTAATCTTGAATAAGCATTCATAATATAATACTTTTATTTAAATAACGTTTAATTCTGAACTAGAAGGCCTATACATATTTAACCTGTGAGGTTGGAATTCATTACATAAAAATTAAGATATCATTTCAAATATGCAGTCACCACTCCATGGAGTTGACAAAGGCCACTGAAGATTTAACATATAGTGTAGGGTTGAGGATAACAAAAAAAAGATGGTTCAAGGACTTGAGTGCAATTTTAAAACATATGTATTAAATGATGCCATCGATGGGAATCAAACACATTCATCAATGAGGCCTACTTTTGGTATCCTCGAGGAACCGAGGCTTCTCCTGATCGGACATGAAGTCAGTAATCGAGAAGGACCACCGGATCCCCATGGGAATCTAGATACTGATATTCCCGCTCACCGGATCCTCAATCATCATATCGGAGACAAGCACCCATATCAGGACCTCCTTGCTCCTCACGCCTGTCATCTTACTCCTAAAGAACCTCTCCACGTACGCTGTGATCTCTGCCATGTAGCTCACCTAGGAGCCGATCCCAGTGAATAAGTTCTCGTGAAACGCTAATTGCTTCATCCACACAAATCCAGTAACCCGAACCCTCCTGCACTCTTCCAAATCCTTCAGCAGGAGCACTCCACGGAGAAATCCCAGCTCCACCAGGAGCTCCGTCAAGTGCCTGTAGCAATCCTCCGCCATGTGCAGGATCTCCGCGCCATCGCACCGTGCGCCCTCCGACTTCATTGGTTTTCTTGGTCTTCAATATTTTGAAAATAAAAATTTTGGGGTTTCAAAGGTTATGGTTCAAGAGAAAGTTTCAGAGATCACAAGGGTGATAGGGTGTGAGATCAAAGGTAAGGGAGAGAAGGGTTTTTCTCTTAGGGTTTCTAAATGATAGTTCTTCTTTTTAATCAAAAATTTCAGAGAAATCATTTTTGATTTCAAAATTGGAAAGACAGTAAAAAAATTAAATTAAACGATATTTTAATATTTTTTTAAATAACCTAAAAGAATTAAATATTCAAAAAAAAATTGTTAATTTAAATGAATAGGATAAATATCTGAAATCAAATGATAAAAGTAAAATATAAAATAAAACAACTTTACAAATTCTATAGAGATTAATCAAGTAAAAATAAAATATTTAATTTAAATTAACTAACTTAATTGACAATAATAAAATCAAAACATTCAATGAGAATTTTTATGTAAAAATATCATCACGTTTTTTTTAAAAGGTTGGGGCCAAAGCCTCATTTATTATTAAAGCAAAGAAAAGACCTCTTTAACTGGGTAGAGGGAGACCCATTACATAACTTGAAGGCCCAGTGGGAATTTAGCCCATTACATGGCCTGTAGGACCATTTTTTTGGCCCAAAGCCCATTCTGTGAATAGTAATGCTACAATACACTGCGCTGCTACAATACTGCACAGAACCTGCCGCTTCTACAGTACTCTACCGCCACTACAGTGACCTGCCGCCGCTACAGTTCCCGCCGCTGCTACAGTGCCACCGCTGCTGCAGTATGCTACATTGCTGCTATAATACCTGCGCCCAATGGGTTTTGAACCCCCATTTTTCATGTAGAATTAAGGGGTGCTTACCACTAAGACAAGCCCCAACTATAGAAAATATCATCACATTGATACTACGTATTAACAAATTTTATAGATATATCCCCGTTTTGGAAATCATCACGTTGAAAATGTTTCCTTATATCGATATTCTTAGTCTTAGAGTGACACATGTTTTTAAATATTAACGGTTCTAATATTATCAAATGAAATAAGGATATGAATAATCTTTTTCCAAAATCTAGAAGTGTTTATTTCATCCAAAATTCCGGTCCACAACAACTTCCAAAAGATACATATTCCACATCAGTTGCTGACAGTACAATTCATCATTTCTTCTTATTAGACCATAATACTAGGGAATTTCTTAAAAAGTGAAAAGAAGCTAGGTTACTTCTTCTATCTAATCTACACCCTCCAAAATCCGTATCTGAATAAATTATAATCATAAGTTTCTGGATAACATAGAGATATAAAAACAATTCCTTTCGAATATCTAAAAATTATTCTAACAACAATAAGATGAGATTATTTTGGATTTTTTTGAAATGTTTCAATAATACAGACATATAATATATTTTATGTTCAACTAGAAGTCATATATAGAATACCGCCAATCATACCTCTATATAAATTCTTGCCAAATTGTTTCCTAGATTCTTCCTAATCATGTTTTCTATAATTACTCATGGGATTTGTATAAGTTGTACTATTTTCAATTCCAAACTTTTTCAATAAATAAGTACTATATTTTCATTGAGTAAAAATATTTCCAAAATACTTTTAATAAATTAGAAAACCATGAGTGAAATTAAATTCTCCCATCATAATTATTTCAAATTATTTATTACAAAAGTTCTAAGAAATAATTACAAAGATCTTTTTTAGTTGATACTAAAATAACATCATCTACATATACTTGTAAAAATAAAAATAAGAATTTTTCCCTAAATGGGATGGATCTTCTAAGCACACTAAAAATATATTTTGAAATGAAAATAACTTAATATTTCTTACCAAGATCTTGGTGTTAATTTAGGGTAAAAAATAGTTTTAGTAAGTTTGAAAATAAAATTTAGTAGATGGGAGATTTCAGAACCTAGATGCCTTTCAAAATAGACTTACTTCATTAAAAAACCATATAAAAATATTTTATTTTGATATGATATAGTCTAAAATTAATATGAGATGCACATGATAAAAGAATTCTAATGGATTCTAGCATAGAAACCAGGAAAAAAGTTTCTTAAAAATCTATTCCTTCCTCCTAGTTGTATCCTTTAGAAACTATTTTAACATTTTTCCTAGATATTATTCCATGGTCATCTTTCTTATATCTTTGTTCCTATTACATGATGGTTTGAGGTCCTATAAACTAATTTACAAAATTTGCTTTTATTAAAAAAATTTAGTTATTCCTACATAGCTATCATACAAGTTTCATATTTTAAGGATTATTCTACATATTTAGGTTGAAATTGGGATATAAAGGGATAGAACACATCTAGATTTCATACATTACTTCTAGTCCTAATTTCTATTTCTAGGTATCCTATAATAGTCTCTAAAGTATGATTCTTCAAGGTTCTATGTTTTTTAGTTTATACACTTTCAATTCTATCAGTTTTATATTTTTCTTAAATGGATTGAATTACATTATATTTTTTTAAAATACATCTTTAGAATAATTAAGACTCAAGTTATTTAAACAATTAGTGACTTCATCTATTTTCTTTTTTATTGTGATCAGAAGGATAAATTTCATCAATCGCCATATGAATAGTATCTTTAACTATCCATTACTTTTTATTAGACCCTATAAAATATTCAGAAGTAGAAAATATCGAATAAATATTACTTCATTAGCCTTTATATAAAACTTACCAAGGTTTTATATAGTGTTCAAGATATAAACCTTACGTTCAAAATCATTAAATTGTCCAACTTTAGGTTTTATGTTATTCCAACACTCATAAGGTTTATTTTTAAGAAAAGGCTTAATTAAAACTTCATTTATGATATGGAAATCTATAAATACATCTTCTTCCAAAAAATAGTTAGGAAGAATATATTCATTTAGCATAATATTTATCATTTCTTGAATATTCCAATTTTTATCTCTCTATTATATCATTCTATAGAGCTATTCTCATAGGAGAGAAAGTATATTTAATACGAAATTCTGAGTAAAAATAATTAAATTATTTATTCCCAAACCGTCTTATATGATCACTTCTTAATGAAATTAATTTGAGTTATTTTTCATCATGAATAAGTTTTAAAAAACTCAAAAAAATAGAAAAGGCTTCACTTTTAAATTTTAATAAACTAACCCAGGTAAATATGAAAAAATAATCAGCTAAAAAAATAAATAATCATTTTGTAAATATTTCTACTCTTGAGGGTCTAAAAAAATCCATGTGAATAAGTTATAAAGTTTTATAAGTATCAAAATTATTAATATATTTAAAAGTTTAATTATTCTAATTTCTAAATTGGCTTGCATCAAATTTCTATTCTCATCGAACTTAAGATTGGTAAGATATGAAACAAATTTTTCATAGAAAGATTATATAGGGAAAATAAATTAAAATGTCCAAACCTACAATCCAATATTTGGGATTCGTTTATTCCAAAGTTTAAACAATTCAATTTATATTCGCATAAGTAGATAAGTTCCAATGTATAAATATTTTTAGTTTTATGTGATTTAAATATAATCAACATATCTTCAAAAATAGAAAATGTATTGTTATAAAGTTTAACTGAAAATAAATTCTCATAGAGTTTATAAATGATTATAATATTGTGATTCATCCTCCAAACATATATAACATTATTGATAAGGATAGTTTTTGTATTTCCATATAATCAAACTCCAATAATCTTTCACTTAGAATTGTATCAATATGTATCTAACACTTTATGTACTTTTGATAATTCATAGAAATTTAAGAAGTATATACTCAGGAGTCTTGGGAATTCACTATCTATATGTACCATATTATTCTTATGTTCTTATGGATTTTCACTTAAAAAATATTAAACAAAATAATTTTTTTAATCAAATTCTCTTAGGTATATAAGGGTTAGAAAATTAAGATACTTGCAACCAGATCTGTCTAACTTTACCTGAATGTATAGAATTATGTTTAGATAAATTTCTAGAATTAATATATTTATTTACACTGTTAATATAATGATTCTTCTAGAAATAGTTTTAAATATAATTTCCATTAATTACATATAAAAAATAATCCACCTTAGACATGATATGTCTCTTTGAACTCGGATAAAAATAGTTTCCCTGTAATTTTTGGTTTTCACCAGTACATTTAATTACATATTTTTATTTCTTAAAAATATTATTTCCAAAAAATTTTGTTTAAGGATAATTCTCCCTTAGATAATAAACTTGTAGAACTTTTAAATGATTATAATTCAACCTATAACTATTTATTTCTTGTTTCATG
This sequence comes from Viscum album, assembly GCA_963277665.1. Lineage (NCBI taxonomy): Eukaryota > Viridiplantae > Streptophyta > Magnoliopsida > Santalales > Viscaceae > Viscum > Viscum album. Next base: position 446,974,793 of record OY728134.1, read on the forward strand.
CATAGTGTCGCTTGAAGCATATTTATATGGTTATTTGTTTAATTCTAAGTGCTATTTCAACATAGAATTTTTTTCTCATAAAAATAAAATATAAAAATTCTTTATTGATTTATGGTTTTTTACCGAGATTTATATTTCTCCATAACTATAGACTAGTATGTATTCAATTATAATTTTGATCAACCTTTGAAATGAGATGCATAATAATAATGGGAATATAAGTTTTCTTCTATAGCCATAAATCCCATGTTTACTTTCAGATTTGATGATTTCTTCTTTAAATAAGAACATAAAGAGATGGTGGAGTCTTTATAAGCTCTCCATGTAGCCTTTATATACTTTTAACCTTTACTCTCATAATTAGATTTAATTTGGTAGTTCTTTTATTTATTTTACATTTTTTGTCTTTTCCTCTTTCAATTGTGGGTAATAAAGTTTGATGTTCCATATTTTATTAAATTCGAAGAACCAAATTTATTTTAGTTCATGATCATTATTTCTAGAATAATTTTATTAATTTTTGAATCCCCTTTTATTTTTATGGAATTTATAGAATCTTATAGAAAGACGATTGAGTTCTTCCCAAGAGTTTAGAAAAAATAATCAATTGGAAATATTACATCCTCCTTAATATGATTTTCTCTTTTTGGTGTAGTAACTTCTAGAGTATTATTTTCCCCTTTAATCATTATATGATCTTCCAATTCAGATTGAATTTCATTTTCATACATCATTAATATAACAATAAACTATTTCATTTATAATTATTTAATAGGTGCAGATAGTCTAATAGTAGAAGAGATTCCATTACGTTTTAAGGGTAAAACTCTACACACTTTCAAAGCTTGATCTAGATCTGGAATTGGAACTCCCAAGCCAGAAATGCCATTAAATATTTTAGGAAATATTCCATTCATTTAGTGATGATTTCACCATCATACATTCTGAAGGTAGAAAAAATCAACTTACTAATGTTGTATCTTAGTTGTTTGACATTTTCAGTTCCTTCATAGGAAACAAATATTGTCTACCACATCTCATTGGAAGCTTTACATTGATAAAAACAATTAAACTCATTCGTACGAAGTCTATATATGATAAAATTAATAGATTTTAAATTTACATAATATTAATTCTCCTTTATAGGATCCCACATTTTTAGTTCAGTGGGAATTTTACAACAATTAACAATATTCATATAAACTTTAAAACCAAGAGTCATAACATATATAATCATTCTTTCTTTATAGTAATGATATTTTTTCCATTGAAAAATGATGCTCTGATCATTGGAGTCCCTTCTTTGTGATTATACATAGACATATTTTCTTTATAGATATCTTAAACATAATATTGCTAAAACTTATCATATTACTTCAAATAGAACTCCATTAATACAAATTATTTTTCACAAAATGTGAAGACACAAGAGGGGTAGGGGTGAATTGTGTCCATTAAAAACACATAGATAATTTAAAATTAACACCCATTTATGATTCAATTTAGTATTATTTTCATCAAACATATTTTATCCATATAAAATAAAAAATACATAAAAATATCAATTTTTAAATTGGTTTCGGGAATAAAGACCTAGTAGGCCACTCCACATATGCTCTTTCCATGATATTTTTTATTTTAAATTAATATGAACTTCCATCAGGGACCTCTACAACTGAGTATAAGAAGCTGAAACCATATAAACAATTAGGTTAATTTATAAGGGATCTTTATATATACTACTTAGTGTGAGAATATAACACTCCACCATGAATGAGTACATGAATTCGGCACTCCAATAAAATAAGATGAGTTGTTTGTTGAATAATAGGTTCTTCCCATAGTTATAATAAAAACCCAAACATGATGAATATTTTTTATTTAGAGAATAAAATATTTAAATAATTATATCTCAAAAGCGATACTTATTTTTAGATAATCTTAAATTAAATTTTAAAAAATAAGAATAACCTTGATCGGTAGAATGATGGACACACAAAATCATATTATAATATGTATATCTCTAAAGTGTAGTCTTAAAATAATGAAAAAAGTAATTAAAATAACAAAACAAAATCAAATTAAATTTAGTATTCAGAAAGTTTTATCCTCTATAAATGAAGAATCCAATGAAAAATAGAGGAAGAGATTTTATTTGTAAGCCTCTTTAATTAGAAGATAGATCTAATTGATTATATAAAGTCACATCTAAATCTAAGATATATTCTCAATATCAAATCATAACAAATGATAAATCTATTAATAATAAATAAGAACACTTAGTTGATCTTGGTTAAATAGATTCAGAAATAACTCCATATATTTTAGGATAGTAAAACTTCTTAGTATTTTTGGAGCTTGAATTTAAATTTACCATAAAAAACATAACTTCCATTATACATAGGAAATATATAATCTATTGATTAAAATAATTTGAAATAGTCTTTCTATATATTTTAATGATATATTTATCCCAACTAAATCATTTCTAAAGTCTTATGAAGTATACCAAAATTAAATTCTATAAATGAAAGCTTCAAATGTAGGGTTTATTTATGTTGGGATAATTGTAAAAGTACAGTTAACAACATATTGTTGATTCCAAATGGTTGGACAACTATCCATATGTTACAAAATTGAATGTTGGGGTTTTCAAAAAAGTTTGGTTCCCAATATAAACAATTTTCTTCAATGTAGGGTACAAAATTAGTGTTTGTCACCAAATGTTAGGTTCCCAACCCTAATGATATCCACAAATATAGGGTTCATAGTATTGTTTCCAAAATACTTAAAAAAACATCCCAAAAACTTTGAAAAACATCAAACCAAATATATTTAGAATAAAATAAATATAATCCTGAAATTCACATAATATAACGTAATTATTAAAACATATTATCGTATTTGTGAGTAGTAAAATCAACGAGTGATTAAAGAATATTGTTGGATCAACATATCTCTAACAACCTAAGCTTACCCTTACAAATGATTTGATAATTCCATCGTTCCCTTAAGTTTGGTAGTTGGTCTACATAAGGGTCACCAGTCTTACCCTTATGCAACACAATTACAAATATAACATAAGGGTAGCTTGATCCTACCCTTAAAAAACCTTTAAAATAGTAATTGACCCAGGCACAATATGCTAAGTACCTTTATTTCATGCATGGGAAAACCCCCTTACCCTTATGCATGATGAGTGATACCCTTTTAAGAATTTTGAAAACTCATTGGAACCTTTATAAAAATCAAAAAATTTAGATCTACCCTTACAAAACCTATTTAAAAATAGTATACCCTTGTGTGGTTGTTATAAACACACTATTACCCTTAAAAAACTTCAATTTCATGCACAAGGGTAAATATTTCATTGAAATTATTAACTTTTAAATTAAAATCACTTAAAAATAATTATGAAAATAGTTTATTATCACATTAAAAAAATCCCAAAACACTTCCAAAACATTATAATCACTTAATAATGTGAAAATTCATTTTAAAATAAGATTTTATTACATAATATTACTTAATTTGAAGAATTTTTTAAAAACCTATTTATAATTAAAAAAAAATATTCTAAAATTTATGAAACTTCTCATGAACCACTATACACCCCATAATGAAAAATGAAGGGATTTGGGAAAATATGAGAATTTAACATAATAATTCATTTTACATTACTCTTTATATATTCATAAACAATATATATAATGAGTTTCCATAACTCCTTTGAACTCAAAATATATCCAACAAAACTGTTAGAATATAAAATCTATAGTACATGGGTGAGGAATATACTAGTTGTAAAACCAGTTGATACCACTTATTTATACCAAGCATGTGGTACCACTTGAAACCCACATCATCAAATTTCCCCGTAATGAATTTTTCTTTCAAATAAAGATGAATATCATTTAAGTGTACATTTCAAAATCCCCTTGAGTGATTGCACTATCACCATATTTTTAATGATACTAAACATCTTAAAAACCTTATTGGGATGATGCTCTCATCAGAAAACATTCCTTGATACCACTTATTGATAGAATTTGAAATCCAAGTTACTTCTGGGTATCCTATAAAACAATCAAATGACACAAAATTGTCAGTTTATAAAAAATAAGTAAGAAATTTTGTAGTTAATAATTCAACTTCTACTGTTGATCAACTCATTTAGGGTCTTCCACCATCCAATAAGGCATGGTATTACTAAAAATGCTTCCAAAATAGTCTCAAAATTATTAGGAAGATATGAACTTGAATTTGAAAACTGTATATCATCAAATAATTCTAGATAACCATTGTTTCTATGATATTTCAAAATTTATTCACAAATTATAGTATATAAATGTTGATTGACTCTAGTTTATGTGAAGTTGATATATTAGAAAACACAACTAGAAAATTTAAATATTTTCACTATATCCACATTCTATTGTTAACATGTATAAAATGATTCAAGAAATGATTATTTAAAAGTGCTATATTATTCTTTATAACTTATTTGACTCCTTTCAGACTGAAAAATCATCTCATTCTGATGCATATGTGGTTCATATCCTAATTTATCATGAAATAACAAAGCATGCATCCTTTTTCCAACACTAAGAAAATATTGTTTGGAATCACACCCACCCAATGGATATTATTTGCATATGAATCTTATAACACTTAAAATAACGAATTAAAATTTAAAACATAAGGGGAATGAGGCTACCACTGACATCCCAAGTTTGAGGAATTCAGGTTTTCATGATGAACCAACCCTTCACCTTCAATTTTCTTATTAGATTTCCTTATGGTCACTAGATCAATTTAAATTGAAAAAAATATCATTCTAGGTTTACTTTTTTTCTTTCTTTGTTAACCTCAGATTTAGTTCCTTCTTTTTTGTGAGACCAATATGAATTAGGATTTTATATTTTATTGATCCAACATCAGGGAGTATTTCTTCTTTCTTCTTCCTCCAATGTAGATGTCTACTAAAAATTTTTATATTTTTTACAAGTACCACAACTCTAGTAACCTTGAGCCTATAGTTACATTATTACACTGGTACTAGATACATGTTATCATATCCTAAAGGAATAAATAGTTTATTAGTATTGAAGAACCAGGTAAAAATGTGATTCCAATTTTACTTTGTAAAGGTCAAATAATTTTTATAAAAGGATCATTTTACCCTCGATGTTATTCATAATACAGTTATTCATATACTGCGGAAAAGAAAATACAGAAAAGAATGATTTCAGATGATTTCTAAGGGAATGAATATAGTGGAAGCTCATAAGGCATGAATAATATGAAAAGAATAAATCATAGTCAAAATAATTCCATATAAATAATCACACAAACTGGAAACTCATCCATTGATATCATAAAAAAATGAATAATCACATGGAAATAATTAAATTATTTAATAATATTGGAATGAATAATACATGACATTTAAAACTTTTCATCTAGGCCTTTGATAATACATATAAAAACAACATCAAGGACTTGTGGAAAGACATATAAAAATAAATGGGAAGGCATCAACCAAAAACTAATCTAATTTATCGCATGATAACTAATAATGCATCGAGGGAATATATTATGTCCTACCCACCACTTATTATGTCCAATTATTTACTCATAATAATGATGAATATAACTAAATCAACATGCCTAAAAAATCAATAACTATCTATATTGGATAAATCGACATATGGAATATCAATACTTTCCCCAATTAAGAAGATTATAAAACATCCAGATAAATATTTGGGATTGAATCATTATAGTAAATCCATAATATAATATTTATAAAATACTTTTTATATAGATGAAAATACTTTAAAGAGATTACTAGAATATTTCTTGAGGAAAACACACTTTTCACTTTGAAAATAAAAATTTTAATCTAAAAAATTCCCACATATTAAGAAACAATTTTATTTTAAAATAAAATTTAATAATTATAAAGAAAGATGAAAAATATTGTGCGTTCATTATGGTAGGAATTTTATCTCACTCCATATAGGTTAAAGAAAATTCCTTTTACACTTTTGCTAAAAGTAAAATAATACCTCGTTCTAAAAATAACAAGAAGACATCTTTGAAAAATATTTTTTTAATAGGAAAAACATGTATAAAAATGTATTTATAAAATTATTAGAGGATATGAATATTATTATTATTATTTTTGGAGAAGTTTTGGATATGGAAGAAGAGACTCACCTAGTAGAGAAAATCTTGAATGGCGATGAGATTATGAAATCAACTCTTGCCACTTTATTAACCTTTAAATCATAAGTCCCATGAAATAAATTAATTAATTAAAATGAAGGTTCTAAGTAAAATGAAGATAAATAGATTCATGAAATAACATAACAAATGGGATGTGTATAAAGTACAAAAAATAAATAAGTGGTGAATATGGTATATATCTTACTGATGTAAAAGTGAGACAAAAAAACCCTTACCTCAACTTTGAATTCTTTTTCACACCGCAAATTCTCCCATATAATGAAAATAGATTTTTTATAAATATATTCGAGAACCATAGTCATATATATATTATACCATATATTTTTTACTTATAACTACTTATCACCCATTTATTAACAATTCTTTTTTAAAATCATTTTTATGGGTGATAACTGGTATGTTTTTCATGTATGTTTTGGTTTAGTAGTTTAGGTTCCTATAATATTATCATGGTTCTATCATCTTCAAAATGATAATAATTATATAATTATAATTTATATTATATATATATATATATATATATATATATATTTAGGGTCATCTATAAAAGTTATAGATAGAAAAATGAATTACATTGTTCATGGAGACAGTATGTCGTACATAGGTATAAACACTATTTTCATTTTTTAGATGGAATAAAAGAAAGGTAAAAAATAATTTTGTTTTATAGAATAATTTTTATATCATATAAACTATAAATATTCAAAAAATCTATCATTATTATTAGCCATGTAACATTTGAAATAAAAACAAATCACATCACTTCGTGGAGGTGGTAGTTGACACATACACACGAGCGACATTATTGTATTCCAACAGATTAAAAAGTAAGACGGTAAATGTGATATTATAATTATTGTGGTATAATTACATAATAATTATCATATATAAACATTAAAACCATCATAATAACCATCCATGAAATATGGTGGTGTAAAATGAATTGTATAACTACATAGACATGGTAAGTCGTACGTACACATGTGGGATACATTCACATCCCATTTGATGGGAAAGATGGTGTATAATGGTGATTTAGTAGTTATAATATAATATAATTATATTTAGGATAATTAATTTATTATTTTATTATAAATATTAATGATTTATATGAGGTGAATAAGAAGTAAAAAAGTGATCATCTATGGATATTCCTCTCCTTTGAAAGTACTCCTTTAAATAACCATTTATGGCTCCTAAGTTGGTATTTTTGGATAAAAATCAACTTTATAATGTTTATAATTAATATTATAATGTATTTTAATAGATTGTTTCTGATCTAGGAGGCTCAATGTGGTGTAAAGAAGTGAGGGAGGAGGTTTCCTTTTATAATTGAGGTGGGGTCACTTCTTGGTTTTTTTAAAAGATTAAATTATAATAAAGCCATTATCACGAAAAATGCAACCAACATTAAAAGTTATTAGAACATATGGTAGTTTATTGTAGAAATATTATCAACACATAAAGATAGGAAAAGTTTTTGTGGGGTTTTAGACATTTTCATTTGATTTAACTCCTCTTTTAACATTTACTACGATAACGCAATTTTAAATTTTTAAGTGTGGTAATATTACATAAAAGGTAAATATTAACTCATAAATAGAAAATGGGTGAAATTTATGTTCTTATTTTATCACATTTTACCACTTTCAAGATTTAAATTATTTTTAAATAATTTAAGAAAATATTATTTTTTTATATCATAATTAATGTCAATGTCATCAATATTCATTTAATTTTACTTTAAATATGTCAATTTTTTATTTATAATATTATTAATTTAAACATCACTAATATTTCATATTGACCTTATATATTCATGTAATTTTATAAAAAACCCTAACTATGTCACTCAATATTGCTAATATCATTTATTATATTTTCTAATAATTGAATAAATACTATATTACTACTATGCAAAACTTTTAGGTAATTATATAGTCAATAAAAATTATAAATAAATTATCATCATAAATATAATATCAATTTTCAAAACTTTTATACTTATATTCATTCATAAATATCTTTTTTCCCTGTGTGGACACAAAATTGTTATTTAAAACATAGAGAGTGACATTTTAAAACTTTCTTGGATTTAAATATTATACTGGTCATTTTTATGAAAAAGTGATCATTAAACATATACATTTATAGAATAAGATAATAAATTTAAAATTAACTTCATCCAATAATAATTAATATAAATTATTATGACATTATCACTTAGTTAACCTAGATTTACCAGATTTACCATTTATTAGGGTGATAAAATTTTCCACGATTACGATTCATATTGACCAAAAATAAAAGTGGCTTATTTATGTAATTTTAACATCATAAATAAACATATGGAATCCATTATATCAAATTAAAATCCAATAAGTGGGACTATTTAATTTATAATGAAGATAAAGAATGAAATGAAAAATAGTTTTTTTCTAAAAAAATGGATTTTTATGTATAAAATGTTTTTATACCAAATGTAATCAAAAAATTTATTCAAATGAATTTAGTTTAATTATTAATAATATAATGGAAATAATTTTTTTTAAATAAATTTAAAATAAAATGTATCTTTTTATATTCCTGAAACAAGAAAAATAGTTAAAAAATAGTATTTTTGACTATTCATCGGAAAACCAATCTTTTCATAAAAATATGAAAATTTCACCCTAAGATAATTTTGATATTATGATTTTAAAAGTGATATTATATTTATAAAATAAATTTTATAGAATTTCTAGAAATTAATACAGTTATTTTTAGAGAAAAACAATAAAAATTATTTTTGAAGAAAACATATTTCTAAAGCATTAATTAACTTTATTGAAAATTGAGTAATTTTTTTATGAATCATTAATCAAGGATTTATTATTTAGTAGGTAATTTATATACATTTCATAATTTAGTTAATACAATTTATACCCACCAATTCAATATCTAGTTTGTAACAGTCATATTTAAATAATAATATTTCATTGTTCATTTAAGTTTGGTGTTGTTTGTTGTATATGTTATCTAAAATAATTTTATTTTGAAATATCATGGCATTAAATTCTTCCACCATTTAATAAATTTCATCCTCACAATTTGAATTCATTCTTGATAATCATCGGTTTTTCATTTGAAAATTAATTTGTGGAAAACCCACATCATAAATTAGGCTAATAAAACATATTCTTAAAAAAGGGAAAAGGAAATACCATGGTCATCACAAAACTAAGTATCCAAGTATAATAAAATTAATGGGAAGTAAAAATCTAGACATCTACGAAAATAATAATTTCCAACTAATTATGTATTGTTAAAAAGATCATTGATCACAAAAAAATAAATGAACATAAGAAGTGATCGGCCAAAAAACATTGAATGTAATAGGTTAATATTTATTTTCATGATCCATTTTCTAGAGTTGAAGAATTCATTTATCATATATAATTCTAAATTAAGGAAATATACTTACTTGAAAAGTAGTATTTCTCCTTTATTCAATTTCTACTACAGTCTCATCTTTTTATCCAAACTATTAGTATTCGACATGATTTTTTTTATGTTTGAAGCAATAAAATCAGCTTATAATAGATCACATAATACAGAAAAGGCTAGTAATATATTACTCATGAGTTTAAACATTAACCAAAACTAAAATTCTTACCATAATTTAAAATAAAATACCAAAATTTATAATCCTTCATGTGGGTAAATAATTCATTATCTCTAAAATTCAATAATAAAACCAAATTTTTTAACAAAGACCCCTCATTAAATAAATAACCCTATGCCACAAATAAATTCAATAAACTGAGTATGATAAAATGTTTTAACCTCAAATTTTATCCCATTATATTCAATATAAATCTATAAAAATATAATAGTATTCATCCAAAATAATTCTTTATGTTAATGCTAAAATTTACATATACTTCAATGCAATAAAATGTATGTTGAAATTTCAACAATCGCCTCTAAATAATTAAACTTAAAAAATATTTAATCTTGATAATTATTTCTTAAAATCAACTTAATATTTATCTATCAAACCATTTGAGTAAAAATAATTCCATACTTACTAGGTCATCATGTAGGATAGTGGTAGACAGTTCACCCTTATTATCCTTCAGTTGTGGGTTCAAGCCCCGCATCCATGCTGGATGTGACATGTTGTCCTCTGGAATAGATGTCATCATATTCCAAAAACTCTATTTATATAATTCCAAATACATTCCTAAAAATATGATGAACATCCTAAAAATAATATTTATCATCCAATAAATTTTCAATCCAATTGTTATCTATAAGATAAAACATATGTTCCTATATTTTAATGACCCATAATTACATAATCATCAGTGTTCATATAAATCCTAAAGGATATTGATACCTTTAAAATTATGTCCATAAAATAAAAAATAATTATTTATCAAATAACCTTTTCACTAAAAGATATACTAAACCAAATGGTTATATTACGTAAATGTCTCCCAAAATACTCTTAATCATCTTATAATTACATCACATAAAACATAAAAGGGTTATTTATTAATTTAAAATTATTATCAAACATAGACTTATTAACTCATGATAGTGCCTATGAATTATAAACTATCATCATTTGAATCATAATCATTCAGTCTTTAGGGAATGTCCTTAAAGGTTGATATAGGGTTATGTTCTGTAATATATGTCTTCCTAAATCTAGTTCCCAAGGTTTCTAATAAAATTCATATGATACCAAACATAAAGAACCCAATTTTTTTTATAAAATAATTAGACCCACGATTTTTAAAATCGTGGGTATAAGTGTATGACACGGTGACAAGAAGTTATACCTACGTTTTAAAAAATTGTGGGTATAGACCGTGGAGAAATATCGATGCCTAATTTTCACACAATTCTCAAAACCATGGGTATAGCCTATACCCATGGTTTTGTGGGCTATACCCATAGTTTCGAACTGTGGGTATAGGTTTTTTTTAGTAGTGAAAAGTACCTCATTCGGAAAATGATTAGAATATTTCTTAAAAAAGATTTTTTAAAAGGAAAAATATAGAAAAAAATTTCATTAAAAATTAATTGAAGGATATTAAGAATATTTTTTAAAATATTTTTTGAAATTATGGTTGTGGTTGAAAATACACCCCTAGTAGAGACAACCCTAAATACTGATGAGATTGTGAAAAAAATACATTACCACCTTGGTAAATTTTATATATTAAGACCATTGAAAGAAATTACATCAAATGAAAGTTTTAAATACCAATAAGATAAATATATTCATGATATAAAATATCTAAAGGAAGTATATACACCAAACAAAATAATTATGTGGTGAATGTGGAATATGTCTCATGAAGGTAAAAGTGAGATGAGAAATCCTTACCTCAAGTTCGACTTCCTTATTATGTGTTCGAAACTCATGTATAATAAATATACAATTATTATAAATATATTCCAGAACCATATTCAAATATATAATATCATATGTGGTTTACTTTTAATCTCTTATCACACATTTATTAATAGTTATATTTTAAAATCACTATTTTGTGTGAGAAATGCTTTATTTTTCATGTATGATTTGGTTCCGTAGTTTTAGATCATGTACATTGATTATGGATATATAATCCCTAGAATTTTAATCATTATATAATTATAATTTTTATTTATTATATACATATTTAGGTTCATCCATAAAATTTTTAGATAGAAAAGTGAATTACAGTGTTTATAGAGATAGTAGGTCATACTTATGCATAAATGTTGTTTTCATGATTAATTTGTAGGGTTAAATTTTTAGGATCAAAAGGGTATTAGATACCCTAAGGGGTGGGGGAGAATCTAGGTATAGATATTCTTTTCAAAAATATTTTATCCCCAGTGGATCTTGACCACTTTATTATAAGGGTCACTTCCTTTTCTCTTTAATGTTTATTTTTATCTTATCCTTTCCCATTTTATATTATGATGATGCATATAAAGTAATGAAAGAAAGAAATCACAAGGAAAAATTAATTTTTACTTGGTTTAACACTATGGGCTAGTCTAAGGACAATCCACCCAAAAGTGTGTTGGTTCACCAAAATCACTAAACTCACTGCTTGTGGGTTTTATATAGGTCACTCCTCCCTTAGATCACTTCCCCAACAATGTTTGGATTGGACTCACTATACCTCATGGTTTACAACCAATCAAAATTTGAAAGCTAACTGATATATCAAATAACACGTGTTCACTAATCCTTCTGATGATTCTAATTCTTATCACATGAATCAATATGTTTTACACCTCATTTTTTTGCATCATTATGTTCCACTTTCATCCACTTGATGAATACCATATTACCATGTATTTATTTGAAAATACCTCTAGTTTCCCATGAGAATTAATTTTTTGGTAACCCTCTTTCCAACCATGAGGAAAACTATTCAATTCTTAAAAATAATAAAATTATTTTAGGCACCCTAAAACTTTCTCAAATATCACCACTTTCATGAAGCTCACATAGCCTTTACGAATCCCCCTCCTTTCACAAAGTTCAATTAGCCTCCGTGAATATCTTAAATTTCATGAAGATACATTTTCTATTCACGAGCTCACTAATTTGAAAAATATCCCTTATAATTCTGGAATATCATAACTTTTTTAAATCTTATATAGCCTTCATAAAATTCATTTCTCCATGAAATATACATTCTTATTAAAACCTTCACGTAAGAAAAATCCTTCACGAGTTCAGAGCCTTTGATTTTTTTAAGGTTTCCTTGCTTCCGAATGAGGGGGTAGATACCTCTTTATAGGATATTCCTCCCTTTCTCAAATATTCAAACTTTTCCACTACCATTTTTATTCTCTCTATTCTTATTCATGAACCTCCCTATCTTCTCAGTGCACCAGAAAAATTTTTCAATTCACAAACTTCTCATAGTCATAGAGATTTACCATCTATCTATTACACATTCATGAACCTTCTAACCATTGTGGCACCAATTTCCTTTATGAAGTTCAAAATATTTTAAGAATTCCAATATTCAGATGCCTTTACCAGATGTATGAAGAGTAAAAATCGGATATCCAACTTTAACAAATCTTGAGTCCTCCTCCAGATTTTGGACCCCAAATATTTGGCATACAATTGGAATTGATTCCGACTTGTATATGAATATTTCAATACAACATCTAGAGCCTAAATTAATTTTTATTATATTTTTCCCAACATATCATCTCAAAAATCTATATGGAACCCCACAAGTGACCTTGGAAACATGCTTTTTTGAAAAACACAATCAACCCAAATACACCGTAATGTTACCTTGAGAGATTTTTTCCCAATAGAAACAAAATAAAATTATAAATATAAAATATAGAATAATTATTTTATAATATACATCTTATATATTCATAAAATCTATCCTTATTACAACCCATGTAAAACATAAATGCAAAACAAATCACATTTCTTCTTGGAGGTGGTAGTCCACACATATGTACGAGTGATGTTATTGTATTCCAAAAGATTGGATGGAAAGAAGGTAGATATGATATTATAATTATAGGGGTATTATTATTTCATAATTATCATATATAATCATTAAACCCATCATAGTAACCATCTATGATATATGGTGGTGTAAAATTAATTGTATTACTATGTGGTGATGGTAAGTTGTACGTACGCTTGAGTGATATATTCACTTCCCATTTTACGGGATAGAGGATTTATAATGGTGATTTAATAAAAATAATAATAACATTGAAGTATCTTTGGGATACTCAATTTATTATTTTATGATAAATACCATAAATTTAGAATAGGTAAAGAAGAAGTAAAAATAAAGTGATCGGTTAAGTTGATCACATCTCCTTTGAAATAACCCCTTTAAATCTCATATTAAGGGTCCAATGGATTGTATTTTTGGATTAAAAGAACCTATATAACGTTTATAATGAATTTTAGGAATTTTGGTAGGTTTTTGTCAAGATAGGTGGATCAATACGGTGAAAATAAGCAAGGGAGTAGGTTATCTTTTATAATTGAGGCGAGGGTCACTTTTGGAATTTCTGAAATGATTAAATTACAATAACAACATTATCAATAATAATGAATAAAAATTTACAGTTATTATAATATAGGGTTAGATATGGTTTAAATTTATTCAATTAATAAAATTTGGATAGGTTTTTATGGTGTTATAAACCTTATATTTCGATTTAACCCCTATTTTAACATTAACTACGGTAACATATTTTTCACTCTTAAAGGGTTATAATTTTACATATAAATTAACTATCGACTCATAAATTAAGAAGGGGATAAATTTTAGACCATATATTATCCCCTTTATCCTACTTCAATATTTTAATGGCTTTTAAATAGTTTAATAAATTATTATTTGATATATTATCATTAATATCAATTTTTGTACTATTAATTTAATTAGATTTCAAATACCTTAACACAAATATGTATTTTGAATATAATTCAATTAAAAATCAATAATAATTCACATGAATCTAAAAAATTAATGTAAAATTATTGAACACTCAAACTATATCACTTTTAATATTTTGAAAATCATTTATTTTATTTCTTATAAATTGAATAAATACTGTATTAAGATTATGCACGAATTTAAGAAAATTATATAATCAATAGAAATTATTAATAAATTATCATCATGATAAAAGTTTTATTATGCAAAAAATTGATATTTTTATTTATTCATAAATTACTTCTGTCCCTATGTGGACACATAATAGATAATTTAAAACTACTAGAGTGACATTTTGTAATTTTCGTTGATTTAAATATTTTATTGGTGATTTTCATGGAAACTATTACATTAAAAAAATTAATTCAGACTATAAGGTGATAAATGTAGAATTAATTTCATCCAATAGAAAGTATGATAAAATATTATTACTATATCACTTATTTTTAAACAAGATTAACTCGATTTACATTTTACTGAGGTGATAAATTTTACCACGGTTCCTATTTATATTGACCAAAAATTAAAGTGGTCTAGTTTCCAAATTTGAACATCCTAATTATATATATGAAATCCATTTGATTGAAATCAATACCTATAAGTGGAATTATTTAATTTAAAATCGAAACGTAATACATAATGAAAAGAAATCTTTCAGAAAAATGCCTTTTATGTTTAATCACGTTTTATAACAAATTTTATCACAAAATTGATTTAAATTAACGTAATTAAATTATTAATAACATAATAGAACTATTTTTTTAAGAAACATTAAAATAACATGGAAAATTTTAAATTATTTAAGAAAAAATACAGTTGTAAATAAAAATTCTTATTTTTACTCTTCATGGGAAAATCAAACCTTTTATAAATTTTAAAACATTTAACACTATGATAATTTTTATCTTCGGATTTAAAAAATATTATTTTTTTATAAAATAAAATTTATGTAATTTCAAAAAACAATATAATATTTTCTCACAAAAACCAATAAAAATTACATTTTTTGAAAACGTATTTCTGAATCATAAGATAGATTTATTAAAAATTGATTACTTATTTTCTGAATTATTAATCAATTCATTTATATTGAGTAGGCCATTTATATATATAGTATAATTATATTAATACTATTTAAGATTTCCAATTCAACGATTAGGTTACAATGGTCATATTTAAATCATAATATTTCATGTTTCGTTTAAGCTCATCTGTGCTTGTTGTATATAATATTGAACGTAGTGTTCTGTTAAAATCTCTGGGTGTTCCATTTCCCCTATGGTATTATGTGTGAATACTCAAATACATTCATCATGTCTATCCTTTTTAATAGCCATAAAAATTACATTAGACTTAGTTGTCCTTGGTGAGTCACTCTGTAAGAAAACTCCCTTCTTCTTCACAACTTGAAAAGCTTCCTCATTTTCCTTAATCTTTTATACTTATTACCTTATTTATATGAGGGTTTTTTATGGAACAATTGTTTCTTGTTTCACCTTATTTTGGGATCTATTTTCTCCTCTAAATAATAAAATCTATTTTCAAACACAATTGATTTTTGTTTAGGTTATATCCTCTCCAAATATATTATAGAAATGGGGGAATTCATGATGGATTTATTTTATCCATTCCCACTATAATATCTTTCCATCTATCTAATGTTGTAAAATATAAGACAAATTATATTGAAAAACATATATGTTATCATCAACACTTTTTTGAATTATTAAATCAGTATGTTTTATTTCTCTATTTATCCCTTAGGATTCTAGACACACACTCATTATGTACCCATTTCTTTTATAATGGTATAAATTTCAGTCTACCTCCCATTGAGTTAATTTTACTCTATATCTTTCAAGATAATTTTGTTTCTTAAAAGTTATATATTTGGTCATTATTTACATTCATTAGTATTTAGATTTTATATTTTTTTAGTTTACTTGTTTTGATTCAAATATAATAATGTTCTTTTCTTCATTATATGTTATAAGATCTTCTTATCCCCTTTCTTTAATTAGGTTTCCATTAATTTTAGACTTTAATTAAAATTATTCAAAGGCCATATACACTATTATAATTGATTATTTATTGGGATTATTCTAGTCTTATATTATGTATACATTGATATTTTCTTTCTAATTTATAAAGAATGTTTTTGAAGAAGATCACCTTTTCCCATCATATTTGATCTTATATTAATTATATAAAATATCAACATCGTCTAAAATATATTCATATTTATTTCTATGTAAAAAATTTCAAATAATAAAAATATACTTGGAGAATTATTTCATTTTGATTCAACTTCTCAAATAGGGATTAGATCCTTTTTTGATCATTGAATGTACATCCCATAGATTAATAACTTTATGCATTTAACTCTTCCTTCTTGATATAACCACCCTCTATAAATTTCATAGGTGACTTAAAAAATCGATTTAGAAATAAATTTAATAATATAATCATAATATTTCTCCTTAGTGGGTGAATATATCGTCACATGATCCTATATTTTATTTGTTTTCATATTTAGTTTTGATGTAAGGAAATAATCGTTTTGTAAAGCTTTCTACTCTTGAGGGTTCAAAAATATCCATGTGAATAAGTTATAAAGGTTTATAAGTATCAACCATATTAATTTATTTAAATTTTTAATTATTTTAATTTCCAATTTGGCATGCATCAAATTCCTATTCTCTTCAAAGTTAAGATTGGGAAGATATGAAACTAATTTTTCATAGAAAGATTATACATAGAAAATAAATTTCAATTTCCAAACCTACAATCCCTTATTTAGGATTCATTTATTCCAAAATTTAATCAATTCACTTTATTTTTACATAACTACATAATACCTAATGTATAAATATTTTTAGTTTTATGTGATTTAAATTTAGTCAACATATCTTCAAAAATAGAAAATGTATTCTTATAAAATTTAACTGAAAATAATTTCTCATAGAGTTGATAAGTAATTACCAGATTTTGATTCATCCCCCAAACATAAATAACATTATTGATCAGGATAGTTTTTGGATTTCCATCTAATACAACTCTAATAATCCTTCACTTAGCATTGTATCCATATGTAACTAACACTCTATCTACATTTGATAATTCATAGAAATTTAAAACTGATATAATTCGGAGTCTTGAGAATCCACTATCTATGTACCATATTATTCTTATGTTCTTATGGATTTTTTACTTAAAAAATATTAAACAAAAGAATTTTTTTACTCAAATTATCATAGTTCCATAAGGGTTAGAAAATAAAGATATTTTCAACCAGATCTGTCTAACTTTACCTGAATGTATAGAATTAAGTTTAGATAAATTTCTATAATTAATATCTTTATTTACACGTTTAATATGATGATTTTTCTGGATATATTTTTTTAATATAATTTAATTTTATTCCATATAAAATATAATCCACCTTAGACATGATATGTCTCTTTGAACTAGGATAAAAATATTTTCGCTATAATTTGGGGTTTTCACCATAACATTTAATTATATATTTTTATTTCTTAAAAAAATTATTTCCATGAATTTTTTTAGGATTATTATCCCTTAGTTAATAAACTAGTAGAAATTTTAAATGATTCTACTTCATCTTATAACTATTTATTTCTAGTTTCTTGCACAGTGTAGCTTGAAGCATATTTATATGGTTTTTTGTTTAATTCTAAGTGTTATTTCAGCATATATTTTTTTCTCAAAAAAATAAACTATAAATATTATTTATTGATTTATGGTTTTTTACTGGGGATTCATATTGCTCCTTAACTATAGACTAGTATGTATTAAATTATAATTTTGATCAACCTTTGAAATGAGAAGCAGAATAATAATCGGAATATAAGTTTTCTTCTATAGCGATAAATCCCATGTTTACTTTCAGAGTTGACGATTGATTCTCTAAATCATAACATAAAGAGATGGTGGAGTCTTCATAAGCACCCCATGTATCCTTTATATACTTTTTACCTTTACACTCATAATTAGATTTTATTTGGTAGTTCTTTTATTTATTTTACATTTTTTGTCTTTTCCTCTTTCAATTGTGGGTAATAAATTTGGATGTGCCCAATTTTATTACACTCAATGAACCAAATTTATTTTTGTTCATGATCTTTATTTTTAGAATAATTTTATGAATTTTTGAAGCCATTTTATTTTTATGGGATTTATAGAATCTTATATCAAGATGATTGAGTTCTTCCCTAAAGTTTAGAAAAAATAATAAATTGGACATATTACATCCTCCTTAATACGATTTTCTCTTTTTGGTGTAGTAACTTTTAGAGTAGTATTTTACTCTTTAATCATTATATGATCTTCCACTTCAAATCAAATTTCATTTCCATACATTATTAATATACCAATAAACTCTTTCATTTATAATTATTTAATAGGTGTTCATTCTCTAATAGTAGAAGAGATTCCATTCCCATTTAATGGTAAAACTCTACATACTTTTAAAGCTTGATCTAGATATGGAATTAGAAATACCAAGCCAAAAATGCTATTAAATATTTCAGGAAATATTTCATTCATTTATTTGATGATTTCACCATCATACATTCTAAAGGTAGAAAAAATCAACTTAGAAATGTTGTATCTTAGTTGTTTGACATTTTCAGTTCCTTCGTAGGAAACAAATATAGTCTACCACATCTCATTGGAAGCTTCACATTGATAAACACAATTAAACTCATTCGTACAAAGTCTATATGTGATAAAATTAATTTCTTTTAAATTTACATAATATTAATTCTCCTTTGTAGGATCCCACATTTTTAGTTCAGTGGGAATTTTAAAAGGTTTAACAATATTCATATAAACTTTAAAAACAAGAGTCATAACATATATAATCATTATTGATTTCAAGTAATGATAATTTTATCCATTGAAATATGGTGCTCTGATCATTGGATTCCCTTATTTGAGATCATACATAGACATATTTTCTTTATAGATATCTTAAACATAATCTTGCTAGAACTAATCATATTTCATCAAATATAACTCCATTGATACAAATTATTTTTCAGAAAATTTGAAGACCCAAGAGGGGTAGGGGTGAATTGTGTCCTTTAAAAACACAAAGATAATTTAAAATTAACACCCCTTTTTGATTAAATGTAGTATTATTTTCATCAAACATATTTTAACCATATAAAATCAAGAATAAATGAAAATATCCATTTTTATATTGGTTTCGGGAATAAATACCTAGTAGGACACTCCACATATGCTCTCTCCATGATATTTTTGATTTTAAATTAATATTCCATTTTATCAGGGACCTCTAAAACTGAGTATAAAAGGTTGAAACCGAATAAAAAATATGGTTATTTTATAGGGGATAATTATATATACTACTTAGTGTGAGAATATAACACTCCATAATGAATGATTACTTGAATTTACACTCCAATAAAAGAAGATGAATTTTTTGTTGAATAATTGGATCATCCCATAGTTATAATAAAAACCAAAACATGATGGATATTTTTTATTTAGAGAATAAAATATTCAAATAATTAAATCTCAAAGGCGATACTTGTTTTTTGATGATATTAAATTAAATTCAACAAAATAAGAATAACCTTGATCGATAGAAAGATAAACACACAAAATCAAATTATAATATGTATGTCTCTAAAGTGTAGTCTTAAAATATTGAAAAAATTAATTCAAATAACAAATAAAAACATCAAATTGAATTTAGTATTCAGAAAGTTTTATCCTCTATAAAATAAGAATCCAATGAAAATTAGAGAAAGAGATTTTATTTGGAAGCTTCTTCAATAAGAAGATAGATCTAATTGATTATACAAAGTCACATCAAAATCGATGATATATTATCAATATCACATCATAAAAAATGTTAAATCTATTAATAATAAATAAGAACACTGAGTTGATCTTGGTCAAACAGATTTACAAATAACTCCATATATATTAGGATATTAAAAATTCTTAGTATTTTTGGAGTTTGAATTTAAATTTCCCATGAAAAACATAACTTCCCTTATACATAAGAAATATTTAATCTATTTATTAAAATATATTGAAATAGTCTTTAAATATATTTTAATAAGATATTTATTCCAAATAATCATTTCTAATATCTTAAGAAATATTCCAAAATTAAATTCTATAAATGAAAGCTTCAAATGTAGGGTTTCTTTGTGTAGGGTTAATTGAAAAATTATGGTTAACAACATATTATTGATTCCAAATGGTTGGATAACTATCCATATATTACCAAATTGAATGTTGGGGTTTTTAAAAGAGTTTGGTTCCCAATATAAAAAATTTTCTTCAATGTAGGGTACAAAAGTATCATTTTTTACCAAATGGTAGGTTCCCAACCCTAATGATATCCACAAATATTTGGTTCATAGTAGTGATTCCAAAATACTTAAAAAAACATCCCAAAAACTTTGAAAAACTTCAAACCAAATATATTTAGAATAAAATAAAGATAATCCTAAAATTCACTTAATATAATGTCATTATTAAAACATATTATGGTATTTGCGAGTAGTAAAATCAATGAGTGATTAAATAATATTGTTGGATCAACATATTTCCAACAACCTAAGTGTACCCTTAAACATGATTTGATAATTCCACCATCCCTTAAGTTTGATAGTTGGTCTACATAAGGGTCACTGATCTTACCCTTATGCAACACAATTTAAAATATTACATAAGGGTAGCTTGATCCTACCCTTAAAAAACCATTAAAATAGTAATTGACCCAGACACAAGATGCTAAGTACCTTTATTTCGTGCATGGGAAAACCCATTTACCCTTATGCATGGTGAGGAATACCCTTTAGAGAGTTTTGAAAACTCATTGGTACCTTTATGAAAATCAGAAAAATTAGAGATACCATTACAAAACCTATTTAAATATACTATACCCTTGGGTGGTTTCTATGAACACACTCTTACCATAAATAAACTTCAATTTCATGCATCAGGGTAAATATTTCATTTAAATTATTAATTTTTAAATTAAAATCACTTAAAAATAATCATGAAAACGGTTTATTATCATTTTAAAAAATGTCAAAACACTTTAAAAACATTATAATCCCTTAATAACGTGAAAATTAATTTTACAATAAGCTTTTATCATATAATATTACTTAATTTGAATAATTTTTTAAAAACCACTTTATAATTAAAAAAAAACTTCTAAAATTTATGAAACCTCTCAGGAACCACTATACACCCCATAATGAAAAAGGAAGGGATTAGAAAAAATATAAGAATTTAACATAATAATTCATTTTACATTACTCATTATATATTCATAAAACATATATATGATGAGTTTCCATAACTCCTTTGAAATCAAAATAAATCCAACAAAACCGGTAGAATAGAAAATCTATAGTACATGCATGAGGAATATACTAGTTGTAAAACTAGTTGATACCACTTATTTATATCAAGCATGTGGTACTACTTGAAACCCACATCATTAAGTTTCTCCTTAATGAATTCTTCTTTCAAATAATGATGACTATCATTTAAGTGTACATTTAAAAATCCCCTTGAGTGATTTCACTATCACCATATTTTTGATGATCCTAAACATGTTAAACCCCTTATTGGGATGAAATTATCATCGTAAAACACTCCTTGATACCACTTATTGATAGAATTAATAATCCAATTTACTTCTGGGTATCCTATAAAACAATCAAATGACAGCAACATGTAAGTTTATAACAAATAAAAAAGAAATTTTGTAGTTAATAATTCAACTTCTACTATTGATCAACTCATTTAGGGTCTTCCACTATCCAATAAGGTATGGTATTACTAAATATTATTCTAAAATAGTCCCAAAATTATTAGGAAGATATGAACTTGAATTTGAAAACTATATATCTTCAAATAATTCTAGATACCCATTGTTTCTTTGATGTTTCAAAATTTATTCACAAATTATAGTATATAAATGTTGATTGACTTTGGTTTATGTGAAGTTGAGAGATTAGAAAACAAAACTAGAAAAATTAAATATTTTCACTATATCCACATTCTCTTATTAACATATATAAAACGATTCAAGAAATGATTATTTAAAAGTGATATATTTTTCTTTATAACTTTTTTATCTCCTTTAAGGCTGAGAAATCATCTCATTCCGATGTATATGTGGTTTATATCCTTATTTATCATGAAATTACAAAGCATGCATCCTTTCTCAATATATAAGAAACTTTTCTTGGGAATCACACCCACCCAATGGATATTATTTACCTATGAATCTTATAACACTTAAAATAATGAATAAAAAAATTAAAACATACGGAGAATGAGGTTACCACCGACATCCCAAGATTGAGGAATTTAGGTTTTAATGATAAACCAACCCTTCAACTTCAATTTTCTTATTATATTCCCTTATGGTCACTAGTTTAATTTAAAATGAAAAAAATATCATTCTAGATTTACTTTTTGAGTTTCTTTGTTAACCTCATATTTAGTTCCTTTTTTTGTTGTGAGACCAAACCAAATTAGTATTTTATATTTTATAGATGCAACATCAGAGAGTATTTCTTCTTTCTTCTTCCTCCAATGTAGAGGTATACTAAAAATGTTTATCCCTTTCTATAAGTACCAAAAATCTAGTAACATGGAGCCTGTAGTTACATTATTACACTAGTACTAGATACATGTTAGCATATCCTAAAGGACTAAGTAGTTTATTAGTATTGATGAACCAGATGAAAATCTGATACCCATTTTACTATGGAAATATAAAATACTTTTCATAAAAGGGTTATTTTATCCACAATGTTATTCATAATAAAATTATTCATATCCTGGGGAAAATAAAATAAAGAAAAGAATGATTTCAGATGCTTGGTAAGGGAATGTATATAGTGGAATCTCATAAGGCATGAATAATATGGAAAGAATAAATGATGGCCAAAATAATTCAATATAAATAATCACACAAACTAGAAACCCATCCATGGATATCATAAAAAAATGAATAATCACATGGAAATCATTAAATTATTTAATAATATTGGAATGAATAATATATGACATTTAAAACTTTTCATCAAGGCCTTGTACAAGACATCTAAAAACATCATCGAGGTCTTGTGGAAAGACATATGAAAATAAATGGGGAAGGCATCAACCAAAAACTAATATAATTTATCTCATGAGAACTAAAAATGCATCGAGGGTATATATTAGGCCCCACCCACCGCTTATTATTTCCAATTATTTACTCATAATAATGATGAATATAACTTAATCAACAGGCCTAAAAAATCAATAACTATCTATATTGGATAAACCGACATATGGAATATCAATACTTTCCCCAATAAAGAATATTAAAAAACATCCAGATAAATATTTGGGATTGAATCATTAGAGTAAATCCAAAATATAATATTCATAAAATAATTTTGACATAGATGAAAATACTTTAAAGATATTATTGGAATATTTCTTGAGGAAAACACACTTTTCACCATGAAAATCAAAATTTTAATCTAAAAAATCCACACATATTAAAGAAACAATTTTATTTTAAAATAAATTTAAAAATTATAAAGTAATATTAAAATCATTTTTCGTTAATTATGGTAGTAAATTTAGATCACTCCATATAAGTTTAAAAAAATTCCTTTTACACTTTTGGTAAAAGTCAAATAGTACCTCGTTCTAAAAATAACAAGAAGAAATCTTTAAAAAATATTTTTTTAAAAGGAAAAACACGTATAAAAATGTATATAATAAATTATTAGAGGATATGAATATTATTATTAAATGTTCTAGAGAAATTGTGGATATGGATGAAGAGACTCACCAAGTGGATAAAATCCCGAATGGTGATGAGATTATAAAATCAACTATTGCCACTTTAGTAACCTTAATATCGTAAGTCCCATGAAATAAATTAATTAATATTAAGGTTTTAAATAAAATGAAGATAAATATTTTCATGATATAACATATAAAATTGGATGTGTATAAAGAACAAAAAATAAATAAGTGGTGAATATGGTATATATCTTACTAAAGTAAAAGTGAGACAAAAAACCCTTACCTCAACTTTGAATTCCTTTGTACACCTCAAATACTCCTGTATAATAAATATAGATTTATTATTTATATATTATAGAACCATATTCATATATATATTGTACCATATATTATTTTCTTATAACTACTTATCACCCATTTATTAACAATTATTTTTTAAAATCATTTTTCTGGGTGATAACTGGTATGTTTTTCATATATGTTTTGGTTTAGTAGTTTTGGTTCTTATAATTTGATCATGGTTATATCATGTTAAGAATGTTAATAATTATATAATTATAATTTATTATATATATATATATATATATATATTAAGGGTCATTTATAAAAGTTATAGAAAGAAAAATGAATTACACTGTTTATGGAAATAGTAGGCCATACATACGTATAAAC
Organism: Viscum album; assembly: GCA_963277665.1. NCBI lineage: Eukaryota > Viridiplantae > Streptophyta > Magnoliopsida > Santalales > Viscaceae > Viscum > Viscum album. The sequence continues at coordinate 447,000,037 of OY728134.1, forward strand.
ATTATTTTCATTTTTTTCTAGATTGAATGAAAAAAAGGTAAAAAATAATTTTGTTTTATTGAATAATTTTTATATCATATAAACTATACATATTCAAAAAATCCATAATTATTACCATCCAAGTAACATTTTAAATAAAAACAAATCACATCACTTCGTGGATGTGGTTGTCGACACGTACACACGAGCGACATTATTGTAACCCAACATATTTGAAAGTAAGACGGTAAATGTGATATTATAATTAGTGGGGAATAATTATGTAATAATTATCATATATAAACATTAAACCCATAATAATAACCATCCATGAAATATGGTGGTGGAAAATGAATTGTATCACTATATAGACACGGTAATCCGTACGTACACATGTGAGATATATTCACTTCCCATTTGATGGGAAAGAGGGTGTATAACCGTGATTTATTAATTATAATATAATATAATTATATTTATGATAATTAATTTATTATTTTATTATAAATATTAATGATTTATATGAGGTAAATAAGAAGTAAAAAAAGTGATCATCTATGGAGATTACATCTCCTTTGAAATTACTCCGTTAAATAACCTCTTAAGGCTCCTAAGATGGTATTTTTGGATAAAAAAACTTTATAATGTTTATAAGTAAGTTTATAAGGTATTTTAATAGATTTTTTTTTGATCTAGGAGGCTCAATGTGGTGCAAATAAGTGATGGAGTAGGTGCCCTTTTATAATTGATGTGGGGTCACTTTTGGAATTTTTTAAAAGATTAAATTATAATAAACCCATTATCATGAAAAATTCATCCAAATATATAGGTATTAGAACATATGGTAGTAAATATTATCAACACATAAAAATGGGACAAGTTTTTTTTGGTGTTTTAGACATTTTCATTTGATTTAACTCCTCTTTTGACATTTATTGCGATAACGCGTTTTTAAATTTTAAAGGGTGGTAATTTTATATAAAAGGTAACTATTGAACCATAAATAGAAAATGGGTGAAATTTATCTCCGTATTTTATCCCCTTTGACCCCTTCCAAGATTTAAATTATTTTTAAATAATTTAAGATAATATTATTTTTCTATATCATAATTAATGTCAATATCATCACTATTCATTTAATTTTACTTAAAATATGTTAATTTTTTTATTTAGAATATTATTAATTTAAACATCACTTATATTTCATATTTACCTTATATATTCATGTAATTATATATAAAACCCTAATTATATCCCTCAATATTGCTAATATCATTTATTTTATTTTCAAATAATTGAATAAATATTGTATTATGATTGCGCAAACCTTTTATGTAATTATATAGCTATTAAAAATTATAAATAAATAATCATTATAAATATAATTTCAATTTTCAAAAATTTTAAACTTATATTCATTCATAAATTTCTTTTGTCCCTATGTGGACACATAATTGTTATTTAAAACATAGAGAGTGACATTTTATAACTTTATTTGATTTAAATATTATATTGGTAATTTTTATGAAAAAGTGATCATTAAACATATAAATTTATAGAATAAGATGATAAATTAAAAATTAACTTCATACAATAATAATTAAGATGAAATATTATGACATTATCCCTTAGTTAACCAAGATTAACCAGATTTACCATTTACTAAGGTGAAAAAATTTTCCAGGATTACGATTCATATTGACCAAGAATAAAAGTGGTTTATTTATGAAATTTTAAACTCATAAATAAAAATATGGAATCCATTATATCAAATTAAAATCCTATAATTAGGACTATTTAATTTATAATAAAAATAAAAAATTAAATGAAAAATATTTTTTTCTAAAAAATGGATTTTTATGTATAAAATGTTTTTATACCAAATGTAATCAAGATATTTATTCAAATAAACTTAGTTGAATTATTAATAATATAATTGAAATAGTTTTTTTAAATAAATTGAAAATAAAATATATCTTTTTACATTCCTGAAACATAAATAATGTTTTAAAAATATATTATTTTTGACTATTCACGGGAAAACAAATCTTTTCATACAAATATTAAAATTTCACCCTAAGATAATTTTGATATTCTGATTTAAAAAGTGATATTTATATTTATAAAATAAAATTATAAGAAGTTATAGAAATTAATAATTATATTTTCTCAGAAAAAAAATAAAAATCATTTTTGAAGAAAACATATTTCTAAAGAATTAATTAACTTTATTGAAAATTGAGTAATTTTTTTGAATCATTAATCAAGTATTTTTTTATAGATTAGGTACTTTATATACATTTCATAATTTATTTAATAATATTTATACCCACCAATTCAATATCTTGTTTATAACCATCATATTTAAATAATAATATTTCATTGTTCTTTTAAGTTTGGTGTTGTTTGTTGTATAAGTTATCTAAAATAATGTTATTTTGAAATAACATGGCATTAAATTCTTTCAACATTTAATAAATTTCATCCTCACAATTTGAATTTGTTCTTGACAATCATCAGCTTTTCATTTGAAAATTAATTTGTGGAAAACCCACATCATAAATTAGGCTAATAAAACATAATCTTAAAAAAGGGAAATACCATGGTCATCACAAAACTAATTATCCAATTTGAAGAACATTAATGGGAAGTAAAAATCTAGACATCTAAGAAAATTGTAATGTCTAACTAATTATGTATAGTGAAAAAGATCATTGATCACAAACAAATAAATGACAATAAGAAGTGATCTACCAAAAACAATGAATGTAATAGGTTCATATTTATTTTCAAGATCCCTTTCCTAGAGTTCAATAATTCACTTACCATATATACTTATAACTTAAGGAAATCTACTTACTTGAAAATTACTATTTCTTCTTTAATCAATTTCCACTATAATCTCATCTTTTTATCCAAACTATTAGTATTCGACATGAATTGTTTTATGTTTGAAGCACTAAAATCATCTAATAATAGATCACATAATACAGAAAAAGATAGAAATATATTAATCACGAGTTTAAACATTAACCAAAACTAAAATTCTTACCATAATTTAAAATAAAATACCAAAATGTATAATCTTTCATGTGGGTAAATAATTCATTATCTCTAAAATTCAATAATAGAACCTAATTTTTTAACATAGAACCCTCCTTAAATAAATAACCCTATTCCAAAAATAAATTCAATAAACTTAGTAGGAATAAGGTTTTAACCACAAATTTTATCTCATACTATTCAATATAAATCTCTAAAATATAATAGTATTCATCTAAAATAATCATTTATGTTAATGCTAAAATTTTTATATACTTAAATGCAATAAAATGTATGTTGAAATTTCATAAATCACCTCTAAATCATTAAAATTAAAAAATATTTGATCTTGATAAATGTTTCTTAAAATCAACTTAATATTTATCCTTCAAACCATTTACATAAAAATAATTCCATACTAACTAGGTTATCATGTATGATAGTGGTCAGCACTTCACCCTTATTATCCTTCAGTTGTGGGTTCGAGCCCCGCAACCATGCTGGATGTGACATGTTGACATTTGGAATAGATGTCATCATATTTCAAAAATTCTATTTATATAATTCCAAAAAAATTATTAAAAATACAATGAACATCCTAAAAATAATATTTATCATCCAATAAATTTTCAATCCCATGGTTATCTATAAGAGAAAACATATGTTCCTATATTTTAATGACCCATAATTACCTAATCATCAATGTTCATGTAAATTATAAAGGTTATCGATACCTTTAAACTTATTTCTATAAAATAAAAAATATTATTTTTCAAATAACATTTTCACTAAAACAAATACTAAGACAAATGGTTATATTACAAAAATTTCTCCCAAAATACTCTTAATCATCTTATAATTACAACACATAAAACATAAAAGGGTTATCTATTAATTTAAAATTATGGTCAAACATAGACTTATTAACTCATGATGGTGCCTACAAATTATAAACTATCATCATTTGAATCATAAACATTGCGTCTTTAGGGAATTCCCTCAAAGGTTGATATAGGGTTATGTTCTGTAATATATGTCTTCCTAAATCTTATTCCCAAGGAATCTACTAAAATTCATATGATACCAAATATAAAGAACCGAACTCTAGTAACTGATATCCAATGGTTATTTTATTTCATTTTCACAAGTTATAAGTAATTATATCCCAAATAACCAAATAGTTTAGTAGTTTTAAAGAACCATATATAAACATGACTCCCATATTCCATTAGAAATATAAAATACATGGAATAAAAGAATTTTATCATCCTTAATTTTATTTTGAATACCCTTCTTAATAACTATAGGAAAATAAAAAAATAAAAGGGTGATATTATATTATCAATAAGGGAAAGTGTACATTAGGAGCTAACAAGTCTTGAATAATATGAAAAAAAAAATAATTTTCAAAATAATTCCATATAAATAGTCACATGAACTGGAAAATTATAAATGGATTTCAAAAAATTATAATTAAATGTGAATAAATAACTGATTTCATAATTTGGGAATAGATAATTCTGGACATCTGAATCTTACCATCTAAGACTTGGCCAGGACATCTGAAAACATCATTGAGCCCTTATGTCAAGACTTCTAAAAAATGGTCAATTCCTAGATAAAACGGAATTTAGTTTGTCTTATGATACTTACCAATAATTAAAGAGGATATATAAGGTTATTATTAGAACTTTCATGCTCCAATGCATTCCTCATATGAATAAACAATAGAACTTAATCAGTTGGCCTTAAAAATCAATAACTGACCGCATTAGAATAACTAGTATACAGAATATAAATAATTTCCCTATTCAAACTGATCATAAAATATCTAGATAAATTTTTTAGATGATATCATTAGATCAAATCATCACTATAGCACACAAGATATAATGTTGATATAGATTAAAATAATTTCAATATATTAATGAAATATTTATGAAAGAAAACACCCTTTCACTTTGAAAATCATTTCATTACTCTAAAAACTCACAAATATTAAAGAAACTATTTTATTATATTTTTTCTTGTAAAATTATAAATAAATATTCAAATAATTGAGAATTCATGATAGAGGTAAATTCTATTCATGCTGTATTAGTTAAGAAACAACCCTTTTATAGTTGTAGTAAAATTCAAAAACTACAGGAAATGGGTATATACCCATGGTTTTATAAAAAACTATGGGTATAGACCCACCTATACCCACATTTTTCAGGAACCATGGGTATATGTGACATTTTCTAACCAATACCCATGGTTATTTCTAAATTGTGGGTATGGGGTACCTGTGTAAGTGGAGGAAGCCAAAAAATGCACGAAAATGCCATGGGAAAACCTATACCCAGGGTTCACACAAAACTGTGGGTATAGGTTGTCATATAACTACAATTTTTATAAACCATAGGTATAGGTGAAATCTATACCCATAGTTTTAGTGAACCGTGGGTATAAGGTCCCTTATGTTTGCATACGAAAAAGATCAAGCAAGAAATATTATTTCCACAGTATTTTACCTATACACACAGTTTCAAAATTTTTATATAAGAATATATATATATATATATATATATATATATATATATGTACACATAAGTGAAAACAATTTAGTGGTAAGCGACATAATCTATAGAGCAGCAGTGAGGGTTCGAAACCCATGATCAAAATTTTATTTATAGCATAGTTTATATATATATATATAATATAACAGATATATATACATGTAATTTGAAATGGTGTAGTGGTAAGGCGATGTGTGTTGGTAGAGAAGGTCGCGGGTTCAAAACTCACTGTCAAATTGTTTATAATACCAAAGATTTAAATTAATTTATTCAAATAAATGTAAATACATATTAACGTAAGTTTAGTTGCTCGAGTGGTGAGTTGCTTTATGCTCCAAAAGCAGGTCACGAGATCGAAACTCTATGACAGATTTTTTTTCTAATACGAACTGTTCAAATTAATATATTAAGGTAAATGCATATATATATATAAATAATTTAAACAGGTTGAGTGGTGAGACACTGGGTGTGGGAATAGTAGGTTGTGGGATCAAAACATGTGGGAAACTCATTTTTTTAAAAAAATTATTATACCCACTATTTTCAAAATCGTGGGTATAAATGTATGACACGGTGACAAAAAGTTATACCTACGTTTTGAAAAATTGTAGGTATAGACCATGGAGAAATACCGATGCCTCATTTTCACAAAATTTCTAAAACCATTGGTATGGCCTATACCCATGGTTTTGTGGGTTATACCTAGATTTTCGAACTGTGGGTATAGGTTATTTTTCTAGTAGTGAAAAGTACCTCCTTTGGAAAAATATAAGAAGATTTCTTAAAGAAGATTTTTTAAAAGGAAAAATAGAGATAAAAATTTCCTAATAATTAATTGAAGGAAATTAAGAATATTTTTGAAAACAGTTTTTGAAATTATGGTTGTGGTAGAAAATACACCCCTAGTAGAGACAACCCTAAATACTGATGAGATTGTGAAAAAATACATTACCACTTTGGTAACTTTTGAATCTTAAGACCATTGAAAGAAATAAAATCAAAAAAAAGTTTTAAATACCAATAAGATAAATATATTCATGATATAAAATATAAAAAGGAAGTATATACACCACACAAAAGAATTATGTGGTGAATATAGAATATGTCTCACGAAAGTAAAAGTGAGACGAGAAACCCTTAACTCAGGCCCAAATTCCTTTGTATCTGTTGAAAACTCATGTATAATAAATATATAATTATTATAAATCTATTCCAGAACCATATTCATATATATAATATCATATATGGTTTAATTTTAACCTCTTATCACTAATTTATTAATAGTAATATTTTAAAATCGCTATTTTGTTTGACAAATGCTTCGTTTTTCATGCATGATTTGGTTAGATAGTTGTAGTCCATGTACTTTCATCATGGATCTATAATCACTAGAATTTTACTCATTATATAATTATAATTTTTATTCATTATATACATATTTAGGGTCAGCCATAAAATTTATAGATAGAAAATTGAATTACAGTGTTTATATTGATAGAAGGCCATACGTACGCATAAATGTTGTTTTCATTTTTTAATGGATAGGGTGAAATTGTTAGGATCTAAAGGGGATTAGATACCCTAAGGGGGTGGGGGGAGAATACAGGTATAGACATTGTTTTCAAAAATATTCTATCCCCAATGGATCTTGACCACTTTATTATAAGGGTCACTTAATTTTATATTTAACGTTTATTTTTATCCTATCCTTTCCCATTTTATATGATTATGATGTATATAAAGTAAAGAAGGAAAGAAATCACAAGGAAAAAATATTTTTTACTTGGTTTACCACTATGGGCTAGTCTAAGGACAATCCACCCAAAAGTGTATTGGTTCAAAAAAATCACTAAACTCACTGCTTGTTGGTTTTATATAGGCCACTCCTCCCTTGGATCACTTCCCTTACAATGTTTGGATTGGACTTACAATACCTCATAGTTTACAACCAATCACAATTTTAAGTCTAACTGATATCTCAGCTAACGCGTGTTCACTAATCCTTCTGATTATTCTAATTCTTATCACATGAATCAATATGTTTTACACCTCATTTTTTTGCATCATTATGTTCCACTTTCATCCACTTGATGAATACCACATTACCATGGATTTATTTGAAAATACCTTCAGTTTCCCATGAGATTTAATTTTTTAAGAACCCTCTTTCCAACCTTCATGAAACTGTTCAATTCTTAAAAATAATATCGTTATTTTTGGCACCCTAAAACTTTCTCAAATATCACTACTTTCTTGAATCTCACATAGCCTTTACGAAGCTCCCTCCTTTCACAAAGTTCAATTATCCTTTGTGAGTCTCCTAAATTTCATGAAGCTCAATTTTCCATTCATGAGCTCACTAATTTGAAAAATATCCCTTATAATTCATGAATATCACAACTTTTGTGAAGCTTATATATCCTTCATAAACTTTCTTTCTCCATGAAATATACATCTATAATAAAACCTTCAAGTAAGAAAAATCCTTCATGTGTTCAAAGCCTTTGGATTTTTCTTAAGGTTTTCATGCTTCCAAATGAGGGCGTAGATGCCTCTTTATAGGATATTCCTCCATTTCTAAAATATTAAATCTTTTCCACTACTATTTTTTATGCTCTCCATTCTTATTTACGAACCTCCATTTCTTCTCAAAGCACCATAAATTTTTTTCAATTCACAAACTTCTCATAGTCGTGGAGATTTAACATCTATCCATTACACATTCATGAACCTTATAACCTTTTTGAAACCAATTTACTTTAGGAAGTTCAAAATCTTTTAAGAATTCCAATATTTAGATGCCTTTACTAGATGTATGAAGAGTGATCCCTATATATCCAACTTTAACAAATCTTGAGTCATCCTCTGGATTATGGACCCCAAAATTTTGGCAGACAATGGGAAATGATTCCGACTTGTATATTCATATTTCTATACATAATCTAGATCATCAATTAATTTTTATTATATTTTTTCCAATATACCATCTCAAAAATCTATATGGAACCCCACAAGTGACATTGGAAACATGATTTTCCGGCAAACACAATCAACCCAAATACACTGTAATGTTACCTTGAGAGATTTTTTCCCAATAAAAACAAATGTAAATTATAAATATAAAATATAGAATAATTATTTTATAATATACATCTTATATATTCATAAAATATATCCTTATTACCAGCTAAGTAAAACATAAATTCAAAACAAATCACATTACTTCTTGGAGGTGGTAGTCCACACATATGTAGGAGTGATGTTATTGTTTTCCAACAGATTGGATGGAAATAAGGTAGATATGATATTATAATTCTAGGGGTATTATTATGACATAATTATCATATATAATCATTAAACCCATCATAGTAACCATCTATGAAATATGGCGGTGGAAAATTAATTATATTACTATGTGGTGATAGTATGTTGTACGTATGCTTGAGTGATATATTCACTTCCCATTTTATGGGATAAAGAATGTATAATGGTGATTTAATAATAATAAGAACATTTATATGACTTTGGTATACTCAATTTATTATTTTATGATAAATACCATAAATTTAGAAGAGGTAAAGAAGAAGTAAAAATAAAGTGATCAGTTAAGTTGATCACATCTCCTATGAAATAACTCCTTTAAATCTCATATTAAGTGTCCAATGGATTGTATTTTTGGATTAAAATAACATATATAACGTTTATAATTAATTTTATAAGGAATATTGGTAGGTTTTGGTCGAGCTAGGTGGCTCAATGCGGTGAAAATAAGTGAGGGATTTAGTTACCTTTTATAATAGAGGCGAGGGGAACTTTTGAAATTTCTAAAATGATTAAATTATAATAAATTCATTACCAATAAGAATGAATCAAAATGTCCAGTTATTATAATATAGGGTAGGATATGGTTTAAATTTATTCAATAAATAAAATTTCTATAGGTTTTTATGGTGTTATAAACCTTGTATTTCAATTTAACCCCTATTTTAACACTAACTACGGTGACATATTTTTCACTCTTAATGGGTTATAATTTTACATATAAATTAACTATCAACTCATAAATTAAGAAGGGGAGAAATTTTAGACCATATATTATCCCTTTTATCCTATTTTATGATTTTAATGGCATCTAAATAGTTTAATAAATTATTATTTGATATGTTTTCATTAATATCAATTATTGTTCTATTCATTTAATTTGATTTCAAATACATTAATAAAAATATTTATTTTGAATATAATTCAATTAAACATCACTAATAATTCACATGAATCTAAAAAATTAATGTAACGTTATAGAACACTCAAACTATATGAATTTTAATATTTTTAAAATCATTTATTTTATTTCTTATAAATTGAATAAATAATGTATTAGAATTATGCAATAACTTAAGATAATTATATAATCAATAAAAATTATTAATAAATTATCATCATGATTTTTTTATTATGCACAAAATTCATATTTATATTTATTCATAAATTACTTTTGTCCCTATGTGGACACATAATAGATAATTTAAAAATAAGAGAGTGACATTTTGTAATTTTCTTTGATTTAAATATTTTATTGGTGATTTTCGTGGAAAATATTACATTAAAAATATTAATTTATAGTATAAGGTGATAAATGTCTAATTAATTTCATTCAATAAAAATTAAAATAAAATATTATTACCATATAACTTATTTTTAACCTAGATTAACCCGATTTACATTTTACTGAGGTGATAAACATTACCACGGTTCCTATTTATATTGACCAAAAATTAAAGTGGTCTAGTTTCGAAATTTGAACATCCTAATTATATATATGAAATATATTTTATCTAAATCAATACAAATAAGTGGAATAATTTAATTTAAAATCGAAACGTAATAAGCAAGGAAAAGAAATCTTTCAGAAAAATGCCTTTTATGTATAAACAAATTTTTATACCAAATTTTATCACAAAATTTATTTCATTTAACTTAATTAAATTATTAATAACATAATAGAACTATTTTTTTAAGAAACTTTAAAATAAAATGGAACTTTTTAAATTCTTTAGGAAAAAATACAGTTTTAAATAAAATTTGGTATTTTCACTCTTCACTGGAAAATCAAACCTTTTAGAAATTTTAGAACATTTAACCCTCCGATAATTTCTATATTCGGATTTAGAAAATATTATTTTTTTATAAAATAAAATTTATATAATTTCAAAAAAATTATTATAATATTTTCTCACAAAAACCAATAAAAATTATTTTTGATGAGAAAGTATTTTTGAATCATAAGATAGATTTATTAAAAATTGATTAATTATATTCCGAATTATTAATCAATTCATTTATATTGAGTAGGTCATTTATATATATTTTATAATTCAATTTATACTATTTAAGATTTCCAATTCAACGATTAGGTTATAATGGTCATATTTAAATTATAATATTTCATGTTTCGTTTAAGATCAGCGTTGCTTGTTGTATATAATATTGAATGTAGTGTTCTGTTAAAATCTCTGGGTGTTTCATTTTCCCTATGGTATTTTGTGTGGATACACAAATACATGCATCATGTATATCCTTTTTAATGGACATAAAAATTACATGAGACTTGGTTGTACTTAGTGAGTCACTCTGTAAGAAAACTCCCTTATTCTTTTCAACTTGAAGAGATTCCCCCTTTTCCTTAATCTTCTATACTTATTACCTTATTTATAAGAGGGTTTTTTATGGAAAAATTGTTTCTTGTTCCACCTTCTGTTGGGATCTATTTTCTCCTCTAAAAATAAAATCTATTTTCAAAAACAATTGATTTTTGTTTAGGTTATATCCTCTCCAAATATATTATAGGAATAGAGGAATTCATGATTGATTTATTTTATCCCTTCCCACTACAATATCTTTCCATATATCTAATGTTGTAAAATATAAGACAAACTCTATTGAAAACCATATATGTTTTCATCAACACTTTTTTAAATTATTAAATCAGTATGTTTTATTTCACCATTAATCCCTTAGGCTTCTAGACACACACTCATTATGTACCCATTTATTTTATAATAATATAAATTTCAGTCTACCTCCCCTTGAGTTAATTTTACTCTATATTTTTCAAGATAATTTTATTTCTTAAAATTTATAGATTTGGTGATTATTTACATTCATTAATTTTTAATTTTTATATTTTTTCAGTTTACCTGTCTTGATTCCAATATAATGATGTTTTTTTCTTCATTAGATGTTATAATATCTTCTTATCCCTTTTCTTTATTTAGGTTTCCATTAATTTTAGACTTTAGTAAACATTATTCCAAGCCACATCCACTATTATAATTGATTATTTATTGGGATTATTCAAGTCTTATATTATTTGTACATGAAAATTTTCTTTCTAATTTATAAAGAATGTTTTCGAAGAAGATCACCTTTTCCCATCATATTTGATCCCATATTAATTATATCAAATATTAACATCATCTTCACTTTATTCATATTTATTTCTATGTAAAAATATTCAAAGAATAAAAATTTACTTGGAGAATGATTTCGTTTTGATTCCACTTCTCAAAGAGGGATTAAATCATTTTTTGATCATTGAATGTACATTCCAAAGATTAATAACTTGATTTTTTTATCTATTCCTTCTTGATATAATTGTCCTTTCTAAATCTCATAGGTGAATTATAAAATAGAGTTAGAAATAAATTTAAGAATATAATCATAATATTTCTCCTTAGTGGGATAATATATCATCACATTATCTTATCTTTTAGTTGTTTTCATATTTTCATTTGATGTAAGGAAATAATCATCAACTTTATTGAATGATTGATCATAAAATCCAATTATATAATATTTTATGGTATGAAGTTTTTCAGCCTTCATTGCTTCTATTGATTCCCCAAAAATTATTTTTAGAGGACTATACATCTCAAATGTTAAACTGTAGTGAGTGATTCTCTATTGAAATTCATTTGAAAGGGATATAATCAACATGATCTTTTTTCCTTTCATCACTAAATTTCCCACTATCTTTGAACAGATTTATATATCTATATGTGTATTCCATCACCTCATTGAAAAAATCTATAGAAGTATAATCATTTCAATATGATAACCATAAATGTTAATTGCTTTAAAAAAATAGAGGCTCCATCGTTAATTACATGTGTGAAAATATAAACAGTTATTGAAATTGAATTTCTCATGAGAACCATTTGAATCTGATAACACATGTTAGAACTGAAGTCACACATAGAGGGTTGGTGAATCTGGGTGCCAAAAATTTTAGTTGTTGTTTTTAATTAAGTTTTATAGGTCCATATATATTTTTTTTATGTGTTATAGAGATCAAATCCAAACACTCATTTTCATTCCCTCATGCCCTTATAAAATTATATTCAATAAAAAATGTGAACAAACAAAGGATGTTACTTGGTTTAATATTAAAGTATACTGAATGGAGCACAAAAAAATATTGTGTTAGTTTGAAGGGTTAAAATAATTTATATAATGGATATTATAATAGATTCTAAAATGGTTAACTATTGATCCCATGTGTAATTCCTCTTCTCAACTCTTTTATACTCCTTAGGTGAGGGATTTTCAGTTTTTAGACTTGAGGGTATCCTCAAAACTTTTTAGACATGATGGTCTCATTTGAATTATAATTAGTTACTAAACAACATTTAATATTTCATTCTAGATTTATTATCATTGGTATTTAATTCTTTCTTCCTAACTTTTTATTTAAACCAGATTAGATTGACTCCTCTTGTGTGAGAGTTTATTCTGTGTACTTTACTTGAATCACAACATTCCTTTCTTAAAAATGATAACCCCAAGATTTTTTAATTATCCTTTATATTATCTTATTTTATAGATAGTTAAAATAATGATATAATATTTTTCTTTTTCTCACAAACATAATCACTATAATCCGTACTCATTTCTTCTGTATTTCTTTTTCTTCTTAAAAAAATATTTTATATATAACTAATAATCAACATTAAATCCTTATCTATCCCTTCTTTTATTTTATAGTAGCCTTATATTCATACATGAAAACTCTCCTTATCCTTATATTTATAAACAAACTATATATTCTAGTATCTAAAGGCTCCCCTATTTATTATTTATTGAATAATTAAATATAAAAATATAACACTTCAATTATTTTGAATCAGGTATATCAATACAAATAACTTATCTATCTCTTTTATCTATTCTATTTTTCTAACTACTTTTTTTATATATAAAACCTTTACATTTGATATATCCTAAAAAATAATGTGGAAAAATAACTACTTTTTCTTCTCTAAAATACCTCATTCTCCTTCCTTATAATAACACTACACATTGCTATTTCCATCTTGGTAAATATTAAACATAGAGATTCCAACTTCACTATAAATTCATGAAAGTGTAATGAAGGGTTAATATTACACCATACATATATATGATCATCAATCATCCCCATGTGTAAATATAATTATCATGTTTCAATTCTCTTTATTAGACTATATATTTCTAAATAAGTATGATTTTACTTCATTTAAATAAACAAACAAAAAATCCATCTACAAAATTTTACCATCTCAATATTCAAAATCTTTACATTATTATAAATATTTAAATTATTTAACTATGTACTAGAACATATATTATTGTGGAAAAATGTTACTCATAGATAAATGAATCATAAAACACTAATAAAAATTCCCACCTATCTCATATTGGCTATAATTGTTGGATAAATCAATGCACACCATGCATTCTTCCACGACATAGTGTCTTTTTATTTCTTGTTTTTCCATCAATTAATCTTGACATGACTTAGTGGATCACCTTATCTTTATGTGTTTCGACCATGGAAATCAATAAACATATAGAGTAATTATTCATTTTACATAGGTTAAACCTATAACCAAAAATAAAACATCCATATAATTTTCTTTAATCTATTATTTGTCTTATCCAAGTAAAATTATCATAGTCACCTTTATATAGAAAGAGTTTTATTTTATATATAAGAATTTATTTACCTTTATGAGGTGTCAGATTTCCTTTATATAGGTAGTGAAATTCTTAGATGACAGTTATATAATTTCTTTTTACCCTTACATAGTTCTTCTCTTGCCCAAAATTTTACTAGACTCAAATAAAATGAACTCAACAGCTCTTGGTCTAAAACCAAATACAAAATGACTATCCCCATAGAGTGGTCTCTATAGGTTGGTTATTCTGAACTCACCGTATGTATAACCACAATGTGTTCTTCACATACTACCCATTTTTCTCATACAAACCTCATCATTAGAAGTTATAACGAGAATATTTTTATTTTCCTAAATATCATCTAAACTTTCATTTTGATCATATGAATCCAAAAACATCCAATATCCTCATTTATAATGGAATAAAATAAATTCTTTCGTTTTTCTCTTAACTAGAAGAAAAATACACACCGTTGAAACTGTATCTTCTGAATTCTTTATGAATGTCCTTAAAACTCATGTTAATGTTATTTAAATAAATATACTAGGAAATAATAGTTTCAAATATATAGTACTTCCTTTAAGTATTATTTTATAATAATCCTCTAATAATAGTGACCTATTACCAAAAATCAACATAAAATTAATTACCATGTAATTAAAAAAATCTATCTTATAAAACCATGGTTGAAAAATTAAGATTATACCAAGATATTTCAGTCCACTAGATATTATTTAAATAATTGCAATAGTTTCACATAAAAAAACATTTTTTTGGGTTTGTGGAATTTTCTTCAGGTTCATTGGATAACGTTTTTCAAACAATGATGATTGTATAGAGATCATCTAAAATACTATATAGAAGTTTCCTTCTATTATGTTTGAAATAATTTTGGGTCGAAGGCCTATCATGGGACATAAAATCAATTAGACAATATTCTTTGGATAGAGTGAATAGAAAAAGATTCATTAGAATAAGAAATTATACACTGTGACTTTGATGATCGTATAAAGATCATCAGATGAAGGTTTAATAGTTTATATTCACTTGGAGAAAAAACTCTTTGTATACGTAGTTTTTTATGACTATATATTTGTTGGTCGAATTAAATATATAAATGTGCATAAAGGGTATCTCAAGTCAACAGGTGGTTGAATGCAAAGCCTGGAGGTTAATGAAACCTTTTGACTGGGAAGAGACATCTATAAATAGGTGAGGAGGCCTAACTCTGTTGTAATATAACTTAGTATATAAACAATTTATGTTTCTGGCATAATTTTATGATACAAAAGAGTGTAGAGGAAGTCAATTGCAGTTTTACTCATTTTTATCTCCAATAATGAGAGAAATTTTCAGTTTGTTCTCATGGATTTAAGACTTCATCTGAACTAATTAAATCATGTTTGTCTATTTTTATATATTTTATATGATGTGAGATCAAGGTGTTTTTATCGTGTCGATTTTGATGATCCATCTCCTCTTAAATCTAATGAAACTTACTTAGAAGGTAGTGGTTATCAGAAAAAATCTCTATCCAATATCATTGTGAAGATTTTTTTCACTATACCAACTAGATAGATCATATGGTTGTGTCTATATAGTTAACATTTTATCCCAAAGTATGCTTGTTTGATCAAACAAATAGATATTATTTCACTTATCACGGGTTATCCTCTAAATAAGTGGTATCAAAGGTTAATTGGTTAGCTCTACATCACTAAAAAAATTCATGTAAATTTCTCCCATTATTTTTAAAGTTGTTTGATTTTAATTGGTTTAATATAACTAGAAGAATTAATTCAGAGGAAATAAAATTATGTTCTTATAATTTTTATGGAACATAAATTTCCTTTTGTATAATGTAGTTGGAAGAACTTTTGATAAAAAATATATTGAATCCCTTTTTTATGGTAAAAATCCTAAAACAATGGACAATGTGGAATATGATTGGTTGGATATGAAGGATTTGGCCTTGGTTAGGATATCGCTTACATGGAATGTTTAATTAAACATTAGAGAGAATATAACTACGACCTAGGTTAATAAATAACTAGAATGAATATAGGAGAAATCAATATATATTAAAGAAGTTTTCATTTTATGAATATTGACTTACTTAAGGATATCAGATGGAAGGAAAATAATAAACCACGTGAATAAATTCAATATGTTCTGAGGGAAGATCAAATATATGAATGAAACATTTGGAGGTAATTTTTTGGGATTTTTTTGTTATCCCCACTCCTAGATAGCAAGGATACCATGGTGAAAACAGTGAGTAACTGTAGTGGGAATGAAGATCTTGTGTTTGATGACATTAAAGACTTGATCTTGAATAAGGAGTTGAGTGGGAAGGATGCTCATACTTCATCCAGAAGTTCTCTCAATGATCCTGAAAAGGTAAAATTAGTTCATCAAGAAATTTGTTAGAAAAAATATCTACAGAGGATATGACCCATAGAAGAAGTCAAGGTAAATCGACAGGTTCAGGTCATATATATTATCATTTTGGGAAAAGGGAAATATCAGAATGATTGTAGGAATTTCGTAGAGTCTTCCACTTATGGATAGGAAAATTCAGCCAGTACAATGGATGGAGGGTCCAACTTGATATTAAGAATGATAATTATGTAAGGGTCATGGGTTATTGACTCAAGAAAACCATTTAATCCAACTTTTTAGTGATGGTTCATGATTTCTTATGTACTAGGAATCTAGGGAAGATTATATCTAGAATTCAATGAAGATTAGGATATATTTTGGAACTTTAATGTTCGTATTTGAATGAAAAGTAGAAGTGTATTGAAACTGAAAGATAATTAAAATATTTTGGGTCTCCAGAAGAACATCATATCAATGGGGAAACTTGATTTTATGGTTTTGGAATAATTTTTTAAATGGAGTTTGGAATATTTTGAGATGTTCTTTGGTAATTTCCCATGGATTAAATAATGGTTCCTTGTAACTTATCCTATAGAGTGACGAAGTTAAAACTATTGGTATTACTTCATCATATGATCCAATAATGTCGGGACCAACCTCTATTCACTCATATGGAGGATCACTATACTTTCTGACCTTCATTTATGATTTTATTCTCATGGTATGTGTGTAATTCCTAAATAAAAATAATATATGTTTTAGAAATTTATTCAGGGGAATGTTATGGCCGAGAAAGAGTGTGAAATAAATTTGAAATGTATCTGGGTAGAGAATAGTGAGGAATACATAGGAAATAACTTTCATATATTTTGTAATAATAAGTGAATTAGGAGTAAGAAAACTATTCCAGTGCCTCCACATTAAAATTTAATATTTTAGATAATGAATTAGAATCTCATAGATAAATCATGGTGTATGACCTGACATTAGGAAATTCAGAAGAGAATTTTGAAATAATACTTGAATACAACAACTAACTTGGTGAACAATTGTTATTCATTGATTGCGGGACATTATCTTTCAAAGGAACTTTAGTCTTGAAAGAGACCAGAGACTAACCATATCATGATCTTTTTAAGTGACTTATATGTTCAGGTTGATTCTCAAGATAGAGATAAGTTGGAGGATAAATGCAAAGTTTATTTCTTATCAAATATGGTGATGAGAAAATTAGTTATTGCCAATGGGATAATAAAAGGAAATAATTCATCCAGAGATGAGAAGTTATTTTCAGCGAATAAATTCTATGGAAATAACAAAAACTTGATGTGAAGTTAGTTGAGGATAGTTTAACTATAAAAGTTTAAGGGGATTAGATAGAATATATCAGACAAAATTTCAGTTTGAAAATTTGTTGATGAAGCATCAGAGGTTGAAACTTCATTAGTTAGGGTACCAGACATAGGTTGATCAGAAAAATTGTTGATAAACTGGGAAATTTTTAGTAGATAAGTACCAGATAGAGAATGATCAGAAAATTATTTTTTGGATTAAATTATACTAGATACAGTGGTTTAGATGGATGAACCATAAGTTGTGTTGAAGAGATCCACTAAAATCAGGAAACCTTTATTGAGGTTTGGGACTAATATTAATTTCATAATTTTTATAGATGTTGGGGAACATGATAGTTTTGAGAAAGTGGATACTATCATAGAATCAAAATATTTAGAGTCATCCTTGGAAGAGGAAATAAATTCCTTAAATATCCAAAAATCATGGGAGTTTTCTGAGCTAACAAAAGGAATGAGATATTTTGGAAAATAAATTGTATTGTTATTTGAAAGAGGAAGCTGATTGAAGAAATATTTATAAAGAAAGGTTACTAGTAAAAAAATTAAAAATTAAGGAATTTACATTTCTAAAATTTAATCACTAGTGTTGAAACACACAACCATTTAGATAATTTTAAGAATTGTTGTGTCTGATTATCTACACATAGAGCAGATAGATTTAAGGTAAAAATTTAATCATGGGGACTTAGATGAATAAATTTACATAGTTTATCCCCAGGGTTAAGAAGTTCCTCAAAGGAATGATTTTTTATATTAAGGAAAAGTATTTATAGATTAAATCAATATCAAAGATAGTGGAACATGAAGTTTAAAAATTTCAAGTTTAAAGAAATTTCTAATCAAAGGGTGTCTAATCACTGTTATTTGAAAAAAAAGGGAAGATGGAACATATATCATAATGTTGATGTAAGTGGATGATATTTTTATTACTGTTATAGAGTTACAACATATTAAGGAAAATAAGAGGATGTTTTCAAGAATTTTTGAGATGAATAATAATAGGATAGATAAGAAGATATTGGGCATGATAATTGAGAGGGATAATAAAGTCGATTCAATATTTTTATCCAAGAAGGAATACATTAGGAATGTTATTAAAAGAATCAGAATGACTATTTGTAAACACATCAATCCACTTTTTGAAAACTTCAAACACAATAAAAGTCATAAACCATCAATGAATGGGGGTGTTTGTGACATGGGGAAGGTTCCTTATTCTTCAGATGTTGGAATTTTAATGTACACAATGTTTTTTAATAGACTAAATATTGATTTTTAGTGGGGTTTGATAGCTATTTAAAATCAAATACCATAATGTAACGAACCAAAGTTTTATCAAGGAAATTTAATTATTCCTTATAGTATAATCACATTAGGAAGCACAATGACATATAATGATACTGAATATTATATGACCATTAAACATAATTTTTTCACTTTTATGTCTTGAATTTCCAAAATCAGACATACACAGTTGCGTTCAGGGTGATTTTTGAAGTCTAATAGAACAAACGTAATTTTTTCTGAAATGTAACATACCCTTATGAATAGTAACCCACCCTTATGAATAGTAACATGACCCTTATGAATATTAAATCAACCAAAATAATAGTAACCTTACCCATGAATGATTAAATAAAAATTAGTCATCTTATAAATGACACTTTGACCATAGTAAAAGTATTGGTATTTTTATAAGTCATAAATAAATAATTATAAATAATTAATTAATTTAAAAGAAAAATTATTTTCTTAAAATGTTTTCATAAATTAAAATTTCTATGTCCTCAGGTTTTAATATAATTTTATAAGACCTTATGTAATTTGTAAAAGCATTATAATTTTTTTTTAATTTTTAAAACCGTATTTTTTCAAGAAAATTATGATTTTAATGATAATTTGAATTAATCATATTTAGAAAATTATTTTTGAAAAATGGAATTCTTTTTTGTATACAAGACATCAAAAAATAGTTAGGGTTAATTTTTGGGATTTTTCTAAAATACTTGAATTTTTTATGAATCGTGAAATACCATAATTTTCAAAATAAGCTAAATACACTAATTATAGAGTCATGTATGATGTTATTATTATTTAAGACCAATTGTCTCGGATTTACATGTTATAATTACTGTATTTAGTCATGGAAGACTCACTATTACTTGTCTTGTGGAGAAATAATAAATTAATGAATATTATATTGAGAAATCCATTATCACCTCCCCTATAAATACCACCCTTCACACCCTCATTTCCTCACACCTCTCAAGATTCAAGCCTTGTCTAAACTCTGCCCAAGCATCTTCCCTAGAATGACATGTTTTCAATTTTCGTGTGCTGTTAATTTATCACCTTCAAGAATGATATGTTTTAAGTTTTATTTTCTTCTTTCATATTTTGTCATGAAATAATTTTTATGGTTGAACCAGAATATGTTATATGTATTATATCTTATTTATTTTTATGGATCTAACTTATGTACATATTACTAAATGATTAAACCAAACATGTTCATTGTGGTAAAAAAACTGCCCAAATTAACCCAAACAATCATCATTTAATTCTTATCTAATAATTCATCCACATGGTATATAATATAACTCGTTATAAGAACATTTAAACTTCTGGAATATCATTAATAACATGAAATATTTTTTTTGTATGTTTATCCATGTTCTACATGAGCTTCCATTTATGAATAAAAGTAAACCGCTCAAGAAAACCATAAAAATGAACATTCACGAACAATGTTTGTAAACTCTATAACTCATCCAAATGACCATAAAATAACCTAATGAAACCATAATGAACTATATTAAGGTAAAAAAGGTTATTTAATTTTTAATTAATGAATCTAATGTGGTTATACAATACTTTATGGTGACAGAAACGTTCAGATACAAGTTAAGGGGAAATTCTTGAACCCAAACTTTCTTTCTTCGGGTTCTCCCTCTTTCACACCATTTTTGGTATGGTTACTCCTTAAAAATAACTTTTTCATCATTTTTCTTACCTATTATGGGATATAAATGTTCTCCACTATATTTTATGTCAAACAAAATTTTTTCCAAAAGAAATCTTCTTTCAAGAACACACCTTTTACTTTTCACTCAAGGTTGATGGTTCTTGTATCATGTATATTTTCCCCTCTTTATTTTGGGAACCCAAAGTCTTAGAATGTGTACTTATTAGTTTAAACCCATTCCATTCCATGGTTATTATTGATATATGTTCTATGTGGCATGCACAATAATGAAAATTTTATGATGTAACGAGTGCAACCAAAATTATAAAGCGCAACATGAATGTTTGATTGTGACTGGTATGCCTGGAATTATACAATGCTTCAATGAACTGGGTAACATGATGAAACCCATGAGTTAATGTGAAATGATGTGTGAACATGATTCTTTATTTGTTGAAAAATATTTGTGGTCGTTAACCACTAATAAATGATGTTTTCATTTTTTATGCATTTCCACATTTCAAGTCTTTTATTATAGTTTCCTCTCATGATTTTGATGTTATCATTTTGATTACCCAATGATATATTGTTTTTATCTATACTATTATTTGGATTTTAGTTCATAACTTTTTGATTTATATCCTCATGTGACTACATGTATAAAGAGAGGTTAAGTGCCAATAAGAAGCTACAGAAGAAGGAATTAAATAAATGTTTATGCTTGACATTTTAAATAAAATGTTTTATCCTAGTTTTCCTAATACACTAAACCTCTAGATACTCATGGTGTAATACTATTATTTTGTTCATATTTATAACGATTTTATAGTAATTTAATAAAATTTTGGGTTTCTATAGTTGGTATCAGAGGAATGGTTTATTTAATTTTGGAATTACAATTAGTGAACCCTGTAGAAAATCTATAGTATGAGACTATGTATAAATATGCACATGAGAAGCTTTACATAGGGATACCATAAGTAATTATTTTGGTGTAAATTGTACAAATAATTAAGTTATTCATGACTTGTTGACTTATGTTTTGTTCTATCCTTTTCTATTTTTGAAAATGGTGGGAACCAGGAGAAACCAGGCCAATAACTCGTGCGAGGGCCAATGTAATGATTTCCCAAATTACATCCCCAATGATTTGGGATGCGGAGTTCAAAAATTCATGGATATTCTTACCAAACTATCTTAGGTTATGAAAAATAACCAGAATAATGGGGAACATACTTCTTCACCAAAGAGGGTTCAACTAGCTGTCGAGTGTTTTATGCAGCAACGACCACTGACATTTAGTGAATCTTCTATTCCACTTGTTATGGAACAATAAATCAACTCCATGGAGAATATATTTTCTATGCATCACTATTCTGAGATGGAGAAGGTGAAACTAGAAATTTATCATCTAGATTGATAGGACTATCAATGGTGGGATTTGATTAATAACACTAAGATAAGGGTGGAAATTAAAGTTATGGAATAGGAAGAATTTAATATCATGTTTCTTAAAAACTATTTCCCAATAACTCTTCACGTGAAGATTAAGAGAGAATTCATAGAGCTAAATAAAAAAAAGGAGAATCTACTAGAACCTACGAAGTGAATTTTACAAGGCTTTCAAGGTACGCTTCGGGTTTTGTTATCAACAATGATAGAAAAATTGATATATTCTTTAGTGGATTAAAACCACACATTCGAAAGGCTCATTCAATTTGAGACTTTGGGAGTTATGAAGAAGTTTTTTGATGTGATCTCAAAGTAGAGATGGAGTTTGAAAAATGGTCTCATGGATATGGTGATAAGAAACAAAAGATTGAGTTTCAAGCTAGAGGATATAATGATAAAGGCGGGAAGAAAACAGAACGACCCACATTTCAAAATGGTGGGAAGTTACATCATGGAAATTTAGTCAAAGGTATGGGTAAATGCTTCATGTTTGAGAAAATAAGGACACCATGCTCAAGAGTATTTGAAATACATGATAAGAAAGGGGAATTTTGTGGAATAAAGGAGTGTACCACCCATTGTTTAATGATATAACTATAAGGATCAATGGAATTATGAAATCCAGTGCACTAAACCTCGAGTTATCGAGGGTAATCAACGTCAGTAGCCACCGAATACAAAGGAACAAGGGAAGGCTTTTGCGATAACTACTGCTAATGTAGAGAAAGATAGTGAAGTCATAAAAGGTACACTTCTTATTCACTCAATAACGGAAAAAGTCTTAATTGATTCTGGTTCTACACATTCCATTATATCTTTCAAGTTTTCTAGAACAATAGAATCAAAGCCCCAAAACCTTGAATTAAAGATATTTGTAAAAACACGAATTGGTGAAACATTAAAACCCAAGACTTTGAATCTTATCTTGTTGGCATATGTGGGAAGATTCTTCCAGTGAATCTCATAATATTTCCCTTGGTGTAATTCAATGCTATAATGGGAATGGATTGCCTCTCGTTATATAAAGCACATATCAACTTTTTGGAGAAGGAAATATCTTTTCATATTCTGACCCATCCCATGATCCTCTAAAAATGAAAAGAATATCATGAATCTCCTTTGAAATATCATTCAACGGTGTGGGTGTTGATTCCCTATGAATAAGCATACCTCTTCCAAGTGTTTGAGTCAATGTAAAGTGCCAACCTTGTGGAAATTCCCATCATGAGGGAATACAATGATGTATTTCCTAAAGAGTTACCCCAACATCCCCTAGATCGTGAGGTAGAGTTATCCATAGAACTCATACCCAGAGATACTCTTATCTCAAAGTGTCCCTATAGGATGGATCCTGTCGAACTGGAGGATTTAAATAAGCAACTGAAAGATCATTTTTAAAGGGGGTTCATACGCCATAGTGCATCACCTTGGGGTGCGCCAATTCTCATTGTGAAGAATAAGGATGGAAAAATGTGGTTGTGTATCAATTATCGGGAAATAAACAAGATCACCATTAAGAATTAGTATCCTATTCCAAGGATTGATGACTTGTTTGATTAGTTAAGACGAGCTCAATACTTCTCAATGGTGGATCTTCATTCTGGATATCATCAACTAAATGTGAAGAAGGAAGATATTCAGAAGACTGCCTTTCATACAAGGTATGGGCACTATGAGTTTCTGGTGATGCCCTCCGGACTTACGAATACCCCTTCAATATTCTCAGATTTTATGAATAGTGTCCTTAGACATTACCTCCACTAATTTGTGGTAGTGTTTATAGATTATATTATCATCTGCTCCAAGAGCATGGAGGAACATGAAGAACATCCAAGACTTGTGTATGCGATATTGAGAAAGGAGAAGTTGTACGCTATGTTAAGAAAGTGTGACTTTTGGATGAATCAAGTAACATTATTGGGATATGTGATCACAAGTGAGGGAATTTATATAGACCCTTCAAAAACAAAGGTGATTAAATAATGGCATTGACCCTCTAGTGTCACATAAATATGTAGTTTTCTTTAATTAGCTGGGTACTACTGACGTTTTATAATAAATTTATAATGATTGTCAATCCCACTAAATATGTTAAAAGGGAAAGGGGTAATTTATATCTAGATAGAATAATGTGAGGGAAGATTCAAGGATCTAAAGAGAAGGTTAATCACTGCACATGTACTCACACTACCGAGAAGTGGAGAAGGTCTTGTGATATACAATGATGCTTAAATGAAATTCATTGGTTGCATACTCATGAAAAATTACAATGTGATCACCTACGCCTCCTAGAAGTTGAAGATCCATGAGAAGAACTACCCGATTCATGATCTAGATCTAGAAACCATGATTTTTGCATTGAAAATATGGTGGCACTACCTTTATGGTGAGAAGTGTGACATATACAATGACCACAAGAGATTAAAGTATATATTCACCCAAAAGGAGTTCAACATGCGTCAAATTAGACTATTAGATCTAATAAAATATTACGATTGATCTATTCACTGTTATCCTAGAAATGTTAACAAGGTATCTGATGATCTAAGTAGAAAATAACCTTCTACTCTATCCATGTTGTGGATTGAGAAAGACCCGATCTTCTTGGATATAAAAAAATGGATTTGGAAATTGTAAGGGCAGGGGATACATCCTACCTTACCCAAATGATTGTGCAACCATAAATCCATGAGATGATTAAGGAGGCACAAAGGGATGATATAGAGTTACAAAAGAGGTTGAATGTAGTAAAGGAAGGGAAGATGCATGAGTTCTATATCAATGATGAAGGTATGATTCGGTTTGGAACATGGAATTGTGTTCCTTAATCACCTAGTATAAAGAAGGAGATATTGGAAAATGCACATAGCTCAACTTTCTCTATCCATCCTGGGAGTACTAAGATGCACCTGATCTCCAAGAACACTTCTGGTGGGATAACGTAAAAAAGGAGATCATGAAATATATATCAAGGTGTATGGTATGCCACCAAGTTAAAGTAGAGTGAAAAACATCCCAAGGGATGATGAAACCATTGCCTATACCCACGTGGAAATGGGATAATGTCACTATGGACTTTGTAACGGGTCTCCCAAAGATGTCGAAGGGAAATAATATGATATGGGTTATGGTTGACTGACTCACAATGAATTCCCATTTTATCTCTATTCGAGAAGACCTATCAATTAAACAAATTGAAAAGATATATGTGAAGGAAGTGGCGAGACTACATGGAATTCCACTCTTGATTTTCTCTGACCATGATACAATGTTCACATCTAAATTCTGGTAGAGCCTTCAACATGCTTTGAGTACTGAATTAAATTTTAGCATGGCCTATCACCCCCAAAATAATAGCCAATCTGAAAGGAATATTCATAAACTTGATGATATTCTAAGATCCTGCTCTCTGGAATTAATAGTTTGATGGGATTCACATCTCTCATTGGTTGAGTTCTAATACAACAATATCTTCCACTCGAGTATTCATATGGATCCATATAAAGCTTTGTTTGGAAAGCGATGTATAACTCCAACCTGTTGGAATGAAGTTGGAGAATGAAAGTGTAAAGACCCGTAAAATTAAAGGTAAATTTTTTCTTAATTTTATTTGGGATTTTACAAGAACGCAGTTTCAGACGACACTTGATTCCGAGGCCCGGTGTGCCCGGAATTTATATCCGAAGTTTAGCTCGGGTACGTTCAGTGAACGAATGAGCGGGAATTCCTATCTTTTGAATCGGTGCTCGAAATCGAATTCCGAGGGAATCGATGGAACTGCAGCGCCGGTAATTGCTTAGGAACGCTTAATCCGGAGGTGCGCTTACACTAGAGAAGTTGTTAAAAATTGTGGAAGTTAAAAATAAAAATTTAACAACAATTTTTTTTACTCTAAGTGTTTAATCCTTTGGATGGAAGTTGGGTAACTACCCAACCTCCCTTGGGAGGTTATGAGGGTGGTGGGGCCCACATTAACCCCACCACTTCATATCCTCTAACCCCCTCAACTCCCATTTAATTTTGATAACTTAAGTTTATTAACTTATGGAATTAATGAGGTGAGTTAATGTGGAATTCAAACACTTGAATTTCAAAAACCTTGTTGTGTTAATAAAATAAGTTAAGAACTTATTTTATTGGGTTGGTGTGTTTAGTTGTTTGATAGCCTTGGAAAAAAGCTAAGGAAGTCTTGAGTTATTCTTTCTCATTGACGAAGAACGCGAAGAACGAACGATCTCCGACGTGGAGCGCCGAGCCGTCGGAGACCGTCTTCCGCAACACCGACCCACGACGCGACGTCTTCTTCCACGATGTTTTTCTTCCACGACGTCTCTTTTCAAGATGGTTTTCCACGATGAAATCTCCATCAACGTCTTTGAATCCTCGCTTCGCGACGTCGACGTTCTTCATCTCTGTTATCAAGGTAGGGTTTTATTTTATTTAATTATTTTCGTCCGTGTTTTCTAGTTTGTCGTTCTTCGTGTTATACGACTAAAAGTTATCGACTAACGAGAGGGGGTCGGACCGCACAAACACGGCCGACCCTCCTCCCTTAACCGTGTGTTGTTTCTTTGTGATTGGGACGAAATGGCGTGGTGCCGTCGCACCACGCGGGAAACGCACGACAAGTAATGTGGGGCGCCATCGCGCCGCACCATGAAGATGAACAAGGATGCGACGCCGTCGCGCCGCGTCGAAGAAAACCGAAGACGCCGCTGCCAGAGCGGGGCCGCGGCGGAGGGGCGCGGTGCCGTCGCACCTGGCCGTAAGAACCAAGCCACGGCCGATTCTGGGCCGTGGCGGAGCAGGGTGGCCGGCGGCCGGTTCCAGGCCACCAGTGTCGGCGATGGAGGAAGGACTGGTCGTCACCGGTCCTTGTCGGCTGTAGAG
Source organism: Viscum album (assembly GCA_963277665.1). NCBI lineage: Eukaryota > Viridiplantae > Streptophyta > Magnoliopsida > Santalales > Viscaceae > Viscum > Viscum album. The sequence goes on from OY728134.1 coordinate 447,027,660, forward strand.
ACCCGTATCCTGACGTACATGGACATTACATTACATTTGCGGAATACTTAGTACATAACAAAAACACACACACAAGGATCGTAATAGTTTAGTGTCTTTGGAAACTCGGAATAAAATCTTCTAATCGTGGTGAAAGATCTTCAACATCTCCCATAAAGATCTTCCTTTTTTTTTACCTAAAACCTTTCTTTATATCCTGGAGAAAAGAAAACATAAAAGGGTGAGCTCAAATGCTCAGTAAGGGTAAACAAAAGAAATATCAATCACATCGTATTCATAAGAACATAACATTTTGGAAATCATAACCTGCAAAAGAGAGCATAATTTCATAACATGGGATAAATCATGGTAGTGAAATGAAATCATAACTTAAAACATTACTCATTGTGGCATACACACATAATCATAGAGAATCATTTCTTGTTAGTCAAGACTCATTGCCAAGACTATCTTAGTGGACAAAGTCCCTTTCTGAATCGAGTAATCCTCGTTTCAGTCCTGTTTCACTGAACCGGTATAACCTACCATTCCAGCCATGTCTATCTCATGAGATATAAAATCTTTACCCAATGCATTGGAGGGAGATATAGGTCCCACCCATCTCTTAATGAATCCTTTCTTATGTGTGCCACAAAATCATAAATCATACATCATTGCATAACCCATGTAATAAAAATGGGATTCTTAAACAACATGACATCATAAAACCATTCATATAAGATAAAGGAATTCATAAACATAATTCCATCACAACATAGTCAAATCAATGTAAAAATATGGATAGAAACAGAACCCTTTATTATCTTAGATGGAAAATAATTTTGATAAAACACTTGAATTGAATTCTTGAGGAAAATATCCTTTCTTCTTCAAAAACATTTTTCCTTTCATAACATGTCATACAACTTTAAAATAAAAGAAGTTGATTAAAAATAAACTTGAAAACTTGTAAAGGAAGCTTCTTTGAAGTAATGTTTTAAAAATCCATTCATGCCATATAAGTTAAAAAAACATTCTTCGTACTTTTGTCGGAAAAGTCAAAAAGTACCTCATACGGAAAAACGACAAAAGATTCCTTTCATATTCTTTACTAAAAAATCACCTAAGGGTAAAATTGGATTTAAACTATTTCAAGTGGATGGAAACAATATTACATATTGAGGGAACATGGATGTGGATGATAAAATACACCCCAGTAAATACTTACGAATAAACAATCTCGGATAAAAATGAGATTGTGATATTTCCCTTACCTTAGGTCCAATTTGCTTCGTATGTGTCCGAACCTCCTGTATAATGATTTAAATAATTTCATTGACTTATTACAGAATCATATTCATTGTTATGATATCATATATGGTTCACTTATGACATTATATTACCCGTTCTTTTGTAAATTCCATGTTAAAGAAGCGTTTTGGGTAAAATCGTTTCATTTATCGTAGGTGTTTTGACTTGTTGTTCTTAACATCATTATTACTTATATCATGATTTACTTACTTCCAGAATATAAAATATGATTTATATATCATATATATTCAGTATATATATATATATAATAGATAGATAAATAAAATGAAAAACACCGTTCATGGAGACGGTAGTCCGTACGTACGCATGAACGCTGTTTTTCTTTCCTTATTGTCTTGAAATGGATGTAAGTAGATGACATACATATGTATATATATACATAAATCCAGTAGCTTTATAATGTCATATATTTCATTATTATTTCTTATATATACATTATAATCATTCTTAAATGGTTAACATGGAGAATGAATCTCATCGCGTCGTGGAGACGGTAGTCCGTACGTACGCACGAGCGATGATATCACTTCTATAAATATTGAATTGAATTGGAGTGGATTATACAATATATCAGAATCAATATGATGTTGTAATAACTATGTATAGTTATTCTTTACACCATTATACCCATCCATGTAAGGTGGTGGTGGAAAATAGATTACACCACGGCGTGGAGACGGTATTCCGTACGTACGCACGCGCGGTGATTTCTTTTTCCGTAGGATGGATAGAAGGTGAATTAGGGTTGTTTCATACTTATAATAACATATCAGTATATGAGTGATACTGATGTTATTACTTCATAATGAAACAACCTAATAAGAAGAAGTGGAAGAAGAAATAAAGATGAAAGAATTGGTAACGGTAATTACCTCTTCTTTGAAGCGCCTTTTGGAGACCTCCTCTTAGGGAACTAAAATTGGTCTTTGAGTAAGACCAGAACCTCTAGGATGTTTCTAGGGAAGTGGAGAAGAGATTTTGGCAGGGGTTGGCCGAGCTTGAGTGCTCAAAGTGGTGTGAGGAGGAGGGGGAGGAGGTGTCCTTTTATAAGGGAGGAGAGGGGCACCTTAGGAATATCTCAAAATATTATTTTATATTAAAGTCAAAATCGGTTTATAATGGTTCCAAAGGGTCTTATTTCGAAGATAAAGTGGGGATGGGTCGAAATCCTATCAACCAATAGGATTTAGACAAGTTTAGGGTATTATTTTAACCTTATCAATTAGATTTAACTCTAAGTTAAATAATTTAACTTTTACCGTGTCTTTTTGTTTTCTTTCACTATATGGTTAATAAACTTACTATAACATGTCAAACGAACCCCAAATTGTATATTATTAATACATATATCCTTATCTAAGTCATTTGGCCGAACCTTAGATTTTTAGGAATAAAATAACAATTAATAATATAATATTTGATTTAAAAACTATTTTGTGTCAATTTTGACACTATTTGATATATGATTTTTGTGAAAGTCATAACAGAATTAAATGTTCGAACCAAGTTGATTAAATCAACATTAATATATCATAGTAACCTAGAAAATTAGTGGAATTCATAAAAAGTCTCAAATTATATTTAGTTTGGTGTTTATAACATCAATTATGTCAATATTTCATTAATAAGATAATTACTGCATCATCTTTGTGTCATAAATAAATTAACTTATTTGATGTCTAAAAATTACAAATAAAATACCATCATGTAGGAAATCTTTTTAGCTTTCTAATGAATATTTAAAATAGAATTTATCTTATGTATAACCCCATATTAAAAATGATTTACTTATTAAACTTTGATTTTAACTATTTTAACCCTTCTTTAAATAAATTAATAATAAATGTCCTAATCTAATCCAAGTGGGCCTAAATGGTCATATTTTATTCCTAAGTTTGTTTTTGGTCGAATTACACTTGTCCAATAGAATTAGGACATGTGTTAGGGTAATAGTAATATCATATTTACACTTAGTTACCCGATTTACTATTAACCGCGGTAAAAAAGGTAAAAAGTTACTATTCACCAAAAAAATTATTTTCATCTCATTGAACCACATTTTAGTCCTTGATATTAACCGTGTCTCTCGGATTTTTGAAATTCCATTTACAGAAGCGGTAAAATTAAGTTTTATGCAAAATTCAGTTTTTAACCTACCACTTAGTAGTTTCACTATTCATCAAAAATTGATGTTTTTCAGATCAATGCCAAAATTTCATCCTAAGCTATATTTCATATTCCGAATTCAAAAATGAAGTCTATTTTACCAAATTCATAACATAGAAGTTGCATTAATTAATTTTATAATTAAATCCCGCTGTTAAAACAGATAGCGTGTTTTTAAGAAACAATATCTATCAAAAGATTGACACTTGTTTATGTCTAGTTTAAATGTGAAACTACATCCAATGACCAACATTGTATTAAATTGTAAAAATATATTCTAAATATACTTTAAAACCACTCAAATTAATGATTTATCACTATTAATTATTTCGATTAAAAAAGTTGTTTTTAATTATAATTTAGTAATTTTCACTATTTATCAGAATATGAAAGTTATCCGAAAAGTACCAAAATTTCACCTTAGGCTAAATTCGATACTCCGAATCCAAAAATAAAGTTCATTTTGAAAAATAAGATTTACTGGATTTCAAAAAGTGGTTATTACTATTCAAAACGGCTAGTTTTAATAATATTTTAATAGCATATCATTGTTTCGTGAAACTCAGGATTACGTACCACACACGCTATCGAGGAAGGTTGCGATTGCGTGTAATGCAAGGCAAGTCAAGGATGCGTGTTGTGCAAGCTCCTTTTGGTGTAGCGTATAACACAAGACATTAGTAAAATTAAAAAGAATATTTCTTTATAAAATCTTGGGCTATTACATCGGCAGAACCGGTCAGCCGGTGCAGGCCGTCCGGACAAAAAGAAATTGGGGGAATTAATTCTCCCGGCCGACCTACAAAAATGGCCCCCATTAAAGGGGGGTTGCGGTTACACCAGGGGGTAGGCGCCCCCCCCCCCCCCCTCGCTTGCCAAACGGATCGGCCGTTGGCCGAGCTGGCCAGCGCGCTGTGCCCCGGCCGGGCCGGGCCGACCCGGACCCAGGGCGGGTCGACCCGGTTCGGGCCGACCGGGGGGTCTCGGGCTGGGTCGGTCCGGGCCCAAAACCCTCGTATTCGAACCGTCTTCAGTCTTTTGCCCATAACTTGGGCTACGGACCTCCGATCGACGCACTGTCATTTGAGATGTGATCCTTGAATCGAGACGGTCGTTTCGGTATATCGTACTCAAGGTTTTGGATTACTTTGAGTTTGGCCGGGTTGGTTCGTACACGAAACCAACCGGGCCCTCGGAGCGGAAACACTCATATCTTGAGCTTCAGATGTCTGATTGACATTTCGTCGACTTTGTTGGATTCCTCTTAGTGAGACGGAACTTTTGGCTTACTCCGCCCGAGGTTTGGATGCAGGTGGAGTACGGTCGGGTTGGTTTTGCCTTAAAAACCAACCGGGCCCCTTGAACGAAAAAGTCAATAACTCTCATACCGGGCGTCTGATTGACGCGCCATCTGCGACGTTGAGTTCCTATTGTCGATACAGAACTTTTGGATACATCAACTCTGGACTTTGTGTTAGTTGATGTATCAGCCTCTCGGCTCGTGGAGCGGACCCTCCCGAACGAGCTTGCTGTGTGCGGGAACCCTAGACCTAGCTGCGACTGCTACTGTGACTACTACGACGACTGTACAGAGATCCTCAGTGGATTCGATGGCGACGACTACAACACTCAGCGATCCTATGTGGATCAGTGCTACCGATCCTGTGTGGGTCCGATCCTGTGTGGGTCAGCGCTCAGCGGTTCTGTGTGAGCCAGCGCCTACAGATCCTGTGTGGGTCCGATCCTGTGTGGGTCATTTCGGGGGTTAGTACCTATCGATCCTTTGTGGGTCCGACGACTTAGATGGATCAGTGATCATCTCTATCGTCTTTCGAAGAAGTTTTCATGTGTGAGCTGATTCCTGTTGTGCTATTAGGTGTGGATTTACGTTTTTCTTTCCAGTGTGGACTGGGTTGTACTTGGGTTCGGATGTTGGAGCCAAACGAGAATTGATGACTTAGGTATATGTATGGGCATATACCTAAGCAGATTCGTATGTTACTTCGTGATTATATCTTTCCTTTGTGGATTATCCTTTGTGGATTTTGGGAGACCATCGGGGGTCTCGGGGTCCCTATTGAGTAGCTTATACTCACCCCTTCATAGGCTATGCCCGCACTACGTTGTGTTGGTTGCAGATGACGGAAAGTGCTAATCGTGGTTGAGGCTTGCGGAGCAGGACGGTGCCTGGAGGTGGACCGATGGGCGGGATGTACTCGGAGCGGTCAGCTGGACCCGAGGAGCAGAGGAGGCCATCTGTACTCACCCTTCATGTGGGATTCCCAGTGGACAACTCGTCGTTGCGACTTTACTTTTCAGTTGTTGTTTTCCCTTTCCAGTTGTACTTTACTTTCAGCTTGGGTTTGTATACTGGCCCACTTACTTTCCACACTTATAGTTGTACTCTGTTTTTACTTAGTGTTTACTTCTACTGCTTGCTTGCTCTGTGGTGTTCTTTTACTTTACAAAGTCAATGCCTTCCCTTTTTACCGGGATTTACGCCTTGGTGCTAGTCGCCAGCCCCTAGCCTATGGAAGGCGGGCTTGGGGCAGTCACGGCACGGGCCCCGAGGACGGGTCGTGACAAATTGGTATCAGAAGAGTTTGTTTCTACCGCAGAACTTGGGACTCTGATCTTTTCTATGTGAAGTAATAGTGGTTAGCGTATTGGGTGTGGTTATCAGTCCAGGGAGTCCAGTGTTGGTACGACAGCCGACATATCCGTACACCAGGACCCTGACTTCTGATTTCCGACTTAATGCACGAAAACATTGATTGCATGTGTGTTTCAAGTTTTCTTCGTGATTACTTGTATCAGCTCACCAGGTATACTGTTCTGACCGTGGCACACCTGTTTCCTTTTCAGGATGGCCCCACGACGGCAGCCAGCTAGGGTTCCGAGAGTTGAGCGTGACGACAGCCCACCGAGCGATGAGGCCTCGGTGCAGGGCCCTTTGTCAGCAGTGGCACCGGTGGTTGCTCTACCCGCCGAGCCACCGATGCTTCCAGCACTAGCCGCTGACGATGCACGTCGACTTAGTGCACTGCATGAGTTCCAGCTCCAGCGACTGCCCAGGTTCCGCGGGGAGATGGACCCCCAGGTAGCCTAGGACTTACTGGAGGCAGTGGTGAGAGTTTTCAGGTTAGTGAGGACACCAGCAGACCTCATGGTGATCCTCGCAGCAAGCCTACTGCACGCAGCAGTGGGCCGATGGTGAAGCTTGATGCTCCAGGTGCACGATGAGGTATCTCTTCTCTGGACGGACTTTTAGAGCCTCTTCCGCTCAGAGTTCATCCCAGTCACCCTTCGTGCGGTGTGCATCCAGGAGCTTCTTCAGCTGCGGCAGGGAAGCATGACGGTCGCCCAGTACTCGGCGAGATTTACCGATCTCTCGCGCTACTCTACACACATGGTACGGGACCCATTCTTCTGGGCCCGGAACTTTGAGCAGGGATTGAGACACGATATCAGGGCATCACTGATCTCCCTCATCATTCCGACTCAGACAGGAGTATTGGAGCGAGCTCTTTTGGTCGAGAGCTTTCTTGCTGAGTCTACACCAGCACCGAGACCCACCGCAGGGCGGCACGTAGCAGAGTCTTCTGCAGCAGGCAGTCGATGGATGACTCATGGGTCCAGGCAGACCAGACCCTCAGGCAGACGACCTCATGACACTGGCTCAGTAGTGCGGGGCACACAGCGCGGAGCCAGTCTTTCGAGAGGCAGGCAGTGCTACTCGTGCGGCGGGCAGGGCCACATGGCTCGTGACTGCCCGACCCGCCATGCCGAGGAGAAGCGGACGGTTGATGGAACACTGAGGCATAGGCAGAGGGTCGACCGTGGTGGTCCGCAAGGAGCAGGCGGACAAGGTAGAGGAGCTGGTCGAGCAGAAGGTGGTGGGAGACACTTTGAGACCCTACCACCACCAACACCAGGAGGTCCACCCCGACCACAGGGAGCTGGAGGACAGAGACAGGCACATCTCCAGGCAGCGGAGGCCTACGACCACGGCACGCCCAAGATGATTTGAGGTACTATATGTGTCTATTCCACCCTTGCTACAGTTCTTATAGACATAGGAGAGAGTCACTCTTTCATAGCCGCTGCCCTTGTTCGGAGCTCGGAGATTCCGACAGAGCCGTTGGCTCGATCCTTACGGCTAGAGACTCCTACGGGAGAAGACTCGACGATTACCCACTGGTGCCGGCAGTGTGAGCTTACTCTAGGAGGCGAGAGCTTCAGCCAGGATCTTCTTGTAGCAGCGTCGAGTCCTTATGACGTCATCTTGGGCATGGATTGGTTGTCTACGGTCCATGCACAGCTTGACTTTATTAGGCGCAAGGTACGATGTGTGCGCACCGACGGGAGCAGGTTCACCTTCACCGGCGAGAAGGGAGCCTTCGCAGCACAGGATGGACTTCCACAGAGGATAGGACAGCCAATCACTCATCAGTTGGCTATCCTCATCCTTGGAGCAGTTGACGTGCGGAGTCCTGGTTTTCCTAAAGTGGTGGATCAGTATGCGGACGTTTTCCCCGACGACGTTCCAGGGCTACCTCCTCAAAGAGATCTAGACTTTTATATTGACCTGTACCCCGGGACAGCCCCGATATCGACTCTAGAATATCGGATGGCCCCCGCCGAGCTTCGAGAGCTGCGGGTACAGTTGGAGGACTTGCAGGGCAAGGGGTTCATCCGACCCAGTGTTTCACCCTGGGCTTCCCCGATTTTGTTTGCCAAGAAGGCGGACGGGAGCTTGCGACTTTGTGTTGACTATCGTCGCCTGAACCAGGTGACAGTGAGGAACAAGTATCCACTACCGAGGATTGATGACCTCTTCGATCAGCTCAAGGTAGCATGGTGGTTCTCAAAGATAGACCTCTGGTCAGGCTATCATCAGCTCAGAGTTCGAGACGAGGACGTGAAGAAGACGACCTTCAGGTGTCGGTATGGCCACTATGAGTTCTTAGTTATGCCCTTCAGCGTGACCAATGCTCCAGCAGTGTTCATGGCCCTCATGAACAGGATCTTTCAGCCATACCTCGATCGATTTTTCGTGGTCTTCATCGACGACATTTTGATTTACTCAACGACTAAGGAGGAGCATGCCTACCACTTGCGGGTTGTACTAGACACACTCCGAGAGCATTAAATTTATGGTAAGCTCTCGAAGTGTCAGTTCTGGATATGCAAGGTCCACTTCTTGGGACACGTCATCTCTGAGGTGGGAGTTGTGGTGGATCCTGCGAAGATCAAGGCAGTGCTAGCTTGGGAGCCACCCAAGAGCGTGATGGAGGTACGAAGTTTCTTGGGACTAGATGGATACTATCAGAGATTTGTGCCAGACTTCTCTAGAGTTGCGGCACCACTCTTAGCTTTGACGAAGAAGGGGAAACCCTTTGTATGGTCAGACAGATGTCAGCAGAGCTTCCGGGAGCTGAGACAGAGATTAACAAGCGCACCTATCTTGAGGTTGCTTAAGGAAGGAGTTGAGTATGTAGTCTACTGCGATGCTTCAGGGACCGGACTTGGATGTGTCCTAATGCAAGATCGGGCTGTGATCGCCTGTGTATCACGTCAGTTGAGGCCGCATGATCAGAACTACGCTACCCATGACCTGGAGTTAGCAGCAGTGGTCTTCGCTCTGAAGACATGGCGACACTAACTGATGGGCGAGCGCTTTACAGTCTTTTCTGACCATCAGAGTCTCAGATACATCTTCTATCAGAAGGACCTGAATCTGAGACAATGGCGATGGCTCGAGTTCCTCCAGGACTATGACTTTGAGATAGTCTATACTCCTGGGAAGGGGAACGTGGTAGCCGATGCTCTCAGTAGGAGGACGGGCATTCAACTACTTGAGGAGGCAACAGAGTAGCTAGCCTCTTTGCAGATATCCTTCGTGGATAGAGATGGAGCATCCTTCCTCATGTATCTAACAGTCACTCCTCCACTACTACTGCGGGTCAGAGAGGCACAACGTGGGGACACTGACTGTGAGACGCGGCGTGCGCATATATCCTCAGGACAGGAACCTGATGGTTTCTCCTTTGGAGTAGAGCACGACATCCTTTTCAGAGGACGTACCTTGGTACCATTTGATTTACGGGAGGAGGTACTGAGAGAGTTTAACACTTCTCCTTTGGCGGTACATCCTAGAGTGGCGAATATGTGCCAGGATCTCAGACGACAGCACTGGTGGCCGGGCATGAAGAAGGTTGTGGCAGAGTTCATTTCTCGATGCCTCACCTGCCAGCAGGTGAAGGCTGAGCATCAGGTACCAGCAGGCTTGGTACAACCCTTGGAGGTCCCAGAGTGGAAGTGGGAAGGGATATCTATAGACTTCGTGACTGGACTTCCACGCACTTCCAGAGGTCACGACTCCATCTGGGTGATTGTCGACCGACTCACCAAGTCGGCTCACTTTTTACCCATTAGAGATCAGGTCTCAGTGGAGAGCTTGGGACGACTTTACATTCAAGAGATTGTGTGAGTTCATGGTGTTCCATCAGCTATCATCTCCGATCGAGATGCTCTCTTTACTTCCCGGCTTTGGAAGGGGTTGCAGGAGGCGTTCGGGAAACAGCTACGTCTGAGCACAGCCTTTCACCCTCAGACGGATGGTCAGACGGAGAGGACCATTCAGACTCTCGAGGACATGCTCCGCGCATGTGTCCTCGACTTTGGTCATAGCTGGGAGGACCACCTACCCTTGGTGGAGTTCGCGTACAACAACAGCTACCACTCCACCATCGGGATGTCACCATACGAGGCGTTGTACGGCCGACCTTGTAGATCTCCTTTGTGCTGGACAGACCATGGGGAGTCAGCACTTGTGGGACCGGAGATGTTCCAGGCCACGACAGAGAAGGTCCAGGTCATCCAGGAGCAGATGAGGACAGCTCAGAGCCGGCAGAAGTCATATGCTGACAGGAGGCGGAGGCCACTAGAGTTCAAGGATGGCGATCACGTCTTCTTGCATGTCTCACCACAATGTGGAATACAGAGATTTGGCCGAGGCAGCAAGTTGTCTCCACGCTTCATCGGACCATTCCAGGTCCTCAGCAGGATTGGCGAGGTGGCTTATCGCCTGGCTCTACCACCTCAGTTGAACCGGGTGATCGACGTCTTCCACGTATCTCAGCTGAGGAAATATGTGCACGACCCGACGCACATCATTGACCATGGGGAGCTAGACGTTGATGATGGGGCGACTTTTGTGGAGGTCCTAGTGGATATCGATGATCGACAGGAGCAGGTCCTACGTGTACGGTCGATTCCTCTAGTGCGCATCATATGGCAGCACGGGAACCTCCAGGAGAGCACTTGGGAGCGGGAGGCTCAGATGCGTGCTCAGTACCCTCATTTGTTTCCCTAGTTTTCGATGTATCTTTACGGGGACGTAAAGCCCTGAGGTGTGAGTAATTTAAAGACCCATAAAATTAAAGGGAAATTTTTTATTAATTTTCTTTGGGATTTTACAAGAATACAGTTTCAGACGACACTTGATTCTGAGGCCCGGTGTGCCCGGAATTTCTATCCGAAGTTTAGCTCGGGTACGTTCAGTGAACGAACGAGCGGGAATTTTTATCTTTTGAACCGATGCTCGAAATAGAATTCTGAGGGCACCGATGGAACTGCAGTGCCGCTAATTGCTTAGGAACTCTTAATCCGGAGTTGCGTTTACACGAGAGAAGTTGTTAAAAATTGTGGAAGTTAAAAATAAAAATTTAACAACAATTTTTTTTTACTCTAAGTGTTTAATCCATTGGATGGAAGTTGGGTAACTACCCAACCTCCCTTGGGAGGTTATGAGGGTGGTGGGACCCACACGAACCCCACCCCTTCATATCCTCTAACCCCCTCAACTCCCATTTAATTTTGATAACTTAAGTTTATTAACCTATCGAATTAATGAGGTGAGTTAATGTGGAATTCAAACACTTGAATTTCAAAAACCTTGATGTGTTAATAAAATAAGATAAGAAATTATTTTATTGGGTTGGTGTGTTTAGTTGTTTGAGAGCCTTGGAGAAAAAGCTAAGGAATTCTTGAGTTCTTCTTTCTCTTTGACGAAGAACGCGAAGAACGAACGATCTCCGACGTGGAGCGCCAAGCCCTCAGAGACCGTCTTCCACGACACCGACCCACGACGCGACGTCTTCTTCCACGACATTTTTCTTCCGCGACATCTCTTTTGGCGACAGTTTTCCGCGACGAAATCTCCATCAACGTTTTCGAATCCTTGCTTCACGACGCCAACGTTTGTCATCTCTTTTATCAAGGTAGGGGTTTATTTTATTTAATTATTTTCCTCCGTGTTTTCTAGTTTGTCGTTCTTCGTGTTATACGACTAAAAGTTATCGACTAATGAGAGGGGGCCGGACCGAAAAAACACTGCCAACCCTCCTCCCTTAGCCGTGTGTTGTTTCTTTTTTATTGGGACGAAATGGAGTGGTGTCGTCGCACCACGCGGGAAACGCACGGCGCCGTCGCGCCGCGCCGTGAAGATTAACAAGGACGCGACGCCGTCGCGCCGTGTCGAAGAAAACTGAAGACGCCGCTGCCTGAGCGGGGCCACGGCAGAGGGACGCAGTTCCGTCGCACCGTGCCGGACGAACCAAGCCGCGGACGGTTCCGGGCCGCGGCGGTGCAGGGTGACTGGCGGCCGGTTCCGGGCCGCCGGTGTCGGTGATGGAGGAAGGACCGACCGTCGCCTGTCCTTGTCGGCAGAACCGGCCGGTCGGTGCGGGCCGGCCGGACAAAGAGAAACTTGGGGAATTAATTCCCCCGGCCGTCCTACAAAAACGTCCCCCATTAAAGGGGGTCGCGGTTACACCAGGGGGACAGGCGCCCCCCCCCCCCCCCCCCATGCCAAACGGCTCGGCCGTTGGCCGAGCTGGCCAGCGCGCTGGGCGCGCTGTGCCCAGGCCGGGTCGGCCGCCTGGCCGGTCCGCTAGACCGGGCCACACCCAGCCGGGCCGGGCCATGCCGGGCCGGTCCTACCCATACCCTGGGCGGGTCGACCCGGTTCGGGCCGACCGGTGGGTCACGGGCCAGGTCGGTCCGGGCCCGAAACCCCCGTATTCGAACCGTCTTCGGTATTTTGCCCATAACATGGGCTACGGACCTCCGATCGACGCACCTTCAGTTGCGATACGATCCTTGAATCGAGACGGTCGTTTCTGTATATCTCACTCAAGGTTTCGGATTACTTTGAGTTTGTCCAGATTGGTTCGTACACAAAACCAACCGGGACCTCGGAGCGGAAACGCTCATATCTTGAGCTTCGGACGTCCGATTGATGTGTCGTCGGCTTTGTTGGATTTATCTTAGTGAGACGGAACTTTTGGATTACTCCACCCGAGGTTTGGATGCAGGTGGAGTGTGGTAGGGTTTGTTTTGCCTTAAAAACCAACCGGGCCCCTGGAACGAAAAAGCCAATAACTCTCAGACCGGGCATCCGATTGACGCGTCGTCTACGACGTTGAGTTCCTGTTGTCGATACAGAACTTTTGGATACATCAACTCTGGACTTTGTGTCAGTTGATGTATCAACCTCTTGGCTCGTGGAGCAGACCCTCCCGAACGAGCTTGTTGTGTGCGGGAACCCTAGAGCTGTCTGCGACTGCTACTGTGACTACTACGACGACTGTACAGAGATCCTCAGTGGATTCGACGGCGACGACTACATCACTCAGCGATCCTATGTGGATCAGTGCTACCGATCCTGTGTGGGTCCGATCCTATGTGGGTCAGCGCTCAGCGGTTCTGTGTGAGCCAGCGCCTACAGATCCTGTGTGGGTCCGATCCTGTGTGGGTCATTGCGGGGGTTAGTACCTATCGATCCTTTGTGGGTCCGACGACTTAGATAGATCATTGATCATCTATATCATCTTTAGAAGAAGTTTTCCTGTGTGAGATGATTCATGTTGTGCTATCCAGTGTGGATTTACGTTTTTCTTTCCTGTGTGGATTGGGTTGTACTTGGGTTCCGATGTTGGAGTCGTACGAGAATTGATGACTTAGGTATATGTATGGGCATATACCTAAGCAGAGTCAGATGTTACTTCGTGATTGTATCTTTACATTGTGGATTATCCTTTGTGGATTTTGGGAGACCTTCGGGGGTCTCGGGGTCCCTACTGAGTAGCTTATACTCACCCCTGCATGGGCTATGCCCGCACTACGTTGTGTTGGTTGCAGACGACGGACAGTGCTGATCGTGGTTGAGGCTTGCGGAGCAGGACGGTACCTGGAGGTGGACCGCTGGGCTGGACGTACTCGGAGCGGTCAGCTGGACCCGAGGAGCAGAGGAGGCCATCTTTACTCACCCTTCAGGTGGGATTCCCAGTGTACAGCTCGTCGTTGCAGATTTACTTTTCAGTTGTTGTTTTCCCTTTCCAGTTGTACTTTACTTTCATCTTGGGTTTGTATACTGGCCCACTTACTTTCCGCACTTATAGTTGTACTCTGTTTTTACTTAGTGTTTACTTCTACTGCTTTCTTCCTCTGTGGTGTTTTTTTACTTAACAAAGGCAATGCCTTCCCTTTTTACCGGTATTTACGCCTTAGTGCTAGTCGCCAGCCCCTGGCCTATGGAAGGCGGGCTTGGGGTAGTCACGGCACGGGCCCCGAGGACAGGTCGTGACAGAAAGCTAATTTTACCTAATCTTGTGCAAGAGATGAAAGAGAAGGTTCAAGTAATTCAGAAACACATCAAAGATACTGAGAGTTAGAAAAAGAGCAATGATGACTACCATCAAAGGGACTTGGAGTTCGATGTAGGAGATAATGTCTTCTTTCGAATATCACTATGGAAGTGATCCAAGTGATTTCAAAAGAAAGGGATGTTAAGCCCAAGGTACATTTCCACCTTTTAGATACTTCAATGTATATGAGATGTGGCCTATTAGATTTCACTTCCACCAAATATGGCTCAATTTCAGGATGTGTTTCACGTATCACTCATAAGGAAGTACATATCGTACCCCTCACATGTACTGAAATCAGGAGTTGTATAACTGGAAGATGATCTCTCCTATTAGGATAATACATTTGAGATTTTGGATCGGAGAGATAAGGTTTTACGCAACAAGACAACCAATATTTTAAAACTATTGTAGAGGAACCATAAGTTTGAAGAAGTAACTTGAAAACTAGATGAGGCGATGAAGGAGAAATATGCTTACCTGTTTGTGTAAAATTAAATTTCGAGGTCGAAATTTCATAAGGGGGGGGGGGGGGAGAGAATGTAATGACCCAAAGTTTTATCAATGAAATTCACTTATTATAATTATTCCTTATAGTATAATCACATTAGGAAGCACAATGACATATAATGATACTGAATATTATGTGACCATTAAACATAATATTTCCACTTCAATGTTTTGAATTTTGAAAATCTGACATACACGGTTGTGTTCAGGGTGATTTTTGGAGTCTAATAGAAAAAATGTATTCTTTGGTGAATGGTAACATACCCATATGAAAAGTAACCTAAACTTTTGAATATAAAATGATCCTTATGAATAGTGAATCATTTTAATTAATTATAACCTTACCCATGAATTATTAAATAAATTTTAGGCATCTTATAAGTGACAATTGGACCATAGTAAAAGTATTAAAATTTTTGTAAGTCATAAATAATTTAATATATTTAATTAAATAATTTAAAATAAAATTTATTTTCTTAAAATATTTTTATAAATTAAAAATTATATGTCATTGGGTTTTAAGATAATTTTATAATACCTTATGTAATTTTTGAAAGTACAATAAAATCAGTTTTAATTTTAAAAATTGTATTTTCAAGTAAATTATGATTTTAATAGAAAATTAAATTAGCCATATTTATAAAACTATTTTTTAAAAATGTACTTCATTTTTGGATTCTATATGTCAAAAAATGATTTGGGTTAATTTTTAGGATTTTTTGAAATACTAGAATTTTTGATGAATAGTGAAATTCCATAATTTACAAAATAAGCTAAATACACTAATTATAGAGTCACATATGATGTTCTTCTAATGTAAGCCCAATTTTTTCTGATTCACATTATAAAATTACTTTATTTAGTCATGGAATAATCACTATTACTTGTCTTGTGTATAAATAATAAATTAATGAATATTATATTGAGAAATCCCCTCTCCCATCAACTATAAATACCACCCTTCACACCCGCATTTCCTCACACCTATGAAGATTCAATCCTTGTATAAACTTTACCCAAGAATCTTCCCTAGCCCCTCCCCCACATCCAAGAGTTTCTGGTCTCATCAAAACACCAATCCTAGGTTTCTTAAGGAGGATCTCAAGAGAAGGATTCAAGAGGTAATTTTTCTCCCTTTTTCCTTTAATTTCCTTTCAATTTCAAGTTTTATTATTAATATCTCCCCAAATATCCTCATCCACATGGTATGGTAACTCTAGTATTATAAATATAATGAAATTTTATGATAATAATGGGATATTATATCATCCAACCCCCATCTCCACTTTTTATTTTTTTGAAAGGAAAACGTTGTTTGTGTGGTGTTAATTTATCACCTTCAAGAGTGACATGTTTTCAATTTTATTTTATACCTTCAGATATGGTCTTGAAACCATTTTTAGGGTTGAACCAGAATATATTATATATATTATATCCTATTTATTGTTCTGTATCTAACTTATGTACATATTACTAAATGATTAAACAAAACAAGTTCATTGTGGTCGAAAAACTGCCCAAATTAACCCAAACAATCATCATTAAATTCTTATCTAATGATTCATCCACATGGTATATAATATAAATTATTATAAGATAAATTAAAATTATTTAATATAATTAATAACATTAAATATCATTTTTGTATGTTTATCCATGTTCTACATGAACTTCCATTAATGAATACAAGTGAACCGCTAAAGAAAACCATAAAAACTAACATTCCCGAACAATGTTTTTAAACTATATAACTCATAAAAATGGCCATAAAATAACCTAATGAAACCATAATGAACCATATTCATGTAAAAAAGTTTCTTTAATTGTTAATTAATGAATATAATGTGGTTATATAGGACTTCAAATTAATAGAAGTGTTCAGATACAAGGTAAAGGGAAATTCTCGAACCCAACATTCTTTCTTTGGGTTCTCCCTATTTCACTCCATTTTTGGTATGTTTACTCCTTAAAAATCATTTATTCATCATTATATTACCTATTCTAGGATATAAATGTTATAAATTTGATTTTATGTCAAAAAAAAGTTTTCCAAAAGAACTCTTCTTTCTGAACACCCATTTTACTTCTCACTCGTAGTTGGTGATTCTTGTATCCTGTATATTATTCCCTCTTTCTTTTGGGAACCCAATGTTTATAAATGAATTATTATGAGTTAAAACCCATTCCATTCCATTTTAATTATTGATATATTTTCTATTTGGAAATCATGATAAAGAAATTATTTTTTATGTGACGAGTGCACCCAAAATTATATAGCACAATATGAGTGTTTGAATGTAATAGGTGCACCCGGAATTATATAGCACTCCGATTAATTGGGAATAGTGATGAACCTAATTATTTAAAGTGAAATGATTTTTGAATATTATTCTATATTCTTTCACAACTATGTGTGGTATTTAACCACTAACACACTATGTTTTCATTTTTTTATGCATTGCCACATTTCAAGTCTTTTATCAAAGTTTCCTCTAATAATTTGGATGTTATGATTATGATCTCTCCATGCTATATTTTTATTATCTATCCTCTTAATGGGATTTTAGATCACCCATTTTTATGTATATCCTCAAGTGACTACATGTACTAAGGATAGGTTAAGTGCCAATAAGAAGCTAGAGAAGAAGGAATTGAATAAATGTTTATGCTTGATGTTTTAAATGCAATGTTTGGTCCTAGTTTTCCCCAGACACTGAACTTCTGGATCCTCCTGGTGTAATACTATTTTTTTTATATTTATAATTATGTAATAATAATTTAATAAATGTTTGGGTCACTATACATAAGGAATCATTGGGTTGTTTTCAAAGGGATCTTCACATACTTAAAAGGGGCATAGGATGAAACTTTGTGTTTCAGTGATGATGATTTATAAAAAGGTTTTTTAGAAGTATATATTATTGGATAAATGGACTCATGGAAAATTACTTAATGTTTTATATTTAATTTTGGTGGAAAAATAACTAGGTTTTTTGACTTGATTTCAACCAATGGTTAATTTATCTACAATACAAAAAGTGTACATTTTTATTACTAAAGTCAGGAAAGAGATGATATGGTTGATTTTATTTGTAAAGGAACTTGAAAAGGGATTAGAAAGGGTAATGTTATATTTTGATACCTATACTTCCATTAATATTTCATTAAACCTAGTTTTTTATGAGAAAATTAAACAAATTGACATGATATACAACTTTATATGAATTTTTATGGAGGATAAAGTGTTAAATCATTATAAGGTTTCTAGAAAGAAAAATCCTATAGATATGTTTACTAAGGTGATAGTTTAAGAAAGTTTGATGAAAAATTGCACCTAAGTGGGACTTTTATAATAAAATAGATAAGAATAAACTATGTGAATAAGATATATAAGGATCTCAGGTGAATGAAAGAAGAAGAAGGATGAAAACCTGAATCAATTTCCAAGAAATAGATTGTTGGGTTTATGGAAGTTTCTTTAAGTTCATTAAAAGGGAGTTTCTGGATGGAGATTATTAGACCAAGATCATTAGATTGATAAGAAGAATATTTCCTACAGGGTTAATTTAGATCATTTTGGGAAGAAGGTTTTTCAGTACACATATTATCCATTGAACAATTTGCATCAAGTTGAGTGGGTAGATATAGTATCATTGGGCTAAGAAATTATATGGTGATTATTTAAGGACTATGTAGGGAACATTGGGAGAATCTCTCACATTTTATATCCAATTAGAGGGGAAAATATTTTCATAGGTGGTTTTTTTAATGACTAATTATTGGCTGTTACGATGAAAATTACAATTATAAATCAAGAGTTTTTAAGTCAATCAGAGTTGGACCATGAAACTCTAAGGTCAGTGTAACTTGTTGACTTGATAGATACCTCTATAAGGAGGTGTGGTGACCTAGATCTATTATAATATAACTGATTTTATGAATAATGGGTGTTCCTAAATTAATTGACTAAGACCCATTGATTTTTCAATTTTAGCCATTTCTTGTTAAGTGGTATCAAAGTGTTTTTTGTATTGTGATTATGTTGATTCCTATCCTCTGGGTTCCAATGAACATATCTCTATAGGTAGTGATCATAAAAAAACTCTTTACATGATAATATCGTGAGGATTTTCCTTTTATGTAGGCTGGAGTGATTGGACAAACATATCTATTAAAAAAACAATGTCTAACCAGGTCTTTCTATTGGATCGAATATATATATATTTATATATATATATATATATATTCTTTTTAGGGGTTCTCATCCCTTAATTTTCCTCCTTAGTTATCATATATTCATTTCATTTTATATATATATTATTTTAATAAGTATCATATTTATCGATATCATGATATTTATTGAAATGATTCATTATTAGAACAAGATGTTTGGTTTTTGGAGAAACTTATTTAGATTCTTGGTTATTCGAATATGGATATGGGAGGTATATTTATCCCCCATGTAGATTTTTTAGAGTAGTATGATAGAGGTATCTCTGAGACTTTGAATTGTAAATCCATGATTATGGAGTAATGGTCTAATCTCCTTTCTATTAAAAAACACTAATGAATTTATAAGGGTAAAAAGTAACATGGTCAAGAGAATTTTAAAACCCATGAAATCACATATATGCACTTATTTTAGTTATTATTTATTTCTTTGATTTTAATATTTTTTGGATTTATAATTATGATTTTTTCGAAAAAATTAAAAAATATATGGTCGATATTAAAAACAATTGGTGCCCAGAAAGGTAATCAATTAGTGTATAAAAATATGACTTCTAGTAAATGCACGATTGATTTATTAGTCTTGCGGTTCATGAAATCTGGTTGTGAATTATTCAAAATGTGGATATTTTATGCATTAAAAATACTATTCTAGACCTTTCTTCAATTATTTTCCTCAATGGACTTTCTAAGTAAGAAAATAATGTTTTTAACCATGTTTCCCTTTCCTCTTTTCATCCTTAGTGTATTTCTAATGATTCTTTAGAGATTATGTGTGAAAATAGAAAGTCATGGATATTTTTACCTTTCTCTCACTTATTTCACTCTTCTTATTTTTCTCCCTTTCCCTAACCATCCATGGTTTCCAAATGCATTTATTATAAATCTATAGAAATTAGAGGCATTTAATTCAGTGTGTGTGAAAATCATCTCTAACTTCTATCTCCTTCTATTATAAGGAATCATTGCTTTTATGATTCTTAAGGAATGAGATTTTATCACATTCTTTTAAGTTTAAAAGTATCCAATGCATGGGGAATCTAAATTGGTTTCCCCCTTTTATCATATCTCTTTTGATCATTTGATTTTTTCTTCACTATGATTATTTAATATTTTAGATGAAAACATACATATTTTGAAAAAAACACCTTACATTTTATATATAATTTTTGTTTCAAACAAATTTAAATGTTTAAAATTAAAAATTTGGTATCATGTGTTATTTAATGATTTATTTTGGTGTTTCCCCTATGGTTTAATCATTGTTGATGGATTTTATAACAAATAAATCATTATACATTTATGAGAAAAGAGTTTTTTTTTCACGGTGTATTCAAGGGAGACATGTGGGACTTTAATTATTGTCTTATTAATTATAACGGTTGTAATATAATAAATCATACATGATATATGTGTATAATATTGTAAAATTATTATGGTAGTGCTAGATATTTATGTTTTTTCCTAAACAGAATAAATATTTATGATTTATATTCAACTAATGGATGACCCTAATAATGATTTTTCTTTAAATAGTTTGGTAACTCAATCATGATTTAAATAAGGAAGTTAGGTTATCAGTACACATCAATAGTATTAGGGTGGATCCATTATTTATGACCAGTTAACACTTTATCATTAGATTATCTTATCCCACTCCATGATGTGTTGATTCTTCTTCAGAGTTTATTGGGTACGATTTTTTTTAAAAACATATCTATAATTTATAATAGTTTTGAATTGTTATATTTATTGTTAAATGTATAAATAAATTTTACTTGGACTTCAAAATTCTCTTTTATAAAATTTTGTTTGTGTTACCTCATTGATTTCAAGCCAACATGTGTGGTTTTTTTTCAGAAATGAATTTTATAAAATCCATGGTGGTGACCTATTAGACATTATTCTCAATCCATGCATACACAATTTTATGCGTATATAGTTTTGGTTTTATAAAAGGAAGTTAAAATGAAACCATACACCTATTTTAATAGTGTTTCACATTGTTCATTAGAGATATAGTTATGATGATATGCAGGAGGTGCCAAAGGGTCACATGAAGATAAAATTTCTTTTGATAGTTCAAGTATATTTTTCTAACTATTATTGGGATATTTACTAAGAATATATCAACTATACAGACTCTCTATCATCGGTTCACTCTTTTTGATTAAAATCAAGCCCTAACTTTTTTTTGAAAAATCATGTATGGTACACTTTGATTGAATAATTGGTGATGAAAATTTCATATAGTGTTCACATAGAATGAAAAATAAAAAATCTCAGTTTCAAATGGGGTTTAGATAGTTTCATAGAAATAAAGTTCACACGAGTTGTACCTGGAAAAGGGGAATCCAACTATTTCAATGGTGTACACATAGATAAGTTCTATAGTTATATTACATGAAAATTTATTTCACAAGAACATTTAATAATTTCTAGTTTCTATACATATTAATTTTTACTTAACATTTTATAATGTAGGTATCTATATTATCTTGAAAATACATGTAATTATCTCTTAAAAATAGTATAATTGTCTCTTACCTCAATGAATGTAGGTTATATTTCCTGAATGACATAAATAATTGTGTTCAATTACTATATCTTCATATTTTATATTCTATAATTCTTATAATAAGACTTATATTTTATAAAATTGTATATGATATTATTATATTTTCTTGATCATACCATGTTTATATGTTTTCATTTTATATAAATCTAATATTTGGTTTGTTTAAGATTATGTTATTTATTTCACTTATTCCATATTTTTTAGTTTTATTTATAAAGTTTTATTTTTACAAAGAAAGGAATTTATAATATAAGGAAAATTCATTCCAGAGTTGAAATAATAACCAAAGTAAAATTTTAATAATGAAATTAATTGTTAAATAATTTCTATATAGTAAATAGTTAATATACTCATCTCTTTTGATAGCATATATTGATCTAGAATTTGCATTCGGCATTGAGGCATTCCATTTCATGTGTTAGGACATGATCATTTAGGCCTTATTCTTAGAATTTTTCTAGTCCAAACTCCATAATAACACCTCAAGAAAAATATACTGATATAAGTTTGAAAAAGATAATAAAATATTCCATCCACCAACGAGACATTATTACATCTCATTGATATGATATTTTTGAATTTATTATTATGAAATTATAGTAAAAATTAAAACATGAAAAAATCATCCAATTCCTTTCCATTGAATTTTTATCAATAAAAATGAGTCATAAAAAGTATTATCACTCAAATTTTTGGGAATATCACATGGGTCTTTATGGTATATTCTGAATAAATCCACAATCCTCCATTCAATAGATTCTTTGTGACTAATAGAGAAACATCACAACACATATCTTATAATGTCTCCTCATCTAGAAACTATGAGAATATGAATTAGTCAACTTCTCCATCAAAACATTCCAGTTGACTATAATCCATAATTTAATATTATCATGAAAATAATTCCCATAAATATATTTATAATTATCAGATAAAACATTTAAATCATTCTCTTTTAATTTTTTTATTATATATCATCTAGATAATTCAATCTCATATATAAAATTGAATATTAAACCTTATACATAATTTTATCTATGCATGTTGTCTTAGTCACCATAATGTGATGGGATTATATATTGACCACATATGTGGGTCACTATCACTCGGATCACAAAATACATATCATATCATAATAGGATATAGTTAGTACTTTAACTGTAACAAACATAATGTTACGAGATCTATAATTCACAAAGAATCCCTTTAAATTTAAAATTTTATATAATTAATAATCCTTTAATTTCAAATAAATCCATAGTTAGTAGATAATTATAAAAACTTTATTGTGGAATTTTTAATTATATTCATGAAAATTCAATAAATACCATGAATAAGGAATACATTATGAGTCAGAGTTTAGGTATTTCATACATTTTCATCTTCAAAATTATATAAGACTTAAGTCACAGAAAAAAATGTTATTATTTTTATAAGAATTAAGTAACAACATTCATTATTTTATATCAATATTAATGAATTTTGTCTTGACCACTAATGTATAATGTAACATTATGACCTCTATGGGAACTACCACTATTATGAAGATCCATTTAGGGAGATTTAGGATCTCTCATGAAGTGAATTAACAAAGAGGGAAATGTGAGTTGTTCTAAATTGAGACATGGTCAATATAGAATCAGTCTTTACATTTAGAGATCGAATAAATCTAAAAAAACTCCACTCTATTTTATGGTGTGGTGATTAGATAACTCCTACATTGGGTGAAATCTATGATTTTTTCACCAGATAATTCAGCCATGGATATTAAAGGTGATTTCATGTTAAATTTATTTACAACATGATCATGGATGGATTATAAGAAAATTAGATTTTAGTGAAGATGAAAAGAAATAATTATTTTATAAGTTTGATCCAATAATAGCATAAAGGGATATAGTTACACTAAAAGAGGACAAAACAAGAAGCAAAGCTATGGTTACTTAAGTACATCGGTGCGTAGTATAATATGACTACACTATAACATAGATTTTATGGAGTTGTGTAGAGAATATTGTGTTATGATAGAAATCTATATAAAATTGGTACAATACACTATAGGGAGCTGGATGGGGTCTCACTACATCCTATAGAGTCACACTATAAAATAGAGTATCACACCACAAGGGATAAAAATTGATTTTGGTTATGAATATGGAGAAGAACAAGGGTTATAAAATGATCCAAATTTTAGAGGAAATTAAGGTTAGGATGAAATTATTGATCAAGTTGTTGAATCTATTATTTATTTCTTGTACTTAGAGTTTAAGAACAACTTATAGTACAATTAATTATTCTTATTAATAACAAAATAATATCACGAGTAGAGGGATCACAACTATTGTGAATTAATTAATAAAAACCTAATAACATGGGAGAATGTACCATGTAAACCCTTGAATAGTGTGTGTTCTTCCTCACTCTGTACCTCATCAGAAAATCATCTTTTTGGAGATATTTTTTCAATAACTGATGAATGAAAGATGATTTTGAGAGTTGGTGTCTTGTGACTGCTGATTCACCTCCTCTCGGTCATAGTTCACTCTCAATTGATCTTATCAATTATTATGAAATCATTATTAAATTGGTTCTAGGTACCTTTCCATTGGATTTGAGTTTTTGATTTATTGATAATATATTTTTCTTGAAAATATATGTGTATTCCATGAATATAGTCTACAAAAATGGAGTTACACTATTATTTGGAAAGTGTTTCCATATATTGAAGGATAAAATGGTCCAATATCTTCACTATCTTAGTATAGATGTTATTGGTATCACTGAGACTGGTGTATATTTTATTGATGTAGGGATAAAATATAATTTTATTGAATAGAATTATATTGAAGACGACGAGAGAGAACATGATGCATTACTTTCACCCCAAAGAAGAAGGAGTTAATGTGAGTAACGTGTTTGGAAAAAATAAATAAAATTTATAGTTAACCCTATGATATCAATGAGGAAGATAAAAAATTAGTGGGGTAATGGTTATAAAAATTTTGTTTTTAAATTTGAGGATATTTAAATAGGAAAATATTAATCAATGGAATAGTTATTAATTTGAGTAAACAAAATTATAATCTATATTTAAAAACATGGATAAATCCTATAGGATTATGGTGTTATGAAGTGATTAATCCACATTCTCTTGGATAAATTTGATATAAAGATTTCTAATGTTCTTGTATTTATAAAAATAGTGATGTGGAAGATTTATATTTATGAAAATGAAGTTAGTGAGTAATTTTACATAATGAATAAATTTGACAACACCTCCAAGAAACCTAAGGAATATTCGTATAGCACCAAAAACTATTTTTTGGACACTCAAGAATGTAATATCAGTGGTGATTATAGAAAAAATAAAGGGTATAAGGTGATGGACTCACCCAAAAAGGAGAAAATACCCATTTATATTCTTATTTGTGGTGCTGAAAATTTTAATGGTAGTGAGTATTGTAACAAGAAGTGTGTCAAGGCTATGTTAAATGGGAAATCCAAGTTAAATAAAGATACTACAAAAATGAAAGTGTTGAAAAGAAATATTTAATTTCAAATCAGAAGGCAAATCAATGGTAATATTTTGACGAATCTATTTATTACACAAGGAGATTTCTCTTTAAAGGAAGATTTTGGTGCAGTAGAGTCTATGTGAATAAATAATATATATGTTAGTAAAAATTTTATCTCCCTTAATTAAAAAGAGTCCTTGAGTTAAGTGGGATTTAACCTGATATTCAAATAGGTAAACTAAAAGAGACATTAAAAATATAAAACACTTTTAATTATAATGGGGAAATTTGTGTGAGGTGTGATGAACCTAGAAACACTTCCCAAAACGTTTCTCACTATTATATAAGAACAATTAAAGTAAAAGAACTAATATAACCCTAAAAATATAAAGAGTAATTAAGAGTAAGTAATAGTGGTTGAGGTTACATATAAATATGGAAAAGGACAAAAGTATTGGTTACTAAATAAAGGTTTCTCCTCAAATAATATTAACAATAAGTATCTCTTGAAAAATATAAATAGGTATGATAAAGGAGACATTACTAGTAGTAGTTATTGATTACTCAATATTGGAGTACATTGATTAGAAAAAATTGCTAAAAATAAATATAAACATATAGATGTTTTATTTGTCCATTGGATGAAGAAAAATATTTTAAGTATTTATCTGGTCTGTAATAGCAAGAATGGGGTAATATATTTAAAGGATGGATGTATCATAAGTAGATTTAATGATGACTATTGGTTCCAAAATTACACTTTATGATTCAAACAATTAGTTTTGTGAAAACCAAATCCACCATCCAACTCAACGGAAAACTCCAGGAATGATAAGGGTTGTAAGTGAAAGTTCATAGATGTGTGTATAAGATTAGAATACACACGCAAATTAATTTCACACTAAATATGATGAGATTTACCCTACCTTCATCAAATTTGATATGGATGGCCAAGAAAATTGCACACAATATGTAGGGTACATGTGTAAGAAATCATCTTTGCGTGCAAGAGGTCGATTCATTCATAGAACACTTTCATTCCAAAGACAACATCAAACTCCTAATTGCACTTCCAAGTACCATCAAAAAGGCTGATTCTACATATAATTCCTCTTCTGTGACTGGAGAATTACATGATCATCACCAATTATTTTGGATATAAATAGAAGTTCACCCTCATCTTCGTGTTGAACCTCCGAAAGACAAAGCACCACTCGAAAGAATGTAAGACCTATCTTGCATGAAATCAAGAAGAATAGATCACCAAGGGAATATAATGTTTCATGGAACAACTCCCATGGGACCATGGCCAATAATTGAGTAATCCTTTCCTAATATCTTTCAATCCATGTCCAGACCATGTACGGTTCTAGCCTATGAGAAACAATACCCTTGTTCACAACACCCATTCTAGCACACTTTTTCCCCCATTTCCTCAATGGACTAATCTTGTGTTAGAGACCTTGTCTTGGAAAAATCTTTTATGCATCCTTCCAAACTTGTGCGCAACAACATTTTAGTCCCCTACCTGATGTCCCATATCCCTTCCCTGCATTTTATTCTATGCACGGGTACTCTAACCTCAGATTATTCTATGCATGGGGACTATAATGTAGACCTCGTGATTAGATACTCCTCCATATAGTCAATACCTAGAATTCCCAAAGTCATTCCCCACCCAGTGGAACATGAGAGGCAGTCAAGAAAGTCCAATGGGTAGGGAGAAAGTGCCCCATGTCTGAGTTATATGAAGTAAAAATACCTAGTCCCAATATCCTTAACACACGATGTTAAACTATAACATTATCCTATGAAATAAGCATAGGATACTCCGTGTGTAAGTGGCATGGTAGGGTCTCCAATATATCTACCATAAAAAGGACTGATATCATCATCTCATGGAATTATATCCTCCCCACATGGAATTATATCCTCCCTAGGAAGCTCAATATTTAATCCCACCCCATCTCTCATTAGAGAATCTTTCATGACATGGGAATTAAACATAATTCTTCCTCTTGTTTCTCACACTGATCATGATTGAAGTGGTCTTAGAGGTTGGTAGTGATCATGAAATCCTCCCAATCGATCATTTAGTATGATTTCATGTGTAATATCAATCCCCCATTTAAATGGTCATCCTTGAGAGTGTAATCCTAGAAAACCATATCCATCCCGTGGGTTGATTTCACCCATAATCCTGAACCATTATAAACAAAATAGGTTTAATTAACAACTAACTAGGATACGTAGGAACCCTCTTTTAGGTCTAGACCCAACATTTTCATCCATACTGGTTTTCTCTAGCTTGCATCCTAGTAAGATCATGCTCCTCACCTTGGAGACCTCGTCTCCTCAAGGCCCCTCAGGGAACTCAATTTGTAATTGCTACACTAACTCCAACCAAGAGAAATCCTCTTGCGAAGGGAAGATTCCAAATGTAATACCCACACCATCAATCATCGATTCTCCCTTCACAATGTGTGCATCCTTGTAACATAAAATTAAAATGAATGGATTAGTCCTATCACACTACCCTAAACTGCGGCATCAAACTACGTGAGTTTTGATCCCTATGTTCTAAACAAGGTACATTGAATGACTCTTTTAGGTTCAATCCTAACACATGGTAAACATAAGTGATTCCTCATAGGGATGTACCTACCTTATCCACATCTATAGGTGTACGATCAACCTTCATCGTGTGACATATTCCCTTTATGGGACACGCCTCCTAGATCCAAATCTACAAGGTGTTATGATCCATCCATTGGTAAATTTACAGGTGTAACATATTCCCTCCTAGGGTCATACCTATTTGATCTACCTCGATGTGGTGTCTTAAATAATAAACTCTATATCCAAAAGATGTTAAATCCGTGCCTTGATTCACCTCTATAGGTCATTCTGATCCAACCATTGATAAATCATTCAGGTGCTCTCTACTAGGGATTTACCTCTCAGATCCACCCCTAGGGGTGTTCTTATTAACATTCATGGTGTCAAATCTTACCTCATAGAGATACACCTCCTTGATCCACCACCATGGGGTGTTTTGATCAATCCACTATGTCTTCACAAGATATTAAACTTGTGACCCCAAATACATACTTCCTTAAAAACATGGGATTTCTGAGGTTAAATCCATGGTTGATATACACCCATAGCGTCAACTATATCTTGAAAAAAATGGGATCCTCAGGGTGAAATAATTAGAAGATATACGCCATCGGTGGAAGATACCTCATTAACAATACAAGATGCCTTTGGTTCTATGCCTAAGATGCTTCCTTGAGATGCCCTCCTATGAAGAAGAATACAAGTGATCAATTTTTACCAGATTCCAAACATTACATCAATGTCCAACCTAACTAATCTTCTGACATAAGGTTGAATACCTATTAAGACCTACTAGAATTTCCATATAGGAGAATTGTAATTAACTGAAGTCCACAAAGATATGACATTGGGAATGAGTTCCACGAACATGTAAATACTATATGACGGAGACCCAGACATAGAAACAATATTTGAGGAGGAATCCATGGAAGGAAGAGCTGACATCCCATCATCCCATTTTAATTAAGGAGCATACATTGCTGATGAAAGTGATGAAAGCATCCTACCTTTTGATGGTTGTAATGTGATGTAACAAGTTGTCCTGTGCACATTCACACATAGGAAGTGCGCCCTAGTGAAAGCATCAAAAATAGTAATGGTGAACCTAAAGGGGTATTATTTTTCTAATATAGGGACTAGTAGCATTTGAGACATCATGAAAATAGCATGTCACTAAATCTAAATATTTGGAATCGGGTCCACCAAGAGAATAGTGGGACTAGTGTGGTACTCACCATAAATTGGGTTAGTATACATTGCACATTCTTGGTCTACAACATCATCAATATGAATCTATATCTCAACCCATGGAAGATTGGAAGATGATGGGGAATTGGGAATTACTTACCTTGTGTCAATACTGATAGTTGAATCCACATAAATTTTCTAGATTCTGTTCACAGGAAATCAACAACCCAACGCCTGAAAATTTAGGGGTAGGAGAAATTCTAAGCATAAATCTCATAGGATAATATGTCCACTACCACTTCCTTCATGACCTCATCTGTTGGGTTACCATGCCCCATATCGCTCGTATAGATTATTCAATGGAGGGTGATGGACAAAATCATATTCTGGTATGAGAGGGAGGGGGTGATTCCCACTAGGTACATGGCTCGCCAAGACATGGAGGCTTTAACACCTTACTAACATTGCCACCCCCTAGTGCTGCTTAAGAGAAACCACTCACAATTCTTACAGATAATCACTTTAGGAGACTCTCCCTAAAGAGATCCCATGAATATATCCAATACACTGAGTAGGTGGGGGATGATCAAGTCTCCTCATCTATGACTACCACATAGGAGACTCCAAGGAGGGATCCAAATAGGCCCTATAATCACCAGTAACGAATGCTATTTTGGACCGAATAACTGGTGTACTTTACCCTTGCTCTTCTGGTCCCGGTATAAAACACCTAAGGTCAAAGTTGGGTGAAAGTTCTAGAGAATACACATCAAGGGGAACCATATTCTACAACTCCAGTGGCCTCTTCCATCATCAGTGCATTCTACCAGATTCCTTCAATGAATATAAAGAAACCTATATTTTCCCAGTTGGGATCGAGACCTCATCCACCTCAGAGGTAGGCTAGTTTGACTCTATTAATAACTAACACCACCAATGGTTGTTATGGTTTGACTTGTGATGTTGATCTTTAGTTTGTAGGTCCTCCCTATATGGACACCAACCAATGTGGTGGTCCTCCTCTCTCTTTTAATCAACATAAAGGTCCTCCCCATGTTCCCACCGATCAAAGTGGGGGATCCCCATATTTTATTGATAATCAATATGGAGTACCTCCCCATACTTATGCTTCCCAACAAGAAGGTGCTCCCCATGTCACAACCAATTAGTTTAAAGGCCCCCTTATACCATTCCCAGCTCAAGAAGATGTCCTCCTTTTTCCAGCATCAATCAAAGGGGAGGTCCTACTAGATTTACCGACAAATAGTACAGAGGTCCTCCCCATAATATCATCTTTATACAACATGGATTTCCTCCCTATGTAACATCCAACTAGAGTGGATACCCTCACCCCTCGTTCGACCTTCATCATAGAGGTCCTCCCCATTTCCACTTAGATTAGTATGAAGTTCCTCCCCCACTTCATCCCGTCCGCATGGTGGTCCTCCCTATGTTATCACCAACCAAATAAAAGGTCCTCCTTGAAAAACAACAACTGATATAGAGGCCCACAACATATCCCAACCAACCAAGGTGTAGATCCTCCCAACTTTATCAACAACCTGTATGGAGGTCCTCTCCATACCATAGAAATATCCTTCCATGAAGAACCATTATGGGGTGGAAGATAAAACCACTTCAGTCAAATGAAAAAACCTGAGAAACATCAAGTTATCATAAGCCCCACCAACCTCTCAGATTATGAGGGGGAATCCAACTTGGTGAACGGACTTTAACCCCTATATTCAGTATTAGAGTATGGGGAAGGATCATGGTTGGTGAAGTTTTTCATCCTGGAAGGTGAGATCCAAAAAATCGCCAACTCCCTCCACAGGTATATGTAGGTGGAGGAAGTTCTGTCTCTCTTCAAGGATCTCATGGTACAACTATTTCCATTGTCTCTAGTCTCTCTATCCAACACTACCCAAGATAATGGAGAGTTTTTCTGGTCCTGGTTGACTTCTTCAAATGGTGAACTACCTGAAGATCCATCGATGAGCACTACTGCCCTTACAAATTAGGAAGCAAAAAACACTGAATCCTATAAAGATGAGATAATGTGGGTTGTGACACCATTAAGAGATGACCCAAAATGTAGTCAATAGATAAATCATGACACAACATCCAAAAAATTTTAAGTAATTAATAAATGAGTTATAATTTAAATAAATTAATATTATGAAATATCTTTTATAAAACTATTTGATTTTATTTATTAAAAATTAAATTTGATTACTTTCATGTCATTTTTTTGACACATGATGAAATATTAAAATAGTATAAAATAATTATACTTTTATAAAAATACAGTTTTCAGGAAATGATATTTTCTAATATATTATTTTAAAAAATAAATAATAATTCTTTGTAATATTAAAGTAATATATTGTTATAAATTAATTTTTTATAATTATTTTAATTAAATTAATAAGAGGATATATTTTTTTATTAAAGATTAAAATAATAACATTAATTATAAAAATAATTTTAATAGTTAAGAATATTTATTTGAAAAAGAAATATTTGTTATAAATATATAAAATTATATTATGATTTTTCATTAATAAAATTTTAGAATTTATAAATATATATAATCTTATAAAATAATTGTGTGCATATATATATATATATTATGAAACAATTTATTGAAACAATAAATGTGTCAAAAAATCAAAGAGATAAATAAATAACGGTAAAATTGGGAATAGGTGTCCATTTGTGAGGCATCACGAGTTTGGGGGTTTCATCCAGGGAGAGGAATTACAGAATGAGTGAAAGAAAATGCTAAGGGAGAGTTCAAGACAAAGCTGAGTTCAAAGCTGAGGTCTTCATAGGGGAGTTCGAGAAGTACTGTCAACCGACGAGGATGGTCCAAATATCGGTTGCAGTTAGGTTTTCGAATTCACACATCAGAATATAGATCTGAGGTTTCCAAGTAGAATAGTTGTTCTTCATCTTTGGTATTTAATATATGTGAGGAAGGTTTTGTTTTAGTTTCTAGGCATACTATTTTCTTTAACTCTGAAGTTTTTGAATTTTTTCTTCCATAGGTTTCAATAGTGTGTTCATCTTTCATTTTTTCCTCTCGTTTTCATTAACTGTTGTCCCATTATACAATTGTGGTTGCAATTTTATATTGAATATGTCTTGTTATCAAAATTTTATATTATTATTTTTTATGTTTTGTGGTTGTTTTCCTTTAATATGAATCTAATACAACAAATTTATATACATATAGATTAATTGTTTTCTAAATCTACACATTCGTCTTGCTCTGAAAACTTGTAATTGTCCTTATTATGAAATCTGGTAGAATACCTTCTGGTCCACTTTATCCACTTGTATTTTTTAACTCACTACATAGTGGGGAATTTTTGGCTACAAAATCCATTTAATCAGGTGTGTAAATGCAATTTTTCTAGGAAAATCATTTTGGAGTCCGCAACAATAGAAGTTCTAGCAATTCAAGTAAGGGAAAAGTATACATTCAATTTCAATGTTTTGTCTCTATACTTACATACCCATAATTTTGAATTAAAATATATATAAATATATGTGTAATTTAAAGATATTTTTATCAAATATATATATATATATATATATATATATATTTATAAGTATTTTTTTCAAAACCAAGGATTATTTATTTCATCCTTATATATATATGTAAGAGAGTTTATATTTTTTTTAATTTAAAATTTAACATTTCTTTGATTTTAATTATGTGCGTAAGGGAAATTATTATCTTTTGTTTTAAAATAATTATTTTTAAGTCAAAGAAATTTAAATATTTCAACTTATAATTATTTTAAATTTATACTTATTATTACAGAAAAATATAGTTATACCCAAATATTATTTGTGTAAGGTTGATTATCAATTTTATTTTCAGATTTTATTAGTAAGGAGGTATATTTATTTTCACCAAAAACATATTTCAGTTTTTTCTTCCATGTGGGATTTTATTATGTTTTTTAACATAATTATGTGATATTATTTTTATACATGTTAAAATTATAATTCCCGATTATCAAATTAGTAAGGAATCAAATTATTTATTTTAATTTATGTTTTATAAAAAATAAGTTTTGATTAATGCTAAATATTTTCCAAGGGATATCTATGTTTATAAAAGTTTCATTTAAATATGATTTTAATCTTCTATTATGTGTGTTATAAATTTAATAATATATATATATATGGGAAACAAGTTCTTTTATTTAGAATTTAAATTCTTGGTTATATATATATAAGGATGAAATTATTAATGTCATGTTAATAATTTTATTGTCATATTTTTAAAAAGAATGAATAAAAGATTAAGTATGTCACCATGTTATATTGAAATTATGGACATCACATTTTCATATAGTAATGGTCATTTAGAAATTTATAACATAGGTGATTTATTACTTAATTTTAATTGTTTGATTTTAATTTCAATTTATCAAACTATGTTCGATTTATAAATAAATAAAGATATATATATATATGTGTGTGTGTGTGTGTGTGTGTATATATATATTTATGTATATATATATCTACCTATTTTTATTTTTATGGACTTAATGTAATTTCTAACCTTATAATTTTATATAAGGTGATTTTTTATTTCTATTTTATCAATGGGTTTTGGAATTGTTTTCAATCCATCCATTTATGATTTATTTACAAAGAAGTATACATATAACTTTTCAAATGAAATAGTTTTATTTAATACACACACACACACACATACACACACATATATATATATTACACTTGATGTTTATATATGTATGTATGTGTATATGTTATCTTATGTGAAAGAACTATAGTTTTAACATCAATATACATGCATGTGAGTATGAAAATCATGTTTTACAAAAATTAATGTTAACAAATGATTATATGTATGTATATTTTATGTAAAACAGTTATATACATATATATGAATGATTTGATGTAAAACTATTTTTTCATGAAACTTGTCTAGCCAAGTAATTTATTTTTACAAAATGGACATCTAAACTCAAAGATTTAAAGAAGCTTCATGGAACTTATGATAAAAAATGAAAGTTATAATGTTTTAAATTCCAAAGCATCACACCAAGATATTATAAAGGCTGGGTATGGGGATTGAACCTAAAAAACTTATGGTGCTTTTTTATAATTTGGATGGGTGCAACTAGATAGCATCCCAATGCATTGGGTGATGTTTATCATGAACATGTTATGATGGGTGCACCTAAATAGCACTCCGATTCATTGGGTAAAGTGTTAATCTCAGGAGATGTTATGTATGATTCACGATAGGTTTATCACAAAGAACAATATGGTACATAGAAGTTTTATACTAAGCACATTGTGGGATAATGGAGTAAACCCAATCCATCGTGGGATTATGTCCACCATGTATTAGGATTGAACCCAGAATCTACGTTATTATCCAAGTATCCTCTTAGAATTAATTCTTATAAGTTTTCAAGTGAATTCGCTATAATTTTACGAATTAATGAAGTTGATTTTACAAATTTTATATATATCGTAGATCAATGAGTTGTTTTAAAATGTTAATATTCTGTAAAATTATAGTTTTCAAAATTATATGAGAATTATTATTATTTTTCAGTGAATTGAAAACTCTCTTCTAAGAATTATTTTAGAAAATTATATGTTTTAAATGTATTATTTTACAATAATATTTTCAAAACCCCTTACTAGGAATATTTAATACTCACCCCTTATTTTAAATTATTTTTCTAGAGGTTTAGTAGAGTTTAGGGTGGATTTCACTTCAATTAAAGAGTTAGCACATGTGAAGTCCTTTCTTATATTTTTTCTTCTGTTCTGTAAATTTTGGTTAATTTGTACGGTTTTTTTAATCCACCAAAACCTAGACTAGAAAAGGTACCCTGTTGTGTAATGTGTTGTGTAATTATTTAGTTTGTTAAAAAAAATACACAACATGTTTTAGGAACCTGCTTTGGGAAACTGGGGCCCGGGTCTTTATACATGTAGCGGTTCCTCTTCCATCAATCTAGCCACCATGTCAGTCCAAATCAATGCTTCTACCTATCTCTTAACCAACACTAATTGAATCTTGGGCCTACACAGATCTGGGAACCACTTTTGAGAAAGAATTTGTATGGGA
This sequence comes from Viscum album, assembly GCA_963277665.1. Taxonomy (NCBI): domain Eukaryota; kingdom Viridiplantae; phylum Streptophyta; class Magnoliopsida; order Santalales; family Viscaceae; genus Viscum; species Viscum album. The sequence continues at coordinate 447,062,622 of OY728134.1, forward strand.
AAATCTGGATGATGATGAGTTGTCAGTGGTATTATGGCTGAATGAAACCTCCAACTTTGATATCTTAGAGTCCCTCACTGAGGTATAGGCTACGGGTTTTGTTTGAACTATATGGGTGATGATTCAAAGAATTTGTGACTGTAAGTTGTTCTACCCAGAAATTTGGTAGAACTTCGACAACATTGATCATCAGTGCCAAATGTTTGAGTATGAAGCACTCCCAGTGGCTCATCACACTATGTCACCTGACTACCATTGGACTCTCCAACAAAGATATTCTAATAGCCTCATGATTCTACATATAATCATGGAAGAGTAATCCTAACATGTTTATATCTGGGGATAGGGATAGTATTCCTCTCTCCATTCCATCCCTATCCTATGAAAAACTTACTTAATAATTGATATTTTGGATTTTCCTCTCTTATAGTTACAGTGAACATGGTTTTTTTCGAGTAACATGAAAATAGGGACTTCGATATAGGGTATGATAAGGAAAAACCTCCCCTTGTGGTATCAAAATATTAATCAGACCCTCATAAAGATGTCCAAAATCACCTACAAAGGAAGATGCTCAATATTAGAGGTAAATTCGCATCATTACCATCTGGTTGGAACATAAAAAAGGGAAAGGGACAACTCAATCCATCAGATCCTTTGGATATTTGACAGAAGAAAGAGGCTGATCCTACCATTGATTTCCTCCTCTAAGAGGTCGTAGATCAAAAGAGGATCATCGATGCGAGCATTATTGAGTGGTACTTAGATTATGGAACTCCTCTACATGATATTATACGTCATCCAAATGGTACAAAAGGGGAATCCATATATCCTCCAATCAAATTTCTCATTTTTGATCCCTATAACACCATACATCTAGATAGAGTGGAAGCCGGAGTTAGTGGAAAGAGACCAAGATATTAGTCACTGAATTCACCTGACAAGCATGATAATCTTTCTCAGGACCCAGATCGAGCCACTCCATGAGCCACTGAGCCTTATTACCAAGTCAAAGATCTTATCAATGCATTGGTGGTTAGTAATACTCATCATGAAAAGGATCCATACCATGATTATTTGATAGAATCTATCTTCTCTCACCTCAAATACCTAGAGAAATGATAGGTGGGGATCCCACATAATGACTAGCCATACCCATCATGGGTAGATGACATGCGAGCACCCCCATATTTTGGGAAACATTGCTTTTACCAATTATAGTGGATGGGAGACCCACTGTAGTATTTGGTCCACTTCATCTCAAGCTGCATACCCATGTTGGGAACCCCAGAGCACCAGGTGTGCACTAAACTATGATGTTTCTTATGACATTGGAAGGAACTATGTTTGTATGGTATAACCAGTTGCTCATCAGTTCTATTACTATTTAGGAAGACATCTACATGAAATTTCTCTAGAATTTCTGCTCCGCCAAACATAAAAAAATCATCATAGACCTCTTGAAGTGAAAGGAAAAGCATTATGTTTATGTCACATATTTTTCCACCATATGGAAGGGCCTCATGTATTCAATAGACATGCCACCGAAAGAAGACATGTTGATAATGATTTGTGTGGGGGATTTCAAGACTGAGTTGATCCCTACCCTCATCACTCAACAATTCCTAGGTGGTTTTTGGGATTTCTCTGACATGGATCAACATCAGGAGGAAGCCTTGTGATAGGCTATGTAACTGTGTTTGCTTCCTCCTCTAGAACATGGGAGAAGAACCTCCAAAGAAGAGTCTTAAAATGTAGTATAGGTGGAGGCCCTTGAAACACTAGAGTTTTCGGACCATCTGACTGAAGAACCTCACCAAGTGCTTAATCCTTATAAGGTGCATCTTTTCAAAGCAATGAATCATCGGGCACTACCTCGGTAATCATAACCCCTAGATAAAAGAACATGTCTATAACCCCTCATCAGGCTCCATCCCCTCGTCATGGGTAGGCTCCCAATTTACCCTTACTAGATTATAGGAACTAAAGTTTTTCCTTCAATGATTCATAGGTTCCTAGTTATTTCCTCGGTGCCCTGGAATAGGGGATTATAAAGTTATCATAGTGTAAGAAGACCCATGAAACTAAATGTACTAATCACTCTAACCATTTACCTTATCATTGGATCCTTGGAAATACCATCAAGCAATGATATGTGTTAAATTATTGGTTCCAGGACAAAGCAGACAAATTTTGGTTCAACCTGGGTAATGTCTCAAAAAAGGTGGCACATATCTCTGCTGATCCAAAAAATGACAGGGAGGGATCATGTGAATAGAAACAAGTTTCCAACTATGAGAGTCAAATGTATGATGATTATTTGTCCCGTAGTGTAGATATTGAGCTCCATGTAATTATTGATGACCACTTAGGCATATATAAAACCCTTTATGTCACCGAAAATTCCCTAGATACTTTTTCTGCATCTGGCTCACAACCTTCTATGTCTCAGAAGAGTAGGCGCCGACGACTGAAGGAAAAGAAAAGTACCCCATCGATGCCAAATCGATACTACACTCATAGTGATTTCATGCCTCTATAATTGGGAATCAGGAACATGGTACACCTAGTATAATAAGAACCCTTTGATAACGAGAAGGAGTATCCCTCCATGAACACAGTTGAGTTGGTAGATCCCTTCATAGTCCTCTATGGTGAGTATTATCAAGTAAGTCCCCCAAGTGCCTATGGTTAATGTCGTAAAAGAGGAAGTGGAGGAAATGAGAAACACCAAAATGATTAGGAAAATTACTTAAGCTAAGAAATACATGCTGTTGAGACAAAAAAATTATGATTCATTGATCTTAGTAGGTACAGTCTTCCCAGCCTACCCTTTAAAACACATCGCCACATCTAACCATGCTAATTGACTGGGTGGAACTACTGTAGCCGAATCATGATCAGATAAATCCAACTAAATCCATGCCTCATCTAGAAATTAGTCATCCTATATAGGTTTTTTCCGAGTCAGCTGATGAGAAGCAGGACATTTCTATCACTAGATATAACCTGATGGTACAGTCAGCAACACTCGTCATGGATCCGGCCGAAGGGCGACACCCTATGTGCTAAAATGTGTGTTTGGAATGGAAGTACAATGTACCAAAGAATCTCTACAACATAATTGAAATTATCTCAATTCTTGAGGATCTATTTATGTCAAAATAGATGCATGAGGATCTCCCATAGGATTTTAAGAGCCCCCACAAATTTCAAGAAGAGGAAGTAGTCATAGAATCCTACTTTGTAGAAGAGGTCAATCAAGAAGAATGTAAAAACATAATCTCATTCACCCAAGTGGATTAGGGATCCCTCCTGTAGAGGCACATTAGCTTTCTATACATTACATGAAAATTAAATGGCATGTAAATCTTTCACTACTTGGAAGACATAGATTCTAGGATCAATATCATCTTGACCTGGATTCTCCATAAGCTGGGGATCATTGAAGCAGACTTGAGGCCCTATGACATGAAGATTCAAGGTTACGATATTAATGAGGAGATACTATGTGGTATTATTTATTTGATAAACTATTTTAGTTTCTTGGTAGCGATCAATGAGTTAATGGTCGTCTCATAGGATAATTCCTTTAACATGTTGATGGGTAGGACTTGGTTTCATTTTCATGCAGTAGTTCCCTCCACATATCCCAAGGCCTCAAGTACTCCCTAAGTGTTCAGGTAGGAATACTCCCAGGTGATGCATCTCCCTTTGAATATCATGAATCCTGCTATCTGGATGCTTATTATTATAAGAGAAAATAAAATAAGAATTAGAACAATGAGTTTAAACCCACAACCGATGAAGCTAGTCCATGGTTGTACATGGATGACTCTTTAATCCTCCCAGTCTACCAATTGTAAGCCATTATGATAGAATTGGGGAGTTGATTCATTATTTCTGAGAATAAAGGGCACTATGTACCTAAGTACACGGAATATTGAAAGATTACCACATACTCATACACATTCTAGGCACGGGTGATACAAAAAATCTCTACCCTAGTGAAGTATTAAAAGGTTTTCCCTATGAACATCATTGAACATAATAATCACCTGATTTTTGGGTCAGGTTAAATCCACAAAATCCAAATTTCCACCATTTCTTTGTCATCGTGCATGGTCCCCATAGTCTAAGGCTTGATGGGCTCAACATGACATCCTATATCACCAGGTTTTAACAGATCAGGATTCTCCTAGTGATGATTATGTATCCCCCAAAGCTGACACCATTGATCCCCTAGAATTAGCTAGCTTCGATGAACTGTCTCCTTCAACTAATTCCCCTACTCAGATGAAAAAAAGGATTTAGAAGAGGCTCCTCTAAAATTTTAAGATGGAATCTCCACCAATTTTGATGAGTCAGTACAGGTGAACCTCGGTACCAAGGATGATATGAGGACAACACTAATTAGTGTATCCATGCCTCTAGAGGAACAACAATAGTATGTGGATTTGATAAAGAAAAATGGTGAAACGTTTTTTGGGAGTTAGGAAGAGATGTCAGGACTAGACCCTAATGTAACAATTCTCTATCTTGGTCTCCCAGTGATTCATCATGGATTTAAGAATCATCTTAGAAAAATGAACCATTATCATGGTTCCATGGTTGAGGCCAAGGTTGATGAACTTATTATAGTCAACTTATTCATGAAAATTCAGTACCCCAAGTGGCTAGCCAACATCATACCCATCAGGAAGAAGAACATGTTTATTATAGTTTTTATTGACTTCCGGGACCTCAACCTCCATTTTATGAAAACGTATTTCCCCTTATGGTGATACAGTTTTCGATCAATGCCACTACTAGGTTCAAGTCTCTATCTTTCAGGGATGGATACTCCTAAAACAACCAGATCTTGATGTCCACTAATGATAATGAGTCTACTGCCTTTAGAGTTCCAAAAGGAACATTTTTCTTTTAGATAATTCCTTTAGGTATCAATAATGGAGAAGAAAATTATTAGTGGGCCATGCAACACATATTCAAAACGATCCTTGGGATGTTAATGGAATTCTATGTGGAGGACTTTGTGGTCAAATACCACCACCATCAGGACCATCTCAGAGATGTTGAGAATCTGTTCATCTTTCTATGCTCCCAACATTTGAAGATGAACCCCTCAAGGTGTGCCTTCAGGGCCACCTTTAGGAAGTTTCTTGTCTTTTTCAACAGATACAATGGACTCAAGATCGATCAAGAGAATATCATATCCATAAAAAATATTCCACCCCCTGAGAAACCTCTTGGATCTCTGAGGTCTCTAAGGGAACATGGAATATATACGACGATTCATCATGAATCAAGACAGAAAGTGTATGAATTTTTCTAGGATCATGAGAAAAGGTACCCCCTACTAATGGGATGATGAGTAGTGGATCACCTTCAAGGATATCAAGAAGTATCTGATACAACCTCTGGTTATTATGCCACCCATCTTAGGGAATCCCCTAGTCATTTATAGGACCTCCATATAATGATCCCTCAATACCCTTATCACCCATAAGAATAATGAATTCAGAGAGAACAGTTTATACTATCTCAGTCATATGCTCATTAACACGAATTCTAGATACTCTCTTATTGAAGAGAGCTACCTCACAATGGATTTCTTATTATAGAAGATGTGACATTATCTTCAACATAATTACATTTATATTGTGTCTTTAGTGGACATGCTAAAGTATAATTTTAATCATCCCATATTGATGGGATGACTAGCATGGTGAGAATTAATCCTTTATCAGTTCAACATTAGATCTATAATGCAGAAATACATCAAAGGAAAGGCCTTCGAAAATTTCTGGACACTCATCTGGCACTCAAATAAATTCATGTGGATGTTAATTTCCCCGAAGAGTCCATTATTTAAAGGGATCATGCTATATTGTGATAGAATATGCATTTCAATGGTGCGTCCTAAAGCCCAATGGGTAGAAGTATCAATGATCCCTATCTCAATAGAGTGGGTCTGCGGATCATATTTCTCACTCCTTCATAGGTTGTCTTACCATATTAATTTCTTCTATCAGAAGACTTCACCAACAATGAGGCAGAGTATCAGTCTCTCATAACTGGTCTCAAGATCATCCTCAAAATTGATGTCCCCCACTTTCATGTGAATGGGGAATCTGATTTTTTCATCAAAGAAAATCAATGATGACTATACCATCATAAATAAAGAACTTGTGCCCCTATTGGAGAACACTCTACACTTGTTGACCTAGTTCCCATCTCAATTAAAAGTTACTCATGTCTAATGATCATAGAATAGTTACTATGACACCTTGGATAGTCTATCCATATCTCTTACAGAGCCTATTAGGATGACTTTTTCATTCATGTGGCACATCAGAGGTCCATCACTCCCATCATTCTAGATTATGATGATAATTAACAGGTAAATCAAATAACTATCATTGCTTTTATGTTAGTACCCATGTATCCCACTATGGTAGAGAAAACCTCTAATTGGACATCTCCTTTAATCAGGTATCTTTAACATGGTATCCTCCTTCCAGAATGATTTGAGTGTGAAAGAATATTTCATCTCAGAGTGCGGTTCACCCTTCATAGTAGGCCTAACCATGGAAGACTCTCTAAAGACATGGATTTTAAGGAATTATCCTATAATGAATATAAAGAGTTGAAATTCCCTAGGGTATGTAGGAATTTAATGCCGGATCTTGTGGTGTCCATTAGACAGGATTGAAGCATTCCATCTAGATTGGATGTCTAGGAAACTTATTTGATGCCATGGTCCATGGATACATTGAGTATGATATAAGGTATCAATCATTTCATATTCATGCTAACTTTTTTTCATCAAATATAGAGCCCCTTCACACCACAATGTATTCTTGGCCCTTTTCAATTTGGGGAATCAATGTCATGGGACCCTATACACCAGTAATAGCTCACTAATGTATTTTCATTCTAACCATGATGGATTTTATCTCCAATTGGGAAGAAGTGATTCACCTTATGGAAGTCAAGGATCGAGTAGTGATCGAATTATTGAGCTCCCATGTCATCCAATGATCCGGAGTCCCTCACACCATTCTCACTAATAATGAAACCAACTTATATGATAATAAACTAATTTTTTTTACTCCAAGTATAATATATTGTCAAACCATACTTCCTGCTATAATGCATTGTAAAATGGAAAGATTGAGGCATTTAAAAAAACCATCTCTAATGTTTTGAATAAGATTGTGGTCCAAAACAAGAATTGTTTGCCGGAAATGCTACCCAACATCCTCTAGGTCTATCCAATGATGACCCAAAATTCCACCAAGGTGACTCCATATTCCTTGATGTATGGAACATAGGTACTCATTCCCACTATGGTTTAGTTTCCATTACTCTGAACAATTTTCTATTACTAGAAAATCTCCAAAAGAATGGGAGAATTCCATATATAAGGGTCTAAGGACATCTAAGAGAATAGTTTACAATTATTACACAATCTATAGAGGCACCAAAACAAGATGATGAGAAAATTCAATAAAAGGATTCACCATCGCTCTTTCCTCTAGGGTGACATAGTACTAGCCCTTCGAATGAAATGATACCTAGAAATAATCCACAAAAGTTGGAACCTATATAGGAAGGACCTTGAATCATTCATAAATTCTATTCCAATAGAATAAACTCCTTGATCACCATAGATGGACATTGCATTACTCCTTCAACCAACACCATGTTTCTTAAGAATTACTTCTCATGAGGAGCGCCATGCATCCTAGTTTCATTAAGTTAAACTTCACAACCATCATCATCCACACCATAAAGTGTTCAAATGAATGTTCACATACCAAAAAAAATGCTTAACTATGCACTTGGTCCATGAAAAATTATTTTAAACTATTATCAATGGTCCAAGATCTATAACCCTAAACTAGGTGTTTAAGTCCAAAACTATGAATTTTAATTGTATACAGGTTTTATCTAGGATGTGCGGTTTGGTGTTAGGCCACCTTGGTCCTCATTCACATTATATTTGTTAGGAAACTATGTTACACATACCCATTTGAAAACTTACCCCATCATGGTCTAAACTCTATGTCCTTAAACTAGGAGTTAATGTCCCTGATGCATGATGTTAAAATGTGATTTGAGCCTAAAAAAATAGGGATTCTCCTTAAACACATAAGATATGGTTCATACCCTATTTTAAATCAATATTCCTCATAAAAATAGTATGAGATGGTGAACAAAGCTTACCCCATGCCTAGAGTATGTTGTGCCTCACGATAATTGTGGGTTACCTTAGTTCCCTCAGTAGACAAGATCAACCACACTAGAATTAGTCATTTACCATGCCATGTTCCAAAACTATGTGTGGATTTATTCCAATCCTTATGGGATTCATTACAACCCCCAAATATTCTGTCTTTAGGACCAGTTGTGAATTTGTCAACCCTTTAACCCCTTGGACTTAGTTTCGATAAAAAAATAATGACCTTAAACTGTATACAATCCGTCTGAAGGCATGTATATGGTGGTAGGCCTCCTAGAACCTAATTCACGTCAGATTTTTCAGTCCACCATGCCTCCTTGCCCATTTTGAGAATCCAGTTACCCTTGGTCTAAACACTATGACATTAAACAAAGAGCCCGTGGTCCAAGAAACAAGACGTTAAACTATTTGCAATAGGTCCAAGACCTATGACCTTAAATTATTTACATCCCCTATAGTCCAAGTTGTATGAATTCAAACTTCATAGACTAATTTCCTCAATGCATGACTTTAAACTAAGATTCTACCCCATAAAAATCACGAATCCTCTTAATAAGAGATTATTCATACCCCATGCCCTGAATATGGGATGCTCATGATAACCCTGAGTTGCCTCAAATTCCCTCATTAGAAGAGATCACTCCAATAAGTGTTGGTATTCTACCACAACATGCTCCAGAACTACATGTGGATTGATTCCTATCATTATGGGACACTTATCAATGACCATAATTCTCATCTCCAGGCCTAGCCACAAATTAATTAATCTTTTATTGCCTAGGCCCCCATTACAAACTAGAAATTATGACCTTAAACCGTATTCATCTCACTATCAGTTATGTATGTCGTAAATGTGCCTCATTGTCCTCATTCACATCGGGTCTTACTTCTTGTGTTCCATATGTATACCCTTGGAGCAAACATTTCCCCTAGGTCTAAGAAACATGACCCTAAACTATCCTCCATGGTATAGACCGTATGACCTTAAAATATGCATACCACATTTCTATAAGTATATGTGGCTTGATTACCATTTATAAAAGATACACAAAGACACCAATACTTTTCCTTTTAGGCCCATCCAAAACATTTATCAAATACCCCACCCCTTTGGCTTCATTATGATATAAGAATTATGAACTAAATTGTGTACATGTCATCCTGGGGATGCAGTTTGTGGATTTGGGACTCCTTGGTCCCAATTAATGTTAGGTTATAGTTATTGTTCCATGAAAATACATTTTATAATACTTCCCCCATCATCCCCATTGGATGACATAAAATTGTAAGGAATCCTAGGTCCTCACATGAGATTTCCTCTCTTCTAGTGTCGTACATCTTCTGTATCATTCACAGTTTCAGTTTTCCTTCCTCATCCAAGATAATGATCCCCATGAAGATGGGTTTTACCTTTTTTCAGACCAATACACCTACACCAATGCACTCTAATCCATGGTGGTGTAATTATAAGAGTATTTTAATCCATTCTAACATTCCATCACTCTATTTTCATGGTCCACATGCCCCTTATTTGGGTACTCATCCTCATAAACATATGAAGGGACCCATAATGACATGGTCTCATTCCATACTGGCTCACCAAACATCCTGGTCCAATGCCCTCGAAGACATTGGATGACAATTTGAGAAAAGTTTTGTGTTTTAAATATGTTCAGTTGTCGACCCTCATTTGTTTGACCCATCCCAGGCTAAGTGATATGAAGGATATGTTTCAGAAATTTTCAACATCTATCCTCCATCATGACGCCACCCTACTTGTATTCCATGTTTTTTTCATTTTGTTTCACACTTCCCATTCCCATTTTTGGGTAGAATTAAATGCCCTTTATGTTACACCATTCATGAACTAGAGGATGTTGGAAAAGAAAGTCATTTATATAGAGGAACCAATTCTCTATCCATAGCCTCTCTAACCTTGAACACTCTTGGTTGTTATTCAAAAATATAATACCTCAAGTGTTTAATGATTATATGAAACTCTCATAATAATGAGTGATAATTTGGTTTTCCCTTGTTTCTCACATCAACCATGACTCATGTGAGCATAGGGATTGGTCATTGGTTGTTTCATAAATATGATTTATGTGTAGTAACTAAAAGTGGGAAAATAAATCTGTCTATGCACATAGAAAAGTTTCAAAAACAAAAGAATAAAATAGTGGAATTGTCAAGGGTCATCCATATATTGGAGCCTCTCTTATGTCCATGAAAATTACCCCAATTAATTTTCTCCATAAATCAGGTGGTGTAACTCCACCATCCTCTGGTGTGTGGCATCCAAGACCTATATCATCCTCCTCAAATTTGTTTCCTCATCACCCATAATGGGATGATGATGGTCAACCATTATTTTCACTTGATTCCATTAATCTAGGAAACCAGCTGTCTAAGGTGTCTCCTTCCTCCTTTATTCCTCATGTTCCTTTTGTATAACCATCAATCGGATGATAAAATCTTACCAAGCATCGATAAAGATAGCATGGTTTTTCATTTTCTCCTTTAAATGTTTTATTTATTGACAAAATTACTGAAGCTTCCATATATTGTCAAACCACTTCTAGTGTAAAGAAACCTTCACATGTTGTCTCCCTTCACTCACTCAATCAAAACGTAAGTTATGAAGGAATGCATATAGACCATGATCATCCACCCCTCCAGTACTCAGGTTACCCTGCCAATGGAGAAGGGATCCGATCTGGATCCCCAGGCCTGGTTCATAGGTTCGAGTGATGAAACACTATATATGCCTCAATGACCTACACTGAACTATATGATTTTTTTCAATATCCTCAGACCATGAATACTATCCTCTTACAGAGGTACTAGATCATATTTAGGTGATTCTATAATAAGGGTGATAGCATGGTCCTCATATAGAATCCTATCAGATATGATGTGCTCTAGTTCTTGAGTTTGTCTATCTTCATTTGACCCTTCCTCAGTGGTGTCTCCTCTACCAGCCTCAATTTTTTCCCCAAAGGTTGAATCACATGCATCCAATAACAACTATTCTCCTAGGTATAAGGCCATATCATCTTGAACAATCAACTCCTGAAGGGCCAACACAAATATCAGGGAACTGCCTCAAGATTTCATGGCCTCATCTACTCACTGGACATACACCTTTCAAGCACTTTTTGAGATAATAACTTGTCAGTAAACCCTATTAGAAAATGATAGGTATGGATTTGTGAAAGTGAATTAATTTAGGGATTTTAGCATTGATATATTGAGATCTCAAGTCACAGAGGAAATTTTAATGACATAAGACCCATTGACACTGGTCGATATCACAATGAATGACCCCAGTTCCAATGACATCAGTTGGACAAGGGTTGCGTGGAACATGCAAACATATTGATTCAAAATATATTTTTGAATCTAATTATAGATGAATGACTCGATACATGATCTTACCTTAAGATGGATTAATTTCAATGATGACCTATCTTTGGATCACCTCCTCTCAAGTTGTGGGTTAGCCATTGGGATTTCAGGTCACAATCCCCCATAAATTATAGAGAGGACCTGGGGATTTGATGCCAACACCCTTAGCCCCTTGACAAGACTATAAACCACTTCAGACATAGTAAATAACCATAGAGAAATACCTTAGGAATCCATCAATTCACCTTCACCCCCTCCATCAAGGGACCCTTTACCATTATCATGATTCTCTTGTATAGGAAATGTTTCAGTTATAGATTCTGGATATTAAAAGGGAATGGATGAAGGGAGGAGAGTAAGTTAAGGATTACATCAAGAAACTCAAACCAGTCTTCTTAAGAGGATATTATTTCACCAATTTCTTGGGGAATCACTTGATGAGAATATGACCCCCAGTATTCTTCATTACTAGATTCTTATTTATCCTTATCTGTTAGTTCCTCCTCAGGTGATGAAACATCAATAGTTGTCATCTCCTCCTAATATGACTCATCACCAAAAATCACTCATACTAGGGTTTAAAGAGGTTCATAATTCACCTAATGACAGGCGTAGGTGACCATACCCCTTAGATATACATGTCTCTAGTGGAATCTCACCCTGGATGTAATTTGAATGGGCCAGATTGTAGCTCAATCTCATCTTGCTTCATATTGGTCCACAAGTCTTATATTGACTGTGACATTCAATGCATTCACCAATCCCTCTATATATAGGGAAAGATGGAATCAAAAATCAGATCTAGCAGGTACCTCATATTCTTCCCAAGAGCCTCCCTGGCTATGTTCGTCTATGTGTGGGAGGAACTTGCTCTCCCCTGATGTCACTTCCCAGACCTTTATCCTCTATAAAGTGGGGGTGTGACCACACCTTGAAATTTCCCCACTATATCTCTAGCTTTATCCAACCCAGATTCCTAGATTTCTCTTCAGGGAACTTACCACCTACTTCCTCGCTACACTGGATCCTTACTTGGTTGCTCAACCATTTGAATTCCCTTCCGCGAAATTGCCTCCAGATATGGTCCCACCATGTTTCTAGAATAATATATGGACAAGCCAACATTGACATTGATGGGTGAAACCACAATTTCTTCACCTAATCCATCATTCACTATCATACACCATAGATGATGAAGTATAAAATGGTTATGCTCTTCATGCACCCCCCGTGTAGACTCTCTTCATCGCTCACTGGAGGTACCCAAATTACTTGACAAAGCAGGATGATGAGTACGAATCACAATAGAAATGGCCATCGATCCTTTACACCAACACTCCACCTCTAAAACTCTACAATAACTCCTTATATTTCCACATTCCATGGAGTTTTTTCACCATTGAACCAACCCGAGTTTACAAGGGATGAACATTGATGTTTTGGTTTTCAATCCTAATTGTGATCCCATACTTTTCAAGAATCATTTTCCCAACCCAATAAATATTTAATAGAGATGGTCATAGACCGGTGTTAGGCAGGGTGATGGATTTTAGGAATTAATATCCCTCATGGTATGCTGGGATCTAGGATTGTAAATACAATAATGATACGAAGATCATTCTCGATGTTCTTCCCTATCCAACATGGAAAAGTAGGCTATAGAGCCTAGACAACACAACCCCCCCCTTGTTGACTCTTCCGCTGACCACCAGAATTGCTTCTATCACCAATGTCCCCATGTACTGTCCCATCCGCATATCCCTGACTGACACCATCCAATATCTCAAGAATGTAGCAAGGAATGTGGTGTAGAGGACTAGTGAATTACATCTTTCTACCATAATGCATCCCCATTTCTCAAATTTTCCTTCCTCCAGGATGAAACCGTATGATCTTGGGTTCCTCCTCTACAGCCCTATTGAGAACTATCTTCCACACCCCGATATACTCATGTTCGAGTCTTGATTTAGAAACATGTAAAACCATGACTTTAAAAGAATATACTGATAGAATATAGGAGTGTGTTTTAGATTCTTCTTTACCACCTCAAAAAAATGTTGAGCTGGGAGAGGAGTTAACTATCAATCATTCTTGGAATTATTTGATGGAAGTAACTATTCATATTGGAACCATTCTAGTCGAACACCACCAATTAAATGGATAGCCCACAGGTTGATGCTGACCTCCCCATGGTAAATATGAAATATGTTTGTATCAAGGGACCATTGGATGAGGGTCTCTAGAACCAGATCCTATTGATGATAGAAGTGGAACTACATCATCCACACCACCTCATACAGTCTGATGTGGTGCAGCTCCACCCCATACTCTAGGAACATGTACTATACATAGTACACCCACCTCCATTCCTTAGTAAAGTTTTCACCTGATCACGGGTACCAATCATTGTGCTAGCCTAAGATATTTTCCCTCATGCTGCTTTGAAAAATGGTAGCATAGTTGGTATAGAATCATTTTTCCTTGTGATATTCCTCTATCACCATCCTGGTTCACCCATTCAATGTGTATAAAGTGATACCCATATGATCTCTGGTAGGATGGACACGAATGGTGATGCTTCAGCGATATCGATCGTTTTCTCTTGTGAACCATTATTGCGGTGTGTCAACCAAGAAGGATGGGATGATAATATTATCCATCATCCCAAACTTCCACAACTGGATATACTCGCTCAATGGAAAACTCTTCTATACCAATGTTAGTATGTCCACGAGCAATTGTTTATCTGACACGACCCTCCTATCCTGAGCGATTTGAGTATTTCCTTCCATTTCAGCTCTCCGGTAATAAATAGTGGATTCAATCTCATCAGGGTTCTATTGACCATCCATTTTGAATAATTTTAAAGAGTTCCTATAATTTTCATGCAAGAATCATGTTTTTGCATGAAAAATGTGATGTTTCATGAAATTATGTCCATAGGAACAGAAGACAAGTTTCTAAACATACATTCAGATGAGTGAAAGAGAGGTTTTGCGAGAAAGAAGTAGTAGAAGCTCGGTTTTTGGGGAAAAAGAATACTTACACACAAAAGAGAAGTTTTCCAATCACACATAAAGTAAATCTTTTGTATAAGGGCCCTTATGACTATTTATAAGACTGTAATGCTGTCTTGAATGTGTGCATAAGGTTCCTTAAGTTATTGAACATGGATTTTGTGTGAAATTTCATAATAAAATTCCTTTCTTCGGGGTTTCCCTAAAACCTTGACCTTCTAGTACCCTTTCAGCTCATATTCTGAGGAGGTCATTTTCTGGTTCCAAAATACCTCCTAAATATTCACATGGTTAGTTTTTAGTGAAAAAAATCCACCATCTGACTCAACAAACCACTCCAAGAATGATAAGGGTTGGGAGCATTGGTTTACGCATGTGTGATGAAGATCATAATTCACATGCAAAACACTTTCACTCCAATTAAGATGATATTTCCCCTCCTTTCTTGGAAGTTGATCTGGATGTCCAATAAAATTGTGCACAATATGTTGGGTATTTTCACAATAAACCAACAGTGTGCGCAAGACACTGATTCACGTGTAAAACTATTTCACGCCAAATATGACGTCAAACGTCTACTTACACACCCAAAATCCATAAAAAGGGTTGATTCCATTCATAAGTCATATTCCATTATTGTAACCTTGTGTGATCATCACTAAATATTTTCTCTATAAGTATAAGTTCTCCCCCATTCCTTAAGGCGACACTTCATAGGACGAAGCATTGCTCTGCTACTTATAAGACCCATCTTCAATAACATAATAAATCAAAGATCATCTAAGGTAGATATAATTGAGTGATAGACCTACCATAGGACCATGGAACATGGTTTAGTGATCCTCACCCAATATATTTCAATCCATGATAGGTTCATGAACGTTTCCATCCTATATGAAACCCTTGCCTTGTGCGCATCACACAGTCTTACACGTGACTGCCCCATTTTCCTCAATTGTATTATCCTGTGCTAGAGAAAATGGCTCCTAAAATTATTGCACAAGACCCACTAGACATATGTGAGACAAATTTTTATTCCCCTAAATGATGTTCCCTATGCCTTCCCAATGCCTTTTTTAATCATGAGTTCTCTAAACCCAATTTCTCCTAAGAATGAGGACTCTAATGTGGACCTTGTGATTAGATACCCCCCCCCATTGTTAAACCCTATCATCTCCAAAGCTATTCCCCACTTAAAGGTTCATGAGTGGTATTCATGTAAACCTAAGGGGTATGGAGTGAGTCCCCCACATCTGAGCTGCATGATGTAAAACTTCTTAGTCCCAACATCCTCAAGGCACAATGTTAAAATGTGTCCATAACCCTATACAATATGCATAGGATGATATGTGTGTGAGTGGAATGACATGGTATCTTCAGTAAATACCCTCATATGGAATGAGAACATACTCACATGGAATTATATCCTAACCACATGGAATGACATCCTCCCTAACCAGCTCATTGTGTAAGCCACACACCATCTCTCATTAGAAGTTATTTCACGACACAAGCATCAGGACCACTGTTTCCTCTCTTTTTTTCACACCAATCATGAATCAAGTGGTGTTATAGGTTTATCATGATCATGAAATCCTCCCAATAACTACTTTTTAATGATTTATATGTAATCCACAACCTCTATTCCAATAGGCACCCTCATGAGTGTAATACTCAACAACTATATCTATCCAATGGGATTCTTTCTTGATTAAGCCTCAACCATTCCTAACTATGTGGGATTTTATTCCCAACTAACTAGGATATGTAGTAAGCCTCTATGAGTTCCAAACCCATCACCCACATCCATCCAAATTTTCTCCGAGCCACATCCTGGTAAGATCATGCTCCCCAACTAGTAGACCACATCTCCTCCAGGTCCATCAGGAAGCTCAATGCATAAACCCCACTCCAACTCCAAATAATAAAAATACACTTACAAAGGGAGGATTCCACATGTAATCCCCACACCACCCTTTTCGATGTTCCCTTCACAACACGAGATTCTTTACTGTATTATGTTAAACTACATCAATTATTCCTATCACAGGACCCAAAACAACGACATATAACTACAAAGGTTTTGATCCCTATCTTCAAAATAGGGTTAGTAGGATGAATATTTGTTTTTAAATATTGAATTATGGTAATATTAGGTTCTCTCCTCTATAGATGTACCACCCTAATCCACCTCCAAAGGTGTTTTATCAACCTTCATGGTTTGACATATTCCCTTTACCCTCATGGATCTACCTCCACTAGGTGTTCTGATATATCCATTGGTAAACTTCCAAGTGTGACATATTCCCTTTTAGAGACACACCTCTTTGATCTGACTCCATGGGGAATCTTGATCAATTAACTTCTTCTCCACAATATGTTCAAACCATGCCCCAATTCACCACCATAGGTCATTCTGATCAAACCATCGGTAAACCTTTTAGGTGCTCTCTCCTAGGGATGTAACTCCCTGATCCACCCCTCGGGGTGTTATGACAACCTTCATGTTGTGAAATATTCCCTCATAGGTATGAAACTCATTAATCCACCTCTGTGGGTCTTTTTGGTCAATCCACTTAGTCTATACAATATGTCAAACTTGTGACCCAAAATATATACATCATAAAAAACATGGGATTCCTAGGGTGAAAGTCTCGGATGATATGTGTCCAAGACATTAGGCACCTCATGCATAACATGCGAATCATGAGGTGAAATCCATGTCAGATATATGCCTTCAGAATGAGATACCTTGTGATCGACATGAGATTCCATGGTCTCCGTAACCAAGATGCCTCCATGAGATGACCTCTTATGAGGAAGAATACCGGTGACCAATGTTCCCAGTGTCCATACATGCCAACAATGTCTGACATGACTAGTCTCTAGGTTAGAGGTTGTTGCCCTGTCAAGACCCACTAGTACACTAAAATGTGTATGATCCATTGTGTTTTAATTCCACCAATAGTGATAATTATTATCCCCTTTTAATGGTGTACTATTAATATGTGGAGAAGGGAGATTATAACCTGATCTAGACATAAAGAGGTGTTTATCGGGAGTTTGCAATTGATTGTAGTCCTCACCCTTAGAGTCAGTAAAATTCTTTAAAATTTTTTGGGATTGTATTTGACCCAATTTTCACTTTCATTACTTTAAAAGTGTACTATGGTTTGTGTATTATAGATTTATCCCTGTATTTGTTTAAGTCATTTTATATTTTAGAATAATATGGGCTTTGATATGTGTGCGTGTGTATAGTTACTTTAGTATAATGCCTCCCATTTATGAGATATGCCTACTTAGTGCTAGTCAGCAACCCATGTCCTATTGAAGGCAGGTTTGGGGCATTAATTGGTTGAACCTCAATGGGTTGGGATTTGATAGAGTGGTATCAATTTAGGTTCTACCTTAGGACCATAATTAGTGATATTGGTTTGGAGGCAACATTGTTAAGTGTTCCGAGTTTTGGATTTTATGCTAGAGACTCCAATGTTGGTGTGGTGACCAACATATCCATACAAAATGACTCATTTCACCTTCCTTTTGACTTTATACAAGTATAAATTGGTTGTAGGGAAAACATTTTTTCATGAATCACATGAAAATTGGTTTTTTTTTCTATGTCCTTCTTATGTCATCTCTTTGGATATACTCTTTTGATTGTGGTAAAACTTGTTCTATTTTAGGATTCCTATGTGAAAAAAGCCACCCAGGATTCCACTGAGTGATCATGAGGATGATCTTCCAAGTGATGAGGCATTATTAAAGGGTCCTATACTAAATATGTCACTTATAGGTGGTTTACTATCTATAATACTACGTGTTGATCCACAATTTGTGCTGGAAGTTCTAGTAGTGGATGCATGAAATTTGAGTAAACTATATGTGTTTCATAGGAAGTGACCTCCTATTTTTCAAGGTGATCTAGAACTCTAGGTGGATGAGGAGTGGCTAGATGCATTCACTCTCATTTTTTCCTTGTGAGGATAAATGAAGTTCATATGGAGGTCCTCACAATGAGTATTCATTAAGGATTAGCAAGGAGATGGTGTAGCTTAGTGACTTATCTACACAACAAGAAAACTCTTTCTAGGTCATACATTGATTATATATTTAGGGAAGATTTATATCTAGCCACATTATGATCATTTCATATACAACATCTTATGCATCTACAAAAGGGCAGTTTGACCATGATAGAGTACTCTCTGAGGTTTACTAACCTCTAATGATACACCATATATATGGTTCAAGATCTGTCATTCAATGAACATACCATTGAGTAGGGATTACTCCCAAACATTAGGGTTTAAATTGTATCCATTTTAATTCCCACCTATGATTGGGTGATTGATAGGGCCTTGGTGGTGGAGATCTTCTTGGTATAGTAGGCACTGATAGTGGGTGCTAGTAGCTGGCTCCATGGAGCTAATACCTCATTAGTTGGTATCCAATAGAAGTCATATAGATCCAAGAATTTAAGATGCTTCAGAAGATGATCCCAGGACACTGGTTCAGTAGTGAAGGGTTATTGGGATGGATGAAATCAATTGGGAGATAGGCGATGTTTCTCCTACAATGGTCGGGGACACCAGGCTTGGGATTTTCTGACCTGTTGTATAGTTGATTGGGTGACAGTCATGGGATCGTCAAGACAGAGGTAGAGGGAGGGGAAGGATGGTCCACACGGTAGTGGGACCTATTGAACAATGGGATATGGTCAGTGGTTTGACCTGTTAACACCCCCATAGATAAGTGTTCAATTCTAGGCTCAGGGAGCTAGTGGTCAGGGACAAGGCCAACTGTAGGCTATGGAGGGAAATTACCGTGGGGATCTATGGATGATATGGGGTACAATATATGTATTTTATATATTAGATACACTATTTAAAAACATAGGTGAAATTCATTTCTTACTTTTCACTTCAATAGTTTGAGAATTATAGATTTTGGTTGAGCCATTTGCTTGACCCTTGTAGTTGGAGACTCCGATGGACAACGAATCAGTGATTGCGCACTTGTTCGGACAATGTGACCTAATGATTGGAGGCTAGATTTTTTTAGGGGATATATTTTTAGTAGTATTGAGGGATTAATTCATCATCATACTCATGGAATGGATATCCACATTTCATGCCAAGATCAACTTTTTTAGTCAGAGGTTGCGGTTTTTCTGTAGTGATGGAACACGATTTTCCATT
Source organism: Viscum album (assembly GCA_963277665.1). Taxonomy (NCBI): domain Eukaryota; kingdom Viridiplantae; phylum Streptophyta; class Magnoliopsida; order Santalales; family Viscaceae; genus Viscum; species Viscum album. Next base: position 447,082,499 of record OY728134.1, read on the forward strand.
ATGGGTGAAAAAGAAACCTTGGAAGAGAAATATGGGCTCATTCATGGGATACTGCATCTGATTAATCAATAGTTTTATAGAATGAATCTTATAGTAGTGGATTCTATGGTATAACATTTTCTTATGGTAGTAGTGGATTCAAAAAATGAGGGTATAGTTGTAGGTATTATAGGAGGAAGGATTTGTGAGACCAACAGTTTCCCCCTGGGTAGCCCCTATGTTGTTTTCTAAGAAGGAAGATGAGAGCTTGATGTTATGTGTGGATTTCTAGTACTTGAACTAGGTGATCATGAATAATGTGTATCCAATAACTTGTATTGATGAAATTTTCTATTATTTTATATTGTCATTATGGTTATTCAAGATTAACCATTGATCTGGCCACCAACATCTACGAGTACGGGATGATGATATACCAATGATGTCATTCATATGTCTTTAGAGTCACTATGAGTACCTAGTGATGTCGTTCAGCATGATGAACTCCCAAAAATTATTCATGGTACTCATGAACAAAATATTTAATTATTTATTAGACCAGTTCATGGTGGTCTACATTGATCAAATCCTAGTGTACTCTATGTTTGAGGAGGAGAAATTGAGATACTTGATGATGGTCCTAGACACACTCTGAGGGCACCATCATTATAGGAAGTTTCTTAAGGGCTAATTTTATTTGGATTTGAGAGGACCAATTTCTAGGAAACATCATCTCAGAGGTAAGAGTAGTGGTGGAACTAGAAAAGGTTGAGGTAGTGATTTTATGGGATCCACCCATGAGTCCTATTGGGGTGTGAAGTTTCTTTGGCATAAAAGGGTTCTATCATAGGTTTGTACCTAATTTCACTAGAGTGGAAGCACCCTTGACAACTTTTACCAAGAAGATGCATCCTTGCATGTTGATAAAAATGTTATAGTAGTTATTTATGAATTGAAGTAGATATTGATGATCAATCACTTCTTGAGATTTCCAGTGGAGGGTATTGAGTATGTAGTGTTCTGTGATGTATCAAGAATTAGTCTTGATTGTGTTCTGATGTATAGGTAAGAAGTTATTGACTATGGTTCAAGTCTTTTAATACCAAATGAGTAGAATTACATGACCCATGATTTTAATCTAGTAACAGTAGTCTTCACACTAATTATGTGGAAACAAAACGTGATGGGTGAGTGGTTTATCGTTTACTTAGAGCACAAAGGTCTCAAGTATATATTATCTTTAAAGGATCATAACTTTAGTTAGAGGTTATGTATAGATCTCCTCTAGGACTATAACTTTAAAATTATATATACTCCTAGGAAGGGGAATATAATAGAATATTCTCTCAGAAGGATATTTTTTTGAAGTTGTAGGTTGAGGTGTCATAGCAGTTAGCCTCATTACAATTATTCATTGTGGACAAGTATGGATCTTCTTATCTTTAGTTGATGGTTGTATCCCCACCAATTTTACTATATATCAGGTATTCTAAGAATGAAGATACTAACTTTGAGACCTTACGTAGTTAGATATCCACTGTATGTTCTCCTGATGGATATTCTGAAGGTGGGGAGAACCTATCATCTTTAGAGGATGGATGATGGTACCCTTGATTTTGTGGGAGGAGGTGATGAACGAGTTTCATAAATCCCATTTGACATTACATAAAGGTGTGTAAAAGATGTAATAGGTCCTCTAAAATCAGTTTTTATTATTAGGAATGAAGAATTGAGTTGTCGAGTTTGTCTCTCGATGCCTCACTTTCCAGAAAAATGTTGAGCACTAGGTTCCAATGGGTTTAGCTCTACCCATTGAGGTTCCATAGTGGATGAGGGATGATATATCCATGGAATTCATGATTGGGTTACCACACACATCTTAGTAACATGATTCAACATGGGTGATCATTGTCCGACTCACCAAGTAATCCCACTTCATATCTATTATAGAGAAGAGTTCAGTAGAGAGATTGGGACGCCTCTATGTGCAAGAGATAGTATGAATCCATAGAGTTACCTCAATCATCGTTTCAGATCATGAAACTCAATTCATGTCCTGATTATAGAGAGGATTATAGGAGGCCTTTTAGACTCAATTATTCTTGAGAACAATGTTTGAAACCTAGAATGAAAATCATATGGAGTGGACCATTCAGGTCTTAGAAGACATGTCGTGGGATTTCATGTTATATTCTCAACATAGTTGGGAGGATCATCTAACCTTATTGGAGTTTTCATTCAATAAAAGATACTATTACACAATTTTTATGAAACCATTTAAGGATTTGTATGGTCAATTCCATAGTTCTCCACTTAGTTGGAAGATCTTGGGAAGTCTACACTCATGGGACCAAAGTTGGTGTGATCTACTATAGAGAAGGTGTACATTTTCAAGGAGTAGATGAGGAGTATATAGAGCCATAATAAGTCTTATGAGGGGAAAATATAGGGACATATAGAGTTCTATGAGGGAGACCATGTGTTCCGGATGATCTCACATTGACTTGGATTGCTTAGATTTGGATAGGGTTTTAAGTTATCTCCAAGATTCATTGGTCCTTTTCAGATACTATGTAGAGTTGGTGAGGTGGAATACCACCTATCTCTACCATCGTAGTTGGACTGGGTACATGATGTCTTCAATGTGTCACAGTTTAGGAGGTACGTACATGACACATTGCTTGTTATCGATTGGGGTGAGTAGGAAATCGAGGATGGAGATACCTTTTCATTGTACCCAGTGGACATTGAGGATTGACATGAGAGGATTCTTAATGGGCAATCAATTCCCTTATTGTATGTCTGGTGATAGGGTGAAAAATATTTTGGAGAGCACCTATGAGAGGGTGAACGAGATGCGAACCTAGTACCCTAATCTTTTGGAGTGGGGTTTTCTCTTTTCAAGAAGATAATACCAAAGGTTTATTGAATATATTGATTTATATATCCTATTTATTATTTTTGGATATTATATAGATTATTTTCAAGATCAGGCACTGAGACAGTGTGTGATTTCAAGGACCGATGTGTTCGGAAAACATTTTTGATGTATATAAAATTTATTATATAACACATGTGTGATGCTTTTGAAAAAAGTGTAATAACTCCCAAAATGGGTCCCAGATCAGAAATTCAAGGGCCCTGTTGATTTTAGAATGCTGGTTTTACCCTAGGCACAACATAACCTTTGTCGGTGTGGGGCGCTTGTGAAAAGGTCATCACTGGTGAAGAATTAATAAAATAAATTTACTTAATTGATTTATTTTTTTCAACACATCGACGGAATATTCATCAAATATATTATTTCTAGACCTTTTTCAAGGTTTTCCACTCAAACCCTAGATATCTAGATGACTATTGGAGATAATTCTTGGTGAATGATGATGGATCAAGACTTCATTTTTAGGATTGTTGCACAAATAGAGTTTGTGGATCTCATCAATGATAAAAATTCAGAATCGTTATTCATAAATTATTGATCCAAACTTCAGGTTGGATGTTGATTTTTTTCTTCAATCACATTCTTTAATCCAGGATATACAAAGATCAATTCAAAAAGAAAATTAATACGTGCATCGTCAGTAGATTTAAATTGATGGATTATTTTTCACTGTTTATATTTCCCCATTAATTCATAAATTATATGACAATAGATCAAGGATTAATGAAAAAAGGCTGAGGTTAATTCCTCACATATAATGTATTATATCCCCCCTCATTTATTTGGATTATCATCTTAGGAATTTCCTTTTGTGCATGGTTTGATAAATACCTAGTATTTGATCATTACATGACCATTCATAAGTGAAATAGATCAATACCATGGGTACGTTTCATGGTTGAGGGTGTGATAGATGTGAGATGATGACAGTGGATGATAGGAGGCAGATCAAATGGATTTTAAGTTCACATTCTTCTAGGTTTTGACACGCAGTGACATAATCGATCGATAAATCGTTTTTCGAGTAGATCTAAGCTCAGATTCTTCCAGCAATGAGGGAAAGGCTCGGTTCACCCTTGATATATAGGTTATGGTGATGGATATGAATCAGAATACACACATGATGACGTTGAAGAAGATCCTATAGGATCTGGAAAATATCAGTTTACATGACATGTAAATTGGCATTACACGTCATGTGGGACCCCCTGTCTACGCCACTAGGGTTTCATCTAAAGTTAAACATCCCACACCCTATAACATGGTCACATGACATGTGACCCCTCCATGATGGCTTGGTGTGTACTTTAGATGCTACCCATAACATTCCAGGAGTACACGAGCATGGACACATCATGTACTTAGACAAAGACCCAACCAGGTGTACATGGGTTAGTACATGGGCATGGCCATTGGTACACAAACATGAAAATGTGGCATGGGAAGGATGTCGAGTGACCTATACATTCTGTGTGTTTAAATCACATGTAGTGTATGTTGAGGTTTACATGCCATTTTAAGCAGCACCACAAGTGAAAATCTAGGTTGAGCACGGAAATCCATGTAATCTACTTAAACAACATGTAATCCCTTATAGACAACTTAGAGCTCTTTGTATATTCATTTCAGACTAGCTTTGGTTGAGTGGTTATCCCCTCGGTCCTTTCCCTTGAGGGTAAAATACTCTGTTAAGTCCACATCTTAGGATTATGATCCCCTTTAGATAATGAATCCTAGATCGAGTTCACAGAGTCCCCTTGTGAGACTAGAGTGAGATCCTATATCATCTATTTACCCTTGGTAGGGTTTTTTGGAATCTGTGTGATCTCCTTGAGTAGTATTTTGATCCTCTATCTATAAATATGCATTTTTAGGGTTCATAATATCATTGGCATATGATTCCCTACATTGTGGGTTGTTCCAAATTGGGTTTGTGGAACCCCGTAGTGGTTCTAGGAATGACCCCCTATTTGAGTATCTGTGTCTTTTGAGACAAGTGAGATATCTTAAGTGGGGCCTGATGATCTTGACCTCTTGATTGAGTGTCTCTGGTGATCTCATGTCTTATTGAGTGGATTCTCTTGGAATGAGCTTTGCTTTGAGAAGAATCATGTAGATTGAAGTTAGTTGTAACCGCCTAGTGGGGCAGTGACCTTCTTGAGTATATTTGGGTGATTTATATTATACATCAATTGTTATATCTTATATTGAGATGAATATACTTGATTATTCCTGTTGAATGTTTTTGGGGCATCCTACTGGGTATTTTATACTCACATTTGGATGGTATCTACCCACACTTGACATATCTTATATATATAATGACCCTTTTGAAGGTGTCTGAGCAATACAAGGAGAATTTGGAGCATAGATTGAGCTTGAAATACTGATTTGTTTTCCAAGATCTTGTGTTTGATAATTGTCCCCTCCCTTGGAGTAGGTTGGACTCTTTACAGTTTTGGTTGGGCTTGTATTTTTCCCCCTTTTCATATTCAGTAATTTACTATAAAACTTTAGTAATGGGATTATAGATTTATGCATCCATTGGTTTTAGTTGTTTTATATTTCAACATTATATGATCCTGGAGATGTGTGTGTGTGGGGGGGGGGGGGTACATTAGGTTAATGCCTCCCATTTTTGAGAAATAACTACTCTATTCTGGTCACTAGCCCATATCCCATTGGAGGTAGGCTTGGGTTAGTCATGGGTTAGACCCTAGTGTGTTGGGTTATGATCCAAGAGATTTTAGATTCTATTGGCGGTGGCATCTGGTGAGGTTCCTTCTATATTTCACTAGTCTCCCAACACTAGTCTTGGTTTTTAGTGCTCATCCTCTCCCTTATTTATTTACCTACCGTGAAAGACAATATTTTTAGTCAACTGGGATTGAGTTTTAGGGATTTTTTTGGAATGGTTATGGTGGTAGGGATGAAGGATATTCCTCTTTAATTTACTCTCAAATCTCTTTTTTCCTTATTTTATTTATTATTACCCTTTAATTATATAGTTTTTGTTTTTATTTTTGTTCTATTTTAGTTTGTATGGTTGGATGGATCTTTTTGGTGATTCTTCTAGGACAAAGGTAATGATTTCCTTACATTATATTCTATGTGAATTATTCATTACTGATGGTGGTGGTGGTTTGGTTGCTATTACCTTAGTGGTTATTTTGAATTTAGTTTTTTGTGTTCTTGGAAGTGGTCATCTTCATAGTATAAAATGTAGTTTTCTCCATTCTCCAATATTGTTCTTAGATTCAACCACTCTTATCCCAGTCGAACGTGCATGGTGGTTTTCAAGGTGTTTTGGGATGTGAAGTTCAAGAAACCAACAAAATTCTATGAGGCATCTCTTAGGGCGGCTTTGTCTCTATCTTTAGGTTCCTGTTGAGCTTGATCACCCATAATGTTGTAATAGGTTTCAATTTTCATGGTCGATACCTAAACGATGGTGATCCATTATGTGTTGGTGGTTTAGTTAGGCATCAATGATGCATTTGGGTGGCTTTTTTTTGGATCTTTCTGATTTCAAGTTTTATCAATTGTGGTGATTATATTTTTGTTCGTTAGTATTGGTTCCGATGGATCGGTATTTGAAATGTCGGTGATGCGATGAGGATGTTGAGGCAATGGGCTATAGGGTTTGCAACTCAAAGTGTCACCGAACACAAGGAGTATACAAAGGGAATTGGGCTCATTGTGGGTTCTTTCCCATTGAATTTTTTATTTGAATTATATTTTTTGTGTTGGTTTTGAATTTACTTATATTTGGAGTTTTTCTATTTCATGGATGGTTCTTGTATCAGACATGATTTTAAGGGTTTACATTTAATTCTAAAAATGGATAATTTGAAAATAAAAAAATAGATTTATAGGATAAGTGTTATTTCATCATTTAGTTTTGTGTTTGATCAGTTTTCACCTTTAACTCATTTCACATTCCAATGATGAATTAATATGAAAAAGATTTCATACTCAAATCATGGAAAATAAACTTTTTAAAGGATTACACAATCTATGATAATATGTTAACCTATTCATCCTATTTCTCTCTAATTACTAAAAAACAAATATTTGGAAAAATAATGTATAAAAATTTATATGGGGAATTAATAATTGAATCTACAAAACTATAATATAAATTAAAACACTAGAAGTTAAACTTAAATCATTCTATAAATAAAAAAATCTTATAAATATTTACTTGATTTCATTTAAAACCCAAAAATTAGAAAATTTTGATCACATATCTTTCCAAAATCAATGCACATTTTATCGCCAAACAACATTAATAACTCATATAGTCACATACACAAATATTTATATACCCTAATAATATATTCTCTAAAATAAATTACTATGTTCCCAAAATATACTGAATAACTATGACATAAAACAACCACACAATTATATTTTATTTTAAAGGTTAACATAATCATTATTATTTAAATAAGACCAACACTTAAAACAAAATCCCATGTTAGCCAATAATTTTTTGTTCTCCTTAATCATATAATGTTATAAAAATACAAAAACCATTTATCCAAATTTTCCACATTTTCCTAAAAATTAATATATTGATCTTAAAGGTTATCTATACGCTTCAAACTATTTTTAAAAAATACTATATCATTATTCTCAAAATAACCATTATATTAAATCACATGTTAAAACTAAGGGTCATAGAAACCTTAATGATTTATTAAAACCCAATAAAAAAATCCAAAAATATCACAAATCGCCATAAAATACAATCACATAAGTCGTTAAAAAATATATCTCTACAATTTAACTTAAGATCATCTTTAAATTTATCAACCCTTAAATTAAATACCACAACATCATTACTCTCAAAAAATATATATAGACAATACAATCATCTTAATTACTTTATAAGACTCTAACTAAGCTTTGTTGTATTATTCTTTAATACTTCCTTCATGAAATATAAAATATTATCCATGTCTTATGCTTCATTAATCCCAGTCAAATCATGTTTCCAATTTTAAATATAAGAAAAAGGGTTAAAATAATTCATAACTTTTATATGTTACTCATAATTTCTTCATCTTCATATATATTAGAGTATGACTTTATTGAACCATTATTAATATGATATTTTTGATTTAATTAATGTTATATCCTCTTAGAACATCAATTTTTATAATTCCAATACTCTCTATATTTAATACATTTATTTATTATTGATACCTTATGAATAACTTTATTCCCCTAAATTATGCTAAATAAACTTTTTAATTTACATTTATGGTTTATTGATGTATTCTCTCCTTCAACATATATAAAAGATCTTCTTGTTCCTCTAAGGAATTTTTCTAGGTGATTTTTCCCACATTGTTGACCCGTAGGAAGTTGAATCTTTTTTACGCTATGGTCTCTATCACCCAAACTTCAATGAAACTCCATTTCTCTCTTATTTAGCACGATAAAAAATTAATCTAGTTTCAAGTTATTAATTATAACATGATATATATTTTTAGGAATATAACAGCCTTGAACATACACTCCTGGATCCAATACTAAAATGGTAAGCTTTACATTTTTGGATTTAATGTTGATAACCCTGACCCAATTTTTTCGATACAAACCTTACAAAACCAATATGAAAACTTGGATTAGTTACATTCTCAAGGATGTTTTAATTTTATATTTTAATATAATTAGGAAAGACCCCTACAAAAATAATTTCCATGACTTTAAATGAGCATTTATCCCACTTAACCTATCTTTTTCTCACATTACGATATCATCATCATCAATATGAAATCCCTTATAGACATAAGTTATTCAACGTATTTCATTACAACCTAGGTAAAAGGAATCATAATAAGTGAGATCTAAATTGACCAACAAGGGAAAATATAAGCATTGAAAAATAAATGTCATTAGTGAGCATAAGAAGAGAATAAGGGCATGTTGACATAATCAAAGTTCATGAGTATCACATATAAACATCATTCCCGTCAATACCAAGCTCATAAAACATGAAAACATGGAATAAGGTATTAGAAAAATAATTTTTCATAATAATCAATAATAATGATCCATTTTATATCAATATTTATCAAATGAAACATCATAAACCCATAGCAAGCATAGATAAAAAATATTGGTATCTTGGATCATCATCTTTATAGAACACTTACAGAACCCTTCTAATTGGAATAACCATATAACCACTTTCATATATAATTATACTTATAATATAATCATTACCCAATAAATTGGAGTTATATCTAAGCGCACCCATTGTATAAGATATAATGGGATCTCCCAGCATTATATGGGTTTACCCTTCATATATAATGTACAAGAACATCAACATTAATAAAGTACATAGTGGGTTCATCATAAAACTCATAGAAATAATGATTATTCTTATATGACCTGATTAATCCATGAAAAATAACTGGGATTTAGATAAATCTATTTAAAACATTATTATCCCCTGTAAAATAAATGGATTCCATAACAATCTCCATAAAACTTTATTAACCCACAGAAAAAACAGGTTCCATAACAATTTATTTAAACCAATATAAATCCATCTAGAGAAATAATGATCAGAGTTTCATTATAGAATATCCTAGATGTATCATATGTAACAACAAGGGTTATTGACATTAATGATTTTAGGTATCATTAAAATATCATTTGAATCATTGTTTTTATGAAAATCCTCTATTCATTTTGAAATCTATTTTAAAAATATAAAAAATATATTTTTTTTGTAAAATTAATTTTCCATCATAAAAAGATTGTAAATATATAAATGAATATTTAAAAAATTTCATTGGTAATTTTGAATGATAATTATGTTCATTCTGTACATATTAAAACAATATTCCTTTCACTATTTTGGTAAATGCTAAACGAGCATTATTTTGAAAATGACATAAATATTCTTTATCTTTTTTTTTGTAAAAGATAAAATTTGGTTACAATATATTTAATAAATCATTTTGAAAAGGTCAAAAACGTTTTTGAAAATATTTTTTAAAATAATGGTTTTTAAAAAATATATATTTTTTACGGAAAAGAGGAATGAAGTTGGACTTTATTTAAAACTGTTTCTCAATTATTTTAAGTACGAATGAGTAGAAAAAATGGTATTATTACTTGAAGATATCATGAATAACAATATTATAATAAATTACATGAGAAATATTGAGCTGATAGATCATAATATTTCATCATTGGAATCATAATTATAAACAATCCCAAAAAATGATGATGTTGTAACATAAGACTCTTACCACTTTGGTAACATTGAATCATGATCCACAAAAAAAATATAACTAAATTAAACTTATAATATCATTAAAATAATTATTTTCTTGATATAAAATTTCAATGGGGAAGTATATAAACCTCAAAAAATATTATAGGTGTATAAGATAACATATGTCTCAAAGAAAGAAAATTAAGACCAAAATCCCTTACTACTTTGGTAACATTGAAACCGAAAACCCCATGAAAGGGAGAAAATCAAAAGGATGTGTAGATATAGATAAATTCATGTATAATTATCATAAAATTAACTCATGGTAGGTATATACATCACATAATAAAAATAAGTGGTAATATGTCATACATCTCACACAAATAAAACCGAGATGAGAAAAAACTTTACCCCAAGTTCGATTTGTCATGCCTGTTATTTATATTACTACACAATAAATTAATGTAAATTTTTTTACTTGATTAATAATACTTTTAAAAATTAATATTCCTTTTATTTCAGTTAATAATATGTTATACATTATTACTTAATCAATTAGGTTTACGTTGGATGTTTTGACCATATTTGGCATATGTGTCAAAAATGATGTTGTTAGGTTGACTATGGTCAAATAGGTAATTATATAAATACATACAGAATAAAAATAATGATATAATTATCATATTTATACATCATTTATAATTTTAAAATAAATTATTAAATTTGATTATGAATAATGAACTAACGTTATGATCATGAAGATGATAGACCGTACGTACACATGAGAAACGTTTTGATTTTTCAATGATGATTATGGAAAGATGGTAAGTAATATTTAATATTTACAGAATGTTCATTATAAAATAAATAAAATAATATTTAATAATATTTATTTATATATATCATTATTACTATGTGGTTATGGAAAAAATAATCACATCGCTTCGAGTAGGCGGTAGCTCACACATCCACGAACGACGATGTCACTTTTTTAGTGAGCGAAAAGGTAAGAAGTAAAATGATATATTGTATTTAAATAAGTATAAATATTTCATTAAAATCATAATTATTTCATTTATATTTAATATACTCATTATATTTACCATTATTACCTTCCATTTAATGTATTGGTGAAAAACGAATCACATCGTTTCGTGAGGTGATAGCTCGTCGTACACACGAGGGACATTATATTATCCCTTATGACATGGAATGTAAAAATGGTCAATATGATACAATGAATACAGATATGTAATTATGTTATAAATATCATATATAATCTTTATATCTATTATCATACCCAATTGTGAATGGGGGAAATTGAAGAATGAATGACATCCGTTCATAGGGTGGCAGTCTGCCGTACACACCAATAGTGATTTTGTAACCCATTTTATGGAATTGGAGATGGTTTTAGGTCATTAGAATATTATTAAAAGAACCCAATTATATTTAATATAATAATTTTATTATATAATAATTTTTTAAAAATAATTTAATAGGTTCGACAATGAAATAAAATAAGAACACTCGTTGAAGAACATTACCTCTTCTTCAGGTATCCTCTTTAGGTTTTCACTAAATCCTTCCTAGTTTGGATTTATTCCCAGAATAAGGCTTATATAATGAGTGGAGGGATGTTTAGAAGTTATTTTTTAGGTAGTTTCCTAAACCAAGTGGTTTTATGATGTGAAAAAAGAGATGAGATGGGGTGGCATTTTATGAGCAGGGGAGCAGACACACTCGGTATTTTTGAAAAGAATTGAGGTCTCCCTTGTTTTTAATATGTAACAAGGGTCCAAAATGGATAATTATATAACATTATAGGTTTAATGGTAAAAATATTTATATAAAATTGTTTTTAGGAAAGTTTATAGGTCATTTTTAACATTTTCATTTTAATTTAACCCATAGTAAATCCAATTTTACCATAACCGCAGTAAATAATATTTACTTTTTTAACTATTAATTTGGGTAAAAATTTAGTTGAGATTATTAAATAACATAAATTATTCATATTAAAATTTTAGAATATATTTTTCAAAATTTAATTCACATTTAAAAAAGTTTATTTTAAAATTAATTTAACAAATGCGACGAGAAAGCGTGTTTTTAAAGAGAACAAGTTCAAACATTTACAAAGTTTTTATATCTAAGAAAAAAGATTTTTAAAAATTACCTAAATTTTAATAATGGATTTATAATTTAAATAAATATACTTTTAAAATAATTTTAAATATATTTTAACTTTATAAATATATTAAACCAAAAGACACTTTTTGATCAACATTAAGTATTTTTCAATATTCCTCAAAAAATTAATATATTTAGAAAAATATAAAAAATTAAAAATAAAATAATTTTGAAATTATAAACTAAAAAATTAAGGTTATTTTATCGAATAAATTTTCTAAATGTGAAAAAATCTAAAATTAAAGAGAAACATGCAGATGCGATGAAAAAGAGGGTTTTCGAGAAGTCTATTTTTTTCAAGAAAAAGATGATTTTATATTTACTATATGTCTAATAATAATATTGGTATGAATTTGTATTAGAAATTTATTCATATATTATATATAAATTTTATTAACAAAATTCCTCATTATGTATTATTTTAACTAATTAAAATTTAGAAGCATTATGCATTTTAAAATAGTTTTTAGAAAAAATATTTTTAAACCAAGTAACAAACTTGTATTAAAACCCAATATAAAGTTAATTAAAAAGAAATTAAATATATTAAATATAACTAAATATTAATTTTTTTAATTTAAAAATATTCAAAATATATTTTAACTTATATATTACTTAATTTATTGAAAATAAATGACATTTTTACAAAAATTGGTAATTTATATATTCACAAAAGAATAAATATATTCCAAAAATACTAAAGTCTCATCCAAAGTGAATATTGATATTACAATTAAAAAAATTAATTTAATTTTACTAAATTATTTTTAAAAATCTTCCCAAGATTTATTAAAATATTCTTTTCCTAAAAAGCCCTAAAAATCCTTTTTTTAGAAAATATATTCTTGTGAGTGAAATCAGATTTCTAAAAATTGATTTATTATTTAATATAGAGTTATGAATAGTTTAGATTGAGTTAGAAACACACATATATATATATATATATGAATATATTTATATCTTTCATAAATTTATTACTATTCATAACCACAAATTTAACATCTAGGTTATAATGTTAATATAAAACATGGGTCGTTTAAGTTCGATGTTCTGTGTCAAAGATGATTTCGAACATAAAAATATTGGGGTTTCATATACAAAAATCTATTGAATAGATTAAATATATTTAAAAAATAAATATATCCAAAAGTTTTGAGGTGTTACATTATCATTTATGCTCATTGTAGAGGCCCAAAGCTTGACTTACATGGACAATACATTACTTTTGCAGAATACTTAATACATAACAAAAATCAAAACTCAAGGACCATAATAGTTTAGTGTATTTGGAAACTCGGAACGTAATCTTCTAATCTTGGTGAAAGATCTTCAACATCTCCCATAAAGATCTTCCCCTTTTTTTCTTACCTAAAACCTTTCTTTATATCCTGGGGAAAAGAAAACATAAAAAGGGTGAGCTCAAATGCTCAGTAAGGTTAATCATGGACAAAATAAAACATACCATATACATTTGAACTTAAAAACATGAACATAATGTTTAAACATCAAAAGCTTGAGCAATGACATAAAACATGGAAGTACGTAAGGCATAGATCATAAAGACACATTAAGAATGATAAAATAGCATGTGAATAAAACATGTAATTGTGGCAACCATTAAGCACATGATATGATTTCCATATTAGCCAAGGCATTGCTACCAAGACCATCTTAGTGGACAAAGTCCCTTTCTGAATCGAGTTCACTCCTCGTTCCAGTCCTGTATTACTGAACCGGTTTAACTTTCCGTTCCAGCCATGTCTATCTCATGAGATATAAATCTTTTCCCAATGCATTGGAGGTATATATAGGTCTCACCCATCTCATAATGAAATAATTCTTTCTTATGCCATAAAATAAACATACATCATTCATAATAACCCAACGAATAAAATGGGTTTAATAAACATCATCCCATCATAACATAATCCATATAAAAGAAATGGATATCATTTCATAATAAGAAAAGTGAAACCATGTAAATCATAGATACATTATACATAAAATATACACATATGAAATAATTTCATTTTATATGGAAAATGGTTTTGATAAAACACTTGAAATTAATTCTTGAGGAAAATATCCTTTCTTCTTTAAAATCATTTTCTTTTCAAAAAATGTCATGCATTTTTAAAATAAAAGGATTTTCTTGAAAATAGTCATGAAATAACTTTTAGGAAGCTTCATGAAAATCAAGCTTTATAAAACCGTAAAAATCCTTTCGTGCTGTATAAGTTAAAAAAACATTCTTCTCGTACTTTTGCCAGAAAAGTCAAAAAGTACCTCGTACGAAAAACGACAAAAGATTCCTTTCATATCCTTTACTAAAAACTCAACGAAGGGTAAAATTTGATTTAAACAATTGTAGGTGGATGGAAACAATATTACATATTGAGGGAACATGGATGTGGATGATAAAATACAACCCAGTAAATACCAAAGTATAAAAAATCTCGGATAAAAAATGAGATTGTGATATTTTCCCTTACCTTAGGTCCGATTTGCTTTGTAAGTGTCCAAACCTCCTGTATAATGATTTAAATAATGTTATTGACTTATTAAAAAATCATATTCATTGTTATTATGTCATATATGGTTCACTTATGACTTTATATTACCCGTTCTTTTGTAAATTCCATGTTAAAGAGCGTTTTGGGTAAAATCATTTCATTTGTCATCCGTGTTTTGACTTGTAATTATTCATATGATTACGTAGATCATGATTACATAATTCCAGAATATATAACATGATTTATATATAATATATATTCAGAATATACATATATATAATATATCTATAAATGGAATGAAATACACCGTTCATGGAGACGGTAGGTCGTGCGTACGCATGAACGTTGTTTTCGTTTCCTCATTGAATTGAATGGAATTAATTGGATGACATACATATATATATATACATAAATCCAGTATCATTATTATTTCATATATTTCATGATTACTTATTATATATACTTTATAAACATTTATGAATGGTTAATCATTGAGAATGAATCTCATCGCGTCGTGGAGACGGTATTCCGTACGTACGCACGAGCGATGATATCGTTACCATGATCGTGGAATTTTATTGGAGTGTATGTATACTATTACAGAATCAATATCACTTTACAATAATCATATATAGTTATTATTTACACCATTATACCCATCCAAGTAAGGTGGTGGTGGAAAATAGATTACACCACGGCGTGGAGACGGTATTCCGTACGTACGCACGCGCGGTGATTTCGTTTTCCGTAGGATGGATAGATGGTGAAATAGGGTTGTTTAATACTTATAATAACATATAAGTATATGAGTGATACTGATGTTATTACTTCATAATGAAACAACCTAATAAGAAGAAGTGGAAGAAGAAATAAAGTTGAAAGAATCGGTAACGGACATTACCTCTTCTTTGAAGGGCCTCTTTGAGACCTCCTCTTAGGGCACTAAAATTGGCCTTTTAAGAAGACCCGGACCTATAGGATGTTTCTAGGGAAGTGGAGAAGTGAATTTTTTAGGGGTTGGAAGAGCTTGAAGGCTCAAAGTGGTGTGAGGAAGAGAGGGAGGAGGTTCCCTTTTATAAGGGATGAGAGGGGCACCTTTGGAATTCTTAAAAATATAAATTTATAATAAATCTAACCCCACTTAAAAACCTCAAAAAATGACTCATATGATAAGATTAGATGAGATAGGGTAGTAATATCATCAACCAATCAAATTTAGACATGTTAGGAATTTATTTTAAATATTATCAACTTGATTAATCCTTATTTAATCAATTTAATTTTATTTGTGGTAATAAAATTCTAAATTTTAAATTATAACAAATAATTACTTATTTGTTTTTAATTGTCCATAATTGGATACTTTATGAAATTTTCTACCATATAAATTTAAATTTATAATTTGTAAATATTTTTGTGATTTTTAAACAATTTTATAATATATTATTTTTATAAAATAACAATAGTGTCAATTCTGAAACTATTCATTTATTTTAATTTAAATAAAATATATACAGAGGATATGTTCAAACTAAAAGCTTTAATAGATTAATAAAAGGTCATATGTATCTAGAAAATTAGTGGAGAACATTAAATAGTTTATATAATATTTATTTTATTATTTTTAAAACCATTTATTTGGTTTATCTCTTACTAAAATAATTACTACATCATTTTTTTTATAATTATTTAATATACTTATTTGTTGCATAAAATTTAAAAATAAAATCCTATGATGAATATAAATCTATTACCTTTCACAATAATACTTTAATCAAATTTATCATCTTAAAATCACAGTATTTAAATTGTTATATTTATTAAATTATGAAGGTGACAACTTTGGCATCATTTAAAATAATATAATATAAGTGTCATAAACATATTAATAAGGATCCCAATAGTCAACAATTCGGCCAATGGATGATTAGGGTTTATATATACACTAATAATAAGTTTTTTTCAGTTTTTTTGGCCTTTTGATATGTATTAATATTTCAATAAAAACTATATTATTGATTTTTCACTAAATAAATAATATTTGCGTCCCTATTGTGTCAACATTAATGATAATTATTTAATACCTAAAAATTATAAATAAATTTATATTATGTAGATAATTTCATTAGATTTCTGGATACTATTAATGTTCTAAGTTTCATGATGTTTATCACTAAATTAAAATTAATATACTTATAAGATTTAAGAGAGTGACATGTTGTCACTTTCTTTGGTTTTAATAATAATTAAGTTATTTTCATGGAAAAAAGTCCATTAAATAATTCTAATCTTACCCTTAGGTGATATGGGTCGACTTTTAGTCATCCAATAGAATTTTGGTAGGTGTTAGGTTAATTTGATAATCTTATATTTACCCTTAATTACCCGATTTACCTTTAACTATAGTAAATAAAATTTACTGTAGTTACTATTCATAAAGCCCAAAATTAAAAAGTAGCTTATTAACATAATTTGGACCCATTGACTCCACATATGGAATCCATTTTTCCAAATTCAATACACAAATGTTTCAGAAATTAAATTAAAATTAATCCCGTTGTCGAAAGAAAATGGGTTTTTTTTTAAAACATTGCAAAAGATTGAATTGATTTAACCAACGAATCAAAGGTAAAATCAATGCCAATGACATACATTATATTAAATGGTAAAAATATATTCTATTTATACTTTAAAACCATTCAATATTATAATTTAATTATATAAATTATTACGATGAAAAAAGTTGTTTTTAATTAAAATATAGCGTGTTTTTACTATTCATTAAAATATAAAAGTTATCATAATAATATGAAAATTTTATCCAAGGTAAAATTTTATATCCTTATTCCAAAGAATAATTTTATTTTGTAAAATTGAACTTATTAACATGTCAAAAACTATATTTAAAGTGGGTGTGCCATCAAAAGGCGGCAAAACTACATTTTTTGAAAAATACATATTTTACCCAAAAAAAATATTTTGTTCTTATACCTTGTTCTAGAAAATGTTTAAGATGAATAATAATGTTATAAATTTCTAAATTTAGTTAATACTATTCATAACAGCTAGTTCATAATAATATTATAATAACAAATCATTGTTTAGTAAAACCCGGTATTGCGTACAACACACGCTATCGAGGAAGGTCGCGATTGCGTGTAATGCAATCCAAGTTAGGGTTGCGTGTAGTGCATGACTCCTTTGTTGTTACGTATATAATACATTGAATATATATATATATATATATATATATATACTCAATGTTTTGTAGAATAACTACTATCAAACAGACATGAAATTGTGTGTAACACAATCCAAGATTAGTGTTGCGTATACTGCAAGCTAATACGGTGTTGCATATAGCGCAAGATAATCTTGGTGTAGCGTACAACAGAATATATGAAAGAAATTAAAATTAATATATCTTATAAAATATCGGGTTGTTACATTCTACCCCCCCTTAAAATGAATTTCGCCCTCGAAATTCGTCAGGGTTATAAATCGTTTACTATTCATAGAAACCCACATCGTAAAAAGGAATACTAAAACTTAACTTTAAAAAAGAAAGTTAGAAATGTAACGGTCACCCAAGGTAACTCAGCATTGGGTTTCCACATAGGAGAGTATAGGTGAAAATATGGATATGGAGGAAAAATATAACCATCAAGTTCTGATGGAGAGTGGTAGAGAACATGGCTGTAAAATAGCCAACAATCATAAAGCCATAGATTTGCGATGATCTAAGGTACCATATGATTCATAGGATATAAGAGCACTAGGACAAATTTTTTTTTTTTAGGATCATTTCTCTAATTTTGAAGAATTTTCGAATCAAAATAAATACTTACATGATTTCGGTACAATCTCACCATTGTTCGTGCCTTGAACAATTTCTACTTCATCTCTTAAAGAAATGAAGTTGAATTTTCCATTCATGAAGTGTTAGCAGATCATGTGATAGAATGATGAGTCATTCCATCTGTTTCAAACAAAAGGTTAGAAAAAGTTACCAAATATACATAAGTCCATCCATGGTGTGGTTAATCGTATACGATTCCAAAAATAAACTTATACTTTATATATCATACCGCTTAATAAAATAAAACTAGTTTCTACTAACCAAGGACTTCCTGTAGGCCAGTGGTAGGCGATAAAGGCCAGTCGCACATCGGTTGTGGGTTCGATTCCCGCAACCTTGTCCGACGTGACGGGTTGTCGCCCGTCCTGCAGGTTATCCTTTTTCTAAAATAATAATATTATAACAAAAAGTTCTAGCCTTAAACAATACTATCCATTCCAATATTTAGGCTTATCCAAAATACATCTTTCTAAACTCATTGTATAAAGAGAACGATTACTAAAAAGTTCATATAACGAGCACATGAATACCATCATTTATCCCTCGTATATCTTGTTGGTCACATTCCAGTCATGTGAATACCTTAATCATGTATTCTCTTGAAAAATGAATACCCAATGAATCTTAGTGAAAACATGAGTGTTTTCAATAGTTAACTCTTTCCACATAACAAAATCCCCAAAATTCTATATACTCAATCCATGATATCACTTAGTCCTTATATCAATCATGAGCTCATGAATACTGTCAAACATTTCATTTTCTTCTTATCCCTTCATTATGCACATATCATCTACTTTCCAAAATATTTGAATCACTTTTCATGGTTACCAGTACCATAAAATTATTGAAAACCACAATAGACTAATACAAAAATATTCTAATACACCATAAAAGTACCTTAAAAAAATTAATCTTGAATACCAATACATAAACACTTCAATCCATCCTCTTCAATGATTGTCCTGGAATAAGTCCTTCCTTGTTTTTAGAAGATACTTTTTAGGTCAGGGCATTGAGTTGGGTAATGCCCATGTTCTCCACAAATAAGAAATTGAACTCCATAACAGTCTGTCACTCTATGACCCTTTTCTCCACACAGATAACATCTGTCCCTCCATTTGAGGTATTCCTCAAGGTTTTTCTTCCCTTCTTTGGAAATCTCAATCTTCCTTTCTTTATGCTCTTCAACATGCGAACATGCATAAAAGTCTATCTTCCTCTTATTTGATGAATTAGGCATACCACTAAATTTCACCTTGTTAATCATGTATCGCGATGACTGATTCGGCATAATCACAATATCTTTATCTCTAGGCATTACACAATTTTGTTTCTCATAGTCACCAATTTGTCCATTGGATTCAATGTTAACCAAATTCCTTCTGGTTCCCTCCATTGACTAAAACACAAAAAGAATTCTGTGAGAGGCAAAAATCATACAAGGAAAATAACATAATCAAGGGGGAGTACCTTAAATATCTAACATATTAGGTTAAATTCTAAGATCGTTACCGTAGTTCTAGGACTATATCCTATACGTATACTTATCCTTAGGGACATCCCTAGACATACCTTAGAAATATCTCTAGGGATCTCACTAACGTTTTTGCATCTTAGTTTCCAAAGGTTGACTAAACCTTTCCTCTGATACCAACTGTAGAGGCCCAAAACTTGACGTACATGGACAATACATTACTTTTTCGGAATAATTAATACATAACAAAAATCAAAACTCAAGGACCGTAATAGTTTAGTGTCTTTGGAAACTCGGAACGTAATCTTCTAATCTTCGTGAAAGATCTTCAACATCTCCCATAAAGATCTTCCCCTTTTTTTCTTACCTAAAACCTTTCTTTATATCCTGGGGAAAAGAAAACATAAAAAGGGTGAGATCAAATGCTCAGTAAGGGTAATCATGGATAAAATAAAACATACCATATACATTTGAACTTAAAAACATGAACATAATGTTTAAACATCAAAAGCTTGAGCAATGACATAAAACATGGAAGTACCTAAGGCATAGATCATAAAGAAACATTAAGAATGATAAAATATCATGGGAATAAAACATGTAATTGTGGAAACCATTAATCACATGATATGATTTCCATATTAGCCAAGGCATTGTTGTCAAGACAATCTTAGTGGACAAAGTCCCTTTCTGAATCGAGTTAACTCCTCGTTCCAGTCCTGTATTACTGAACCGATTTAACTTTCCGTTCCAGCCAGGTCTATCTCATGAGATATAAATCTTTACCCAATTCATTGGAGGGAGATATAGGTCCCACCCATCCCATAATGAAATCATTCTTACTTGTGCCACAAAATATACATACATCATTCATAATAACCCAATAAATAAAATGGGTTTCATAAACATCATCCCATCATAACATAATCCATATAAAAGAAATGGATATCATTTCATAATAATAAAAGTGAAACCATATAAATAATAGAGTCATTATACATAAAACATACACATATGAAATAATTTCATTTTAGATGGAAAATGGTTTTGATAAAACACTTGAAATGAATTCTTGAGAAAAATATCCATTCTTCTTTAAAATCATTTTCTTTTCACAAAATGTCATGCATTTTTAAAAGAAAAGGATTTTCTTGAAAATAATCATGAAATATTTTTGAAGAAGCTTCATGAAAATCAAGTTTTATAAAACTGTAAAAATCTGTTAGTGCCATATAAGTTAAAAAAACATTCTTCTCGTACTTTTGCCGGAAAAGTCAAAAAGTACCTCGTATGAAAAACAAAAAAAGATTCCTTTCATATCCTCTACTAAAAACTCAAAGAATGGTAAAATTGAATTTAAACAATTGTAGGTGGATGGAAACAATATTACATATTGAGGGAACATGGATTGGATGATAAAATACACCCCAGTAAATACCAAAGTATAAACAATCTCGGATAAAAATGAGATTGTGATATTTTCCCTTACCTTAGGTCCGATTTGATTAGTAAGTGTCCAAACCTCATGTATAATGATTTAAATAATGTTATTGACTTATTAAAGAATCATATTCATTGTTATGATGTCATATATGGTTCACTTAGGACTTTATATTACCCGTTCTTTTGTAAATTCCATGTTAAAGAGCGTTTTGGGTAAAATATTTTCATTTGTCGTCCGTGTTTTGACTTGTTATTATTCATATGATTACGTAGATCATGATTACATAATTCCAAAACATAAAACATGATTTATATTTAATATATATTCAGAATATACATATATATAATAGATCGATAAATGGAATGAAATACACCGTTCATGGAGACGGTAGGCTGTACGTACGCATGAACATTGTTTTCGTTTCCTCATTGAATTGAATGGAATTAATTGGATGACATACATATATATATATATATACATAAATCCAGTATCATTATTATGTCATATATTTCATGATTACTTATTATATATACTTTATAAACACTTATGAATGGTTAATCATTGAGAATGAATCTCATCGCGTCGTGGAGACGGTATTCCGTACGTACGCACGAGCGATGATATCGTTCCCATGATCATGGAATTTTATTGGAGTGTATGTATACTATTACAGAAACAATATCACTTTACAATAATCATATATAGTTATTATTTACACCATTATACCCATCCAAGTAAGGTGGTGGTGGAAAATAGATTACACCACAGCGTGGAGACGGTATTCCGTACGTACGCACGCGCGGTGATTTCGTTTTCCGTAGTATGGATAGATGGTGAAATAGGGTGGTTTCATACTTATAATAACATATCTGTATATGAGTGATACTGATTTTATTACTTCATAATGAAACAACCTAAGAAGAAGAAGTGGAATAAGAAATAAAGTTGAAAGAATCGGTAACGGACATTACCACTTCTTTGAAGCGCCTCTTTGAGACCTCCTCTTAGGGAACTAAAATTGGCCTTTGAAGAATAACAGGACCTCTAGGATGTTTCTAGGGAAGTGGAGTAGCGAATTTGTCAGGGTTTTGCCGATATTGAAGGCTCAAAGTGGTGTGAGGAAGAGAGGGAGGAGGTGCCCTTTTATAAGGGAGGAGAGGGGCACCTTTGGAATTCTTAAAAATATTAATTTATAATAAATCTAAACCCACTTAAAAACCACCAAAAATGACTCATATCCGAATATTAGATGATATAAGGTTGTAATATCATCAACCAATCAAATTTAGACATGTTAGGAATTTATTTTAAATATTATCAACTTGATTAATCCTTATTTAATCAATTTAATTTTATTTGTGGTAATAACATTCTAAATTTTAAATTATAACAAATAATTACTTATTTGTTGTGAATTGTCCATAATTGGGTAATTTATGAAATTTTCTACCATATAAATTTAAATTTATAATTTTTAAATATTTTTGTGATTTTTAAACAATTTTATAATATATTAGTTTTATAAAATAACAATAGGGTCAATTTTGATACTATTCATTTATTTGAATTTAAATAAAATATATACAGAAGATATGTCCGAAATAAAAGCTTTAATAGATTCATAAAAGGTCATATGTATCTAGAAAATTAGTGGATCACATTAAATAGTTCATATAATATTTATTTTATTATTTTTAAAACCATTCATTTGGTTTATCTCTTAATAAAATAATTACTAAATCATTTTTTGTATAATTATTTAATATACTTATTTCATGCATAAAAATTAAAAATAAAATCCTATGATGAATATAAATCTATTTAATTTCACAATAATAATTTTAATCTAATTTATCATCTTAAAATAATGTTATTTAAATTGTTATATTTATTAAATTATGAAGGTGACAACTTTGGCATCATTTAAAATAAAATAATATAAGTGTCATAATCATCTTAATAAGGATCCAAATGGTCAAAAATTCGGCCAATGGATGATTAGGGTTTATATATACACTAATAATAAGTTTTTTTCAGATTTTTGGGCCTTTTGATATGTATTAATATTTCAATAAAAACTATATTATTGATTTTTCACTAAATAAATAATTTCTGCATCCCGATTGTGTCAAAATTAATGATAATTATTTAATACCTAAAAATTATAAATAAATTTATATGATGTGTATAATTTAATTATATTTCTGGATACTATTAATTTTTTAAGTTTCATGAAGTTTATCACTAAATTAAAATTAATATACTTATAAGATTTAAGAGAGTGACATGTTGTCACTTTCTTTGGTTTTAATAATAATTAAGTTATTTTCATGGACAAAAGTCCATTAAATGATTCTAATCCTACCCTTAGGTGATATGGGTCGCCTTTTAGTCATCAAATAGAATTTTGGCAGGTGTTAGTTTAATTTTATAATCTTATATTTACCCTTAATTACCCGATTTACCTTTAACTATAGTAAATAAAATTTACCGTAGTTACTATTCATAAAGCCCAAAAATAAAAAGTAGATTATTAACATAATTTGGACAAACTTATTCCAAATATGGAATCCATTTTTCCAAATTCAATACACAAAAGTTGCATAAATTAAATTAAAATTAATCCCGTTGTCGAAAGAAAACGGGTTTTTGTTTAAAACATTGCAAAAGATTGAATTGATTTAACCAACGAATCCAAGGTAAAATAAATGACAATGACATACATTATATTAAATGGTAAAAATATATTCTATTTATACTTTAAAACCATTCAATATTATAATTTAATTACATTAATTATTACGATGAAAAAAGATGTTTTTAATTAAAATATAGCGTGTTTTTACTATTCATTAAAATATAAAAGTTATCAGAATAATATGAAACTTTTATCCAAGGTAAAATTTTATATCCTTATTCCAAAGAATAATTTTATTTTGTAAAATTGAACTTATAAACATCTAAAAAACTAGATTTAAAGTGGGTGCACCATCAAAAGGCGGCAAAACTGCATTTTTTGAAAAATACATATTTTACCCAAAAAATTTATTTTGTTCTTATACCATGTTATAGAAAATGTGTAAGATAAATAATAATGTTATAAATTTTAAAATTTAGTTAATACTATTCATAACATCTAGTTCATAATAATATTATAATAACATATCGTTGTTTAGTAAAACCCGGTATTGCGTACAACACACGCTATCGAGGAAGGTCGTGATTGCATGTAATGTAATCCAAGTTAGGGTTGCGTGTAGTGCATGACTCCTTTTTTGTTACGTATATAATAAATTGAATATATATATATACTCAATGTTTCGTAGAATAACTACTATCAAACAAACATGAAATTTTGTGTAACATGATCCAAGATTAGTGTTGCGTATACTGCAAGCTAATACGGTGTTGCGTAAAGTGCAAGATAATCT
The DNA here is from genome assembly GCA_963277665.1 of Viscum album. Taxonomy (NCBI): domain Eukaryota; kingdom Viridiplantae; phylum Streptophyta; class Magnoliopsida; order Santalales; family Viscaceae; genus Viscum; species Viscum album. The sequence goes on from OY728134.1 coordinate 447,107,579, forward strand.
TGGTGTAGCGTACAACAGAAGATATGAAAGAAATTAAAATTAATATATCTTATAAAATATCGGGTTGTTACACTCATTGTTTCATTTCCTTTTCACTATAAAATACAATTTTATTCGTTGAAAATATCAGGGTGTCACATCCTCCCCCCTTTAATAAATTGTGTCCTTACAATTTAAACTTTATCCCGATAATCAAATGATCGAAATTTGAAAATACTTTTATTGAGAACCCACATCATAAAAAGGGTTAATAAAAAATATTACTAATAAGAGAGATAATATAATAAGAAAAATCATATGGGATAACTCAAAACTATGTTTCTATATTGAATAGTATATGTGGGTATAGAAGAGAAACATAAATAATTATAGAGAGTGATTGAGGTCATCGATCACAAGGAAGTGAATGGTCAATGGAATGTTAAGGACCTAAAAACTATAAATATGTGATAATTAAAAAGACCATAGGTTCATTATAATCTAAGGTATTAAGATAATTGTTTTTGTTTCAAGATACTTTTTATAGGTTTAAGGAATTATCTTACCATATAGAATATGATAATATGGATATGTAATTACTTTATGAGTTTGATTTCATAATTTAATCAATTACCACCACAACCTCATTATTTCTCTATATTATGTGTATTGGGTATAAAATTTTCATGCCTAAATCAATAAAATAATATTTTAAAGACCACATAAACATGAATGGATAATAATCTATTTCACATTTCTTTAAACATTAACCAAAACCGAAATGGTTAAAACATGGTAAGATAATTCTCAAAATGAATAAACCTTTATAGGATATAATAATCTTCAAAATTGTAGAGTAATACCCAAAGATGAAACTAAATAATTCGAAAACACAATATGCAAAACATCCTCAATGACCTAAAGTTTAAATAGTTTTTTAACCTCAAATATTATCTCATACCATTCATATTTCAAGAAATTTGTTTCGATTATCAACTTTTGAAATAATATTAATCGCTTTGCCACCAAATCACATTTCAATATTATGATTATATTTATGATAAAACAATGTTATCAATATCATGATCATATAGAAAAAAATGTTATAAATACCTTAAATCTCATCTACACAAAATTTAAATGGATAATTCATGTTATACCACAAAATTACAAATAAGTCACCCTAATAAAATGTCTCAGAAAATGTCATTAATCACTTTAAGATCACTTTTCTTAAAAACTCAAAGGTGTGTTTAACAATTTGATCATATGATCATCCTTAAGACTATAAAACTATGATGTTATATATAACTATTAAGATTAAATCACATAAAGAAAAACTAATATCCAATTGTATCTGAACCTTTCCTTTTATACCAACTATAATAGCCTCGAGCCCCCAATCTTGGATTCGATTATAAGAAAATAAACTTTACATTTTTGGATTTGATGGAAATAATTGTGATCTAATTTTTTCTATCTAAACCTTACTATATGAAAAGGAAAACATGGATCACTTACATTATCTAGTAACTATTAGTGTTATAACTTTATATAATTTGTAAAAAATCATACATAAAAATTTACATTACTTTAAATGATTCTGATAATTAGGATCTAAATTTTTTCCATCCAAACCATACTACATGAAAAGGAAAACATGGATCACTTACATTATCTTGGAAATATTATTATTATATATTTATAGAATTTGTCAAAAATCCATCATAAACAATATAAATTACTTTAAATAATAATTTCTTCCAATTAACCCAACTTTTTTTTCACAAATTAATATATCATCCTCATCCATTTAAAATCCCTTATAGAAATAATTCATTCAACCTATTTTTTATAACCTGGGGAAAAGGAAACATAATAAGGGATATCTCAAATTATTATTTAGGTAAAACATAATCATTAACAAATGAATGTGGTTAGTGAACATTATAAGAGTATAAGAGAATGATGACATAATAAAAGTGCATGAGTATGAAATACAAATATTCATACCAAGAAATACCAAGAACATCACACATGAAAACATTAATTAAGGAATTATAAATGGAAAGAGTCTTATGAATTAATAATTATGAGCTATTTTATATAAATATCGATCAAATAAAACATCATAAACCCATAAAACATATATATAAAACATATTGGTATCTTGGGAAATCATCTTTATAGAACAGTTAGAGAAATATTAGAGAACCCTTAAAATTGGAATAACCATATGAAAAACTTCCAAATATAATTATCTGGAGAATATAATAATTATCCAATGAATTAGAGTGATATCTAGGCACACCCATCATATAATCTATAATATCTTTACCTTGTGATATATGGGTGCACTGATGAAGCATTATCATGTGTTCTCTCAAAATTATTTATAACTAAGTGTAGCATAACCTAGGTCATTCTATTGAGTAGATGTTGCTATCAATCAAAAAATAATTGAAATTTACTTTTTTTATAAAATAAAACAAAAAGTAATTTAGGTTTGATAAATTATAATGAAATACTAAAATTATAAATGTAGATGCATTGAAAAAATAATGAATTGATAAATAATGAGGTTAGAATGAAAGGAGACATTCTCGATAGAATCACATTGGGTGAACCTTTATTATCTTATTTCTAGTTTCAAATTTAAATAATGAATACCCACCATAATATGTGTGAACATCCTCCTATAAACATTTTTTTGAATATACAGTGCTGCCAATTATCATTGAGGAACTATAGACCCACCTCCTCGATTGAGGGATAATATTACAGAAGCGAAATTTAAACCATGGGTGGATAGTGGAGACACAAAGGAGACTTGACCACTAAGATCCCACCAATCCTAACTATAGTAATATAAGAAAAAATATAAATTAATGTGCAATTAATTGGGTTCAGCACTGGATTGATCCTCTGAGAACTTTCTTGGGTTATTTACTTATGATCATGAGTATAAGAAATCACCGTGGAGAAGAAAAATGATGTGGAAAAACAAATGATAAAAATATGAGAATTAGAAAAATAAGAATACTAAAATATAATAAAAATAATAAAAATATTATAGAATACATAAAACTATAAAATTGAATAAAATTTACACCTTTAGTACCAACTATTTGAAATGAAGAAGGGACACTCTTTTATGGGGAGATGGGGTGAAACATTTCACTCCAAAATATTACATCGAATGTATGCATGTTTTATACATATGTAATGGCATAAATGGTAAAAATTTTCTTCTTGAAAGTTTTTAACACATATCTCATCTGTTGGATCTCGAAATTTTATCTTTATTTTCCACTAAATGAATTGTTTATGTTTGATTTACTTTGGATGTTTAATCTGTCTTGATAGACTATTTTTATTTCACATATATGGATTAATATGTAATAATGTGCTTTAAGAAGGTAAAATCAGGTGTATCCATAGTTAAATAATATGTTACCCCAAATTTTATATATCTTTATTTTGAATTTCATATCATTTGGACTATACATTTATTATATATGGTCCTAACATAAAAAATCACCAGATCTGTGCATAGTTTTTGAGGCATGTCTTGTGAGTTGGATTTGTTCCATCAAATGGTGGAATGAGATATGGGTCGAGAAGGATAAAATGAATACCACTGAACAAAGAAATCTAAAAAATACTAATTTTAAAATTTGGATAACTGACAAAAAATTTATTACTAAATTAATGAATAAAATAAAATAGTTAAAATCCAAGATTAGAAATTTTTGTAATTAAGCTAAAAAATGATTCTAAAACATTAAATGTGAAAATTACCCATAAATAAAAAAATGATGGGATTAAAAAATTGAAATTAAATATAAAATAATTGAAAATATGTTCTCTTTCAATTCCTCAACAATTAAACATTACACTCCTAGTTAATCATCTTATACTAATGTCAAAACAAACTTCCCAAATCATAAATGAAACCACGACTCAATTATCATATAAAATAAAATATTATGCCTAAAAAATTTATTAAAATTACATAAATATTCAATAATAATAAGAATCTATTCAATCTCATGTTAATACTTACATGCACATTGTACCTACATCCCTATAATTGTTTTTCTTTTGACTCATGGATTTTTTAGGTGGAATTTTTATTATTCTAAAGAACATGTTTGATCTCTATAGGATTGATATCCTCCTAGAATTTCCACTATACAGAGTCAAAAATATTTCAATAATGAGGCTTTTCCATGGGTTGTTCTAAGGCAATGGTTTGGTAGGTTTTAAATGTAACAAAATCTGAGTCAGATTGAGGAGGGTTATGCTCTAAAGTGAAGTAAATGTGTGAAAATAGTTTTTCTTAAGAATGGTGTACTGTTAATTAAGCTAAAAAATGAACCACAAAAATACAAAACATTCTTAATTTGGGAATTGGAAACGTGGAATTACAAAATAAATGATAAATTTGTTCCCTATTTTCCCAATTTTTTAGCATTGTTTTATCTTGAATACAAATCTATATTTCTCTTTAGAATCATGTTTTTGAGAAAAAGAGAGAAATCTTTTTATCTTCAAATGTGGGTGAACACCCAAACCATTTTTGTAATGATATTTTTTCCACACATATATATTTACATCATGATATTTCTTCTACCCAATATTCTATAACTATGTAAATTCTTTTAATTCAACTCAAAAAAAATTATTTTGGAAAGAAAAATACAACCCTTCTTCTACCTCCCACACACTTGAGTTCAACAATAATCATGAATTTAAATTTTGGAGAAGGTTTTAAAGGGATATATTCCTTGTAATTTTGATTCCTAACAAGGTAGTTCATGGATATTATGGTCTTAAAAAATTTTAGAAGAAAAGATAGGCCAAAATAAGAGTTGAAAATAAAAAATGGATTTCAAAGTGGTGACTCAATCTGTCTTGACACATTCCATGAACTATAAAAGATATAAAAAAGAGAAAAACAACAAGATATGGACCACAAAACATGTCTCAAGACTCTTAAGAAAAATATAAATGTAAAGAAGATGACAAAAATGTTTAGAAACCTCTTAGGTTTGGAAATATTTTCAATTTGGAGTGTACTTGTGCACTTGAGTTTTAAAATCAATCGTACTTCATCAAATGAAATGAATGGAAATCCATAAAAAATATGTTCTGTAATAATTTTAATCCTCAATTTTCATATAAATAAATTTTTCCAAAATAGTAAGATGCTTTAGATTTTTCAAGGTATTTGATATAGCTTTATAATCCTAAAAACACACCAAAAAAAGAAATTGGAAGACTTGAAAAATTCAGAAAAACACAAGAAAAATGTAATGGAAGTACACAAAAAATCCATAAAAACAAGTTGAAATACCTACCCCAAAATTAGTTCATTTAGTACGTTATCTTTAGAAAAAATAATATTAAGAATGTTCAATATATATTTTTTATATTATACATCAAATAAAATAAAGAAAAGGAAAGAAACAACCTGATTTTTTTCTGTAGAAGCCTTGATTTAAGGTCTATAAGCTACCACTTTAAAAATATAAGAAAAAAATGAGAAGACATAAGAAAAATAAATAAAAATAAAGATAAATGGGATAATAATGGTATAATGATTTGTTTATATCCCCCAAGTGGGCGGTAGGTTTTTATTTCCCCTAGTTAGGTAATTGCGGTAGATTATCCCCAATCAGATGTTGGGTGTGGTTTGTTTGATATAAACCACCAAATTTGACTTTTCCCAATTTAAATGAGTAAAAAATGTGAATATAGTTCCCCCATATAATATAATAAAATTATTAACCCTAATAAAGAATAAAAAATGAATTTGAGGTCCAGAGTGGGAGGTTAAAGAAGATATGGGTGCTCCCTATTAACTTTCATGGTTTCCTCCTCCATATGGTTTGAAAATTGTTATTAAGGAGGTAGTCGCACCACCATATGATTTTCCAACTATTCTTCATCAATAACCACCACTTGTAATATCTCTTACTTAATATTTAGGGTTTTCTCTATTTTTTTTGTTTCCTAAATTTCAAAAAAGATAAGACATAAAACAATTCAGATTGAATAATATTAAAACATGACATATTAATAAGGAAGTATTCCCTTTCAAGTAAGTCATCTAGAAAATTTATATCTTTTGAAAATAACAGTGGAAACTCAATCTTCATAGGTGAATCATTATTATATTCTTCCAAAGAAATAGAGAGGTCGAAAAGTGATGATATTTCATTATCAGGTATGGGATGATCCAGTTTCAGGTTATCTTTCAAAAAATGATTCCAGGACTTCTATAAAATGTTGATCTACCATAAGTATATCAGAATACATTTTATTGTGACCCTTATTTTTCTTACATTATTATTACATCATTTTAATTATAGTGGACATAAAATCATTACAAAATTAGGATAAAAAGTTTTACTCTCTTCTGAAAATTTGGACCATACATAAAATTTAAAAAAAACATAAAAATTTATTTAATTCCTTAATCTCTAGATTATTACTGGTCCTTGAATTCTCCTTAGTACAAGTAATAACTTGAGGATATAAATCAAAATGGAGTTAGATAAAATCCTAGTAATAGGATAGAAAATAAAATGAAGCAATATAACATGATGTGATTATTTATATAACATAATCATCATAACATAAGCATGGGATCATAATCATTATTGGATGTCATTAATATAAGGTTCAGAATGTGGCAATGCATAAAAATGAAACATCATGTCTTAGTGGTCAATAACCACACATAATTGTGAACAAAGCTAGAATCATGTTCACACATATCTCTCTTTTCCAATCTGATACATCACATTACCCAATGAATCAGAGTGTTATATAATTTTGGCCGCACCTGTCACAACATAACATTTACATTTCGATATAAAATTCCAGGTGCACCTGTCACGTCATAACATTTACATTATCATGCATGCTGAATAGAAAATATATAAATCTTGGACATAATATAAACCATGTAAAGGAATGGGTTTCATATCATAATCATAAATTCATAAAAAAAAATTGTTCCCAAATTAATGAGGGAATAACATCCTTGAATCATCAACCTTGAGTGAAGAAGAAACAATCTCGAGAAGTAAAAGGTGTGTTTTTAAAAGAATAGTTCTTTTGGAAAACATTGTTTTGTATTAATCTAAATTATAAAACATGAATATCAAAGAAAAGGTAAGATAATTATGGATTAAAGTAATTTAAGTAATATCCATACTATAAATTTGGTGAAAGAGGGAAAACCCAAAGAAAGAGAGTTGGGTTTGAGAATTCCACTTACCGTGTGTTCTAATTATTTATTCACTTAAATGTCATGTATATTCAAAATATATTAATTAATTAATAATAATAAAACATTTATACATTAATATAATTAATTATGGTTGTATTATGTTCATTTATGGTCCTTTATATGAGTTTTAGATTTTAATTTAATCATTTGGGAGTATTTGTTTTTTTAGTTTTCATGATCGATTCACTTGTATTTAAGAATGGAAGTTTATGTAAAATGAGGATAAATATCTAGAATTGTTATTATAGGTTATTAATGATATTAAATATTTTTAAATTATATTATAAATAATTTGGTTACATTCTATGAGTATGAATCATTAGATAAAAGTTAATGATTACCATTTTAGGTTAATTTTGGCAGTTTTTCGATCACAACGAACTCGTTAAGTTTTATCATTTAGTATTATGTGTGTAAATTAGTTCCAGAACATAAAGAGGGTTGTAAAATAAAATTTATAATATTTTTCAACCCTTGTTATGGGTTTATTAACATTTTTTAAGGCAAAAAAGGAAAATGAAAGTGCATCACCCACGATGTTGGTAAATCGATACATCACGGGTGAAAATTTCATTTTTATAATAAGAGGAAGAGGGATGAGTTTAAAGATGGATATTAAAATTACATGATATAATTCAATTATATTTAAGGTACTGGAGTTATAATTACATTTGGATAAATTGAGGCGATGAGATAATAAGAAAAGAAATGAAATTGAACGAAAATTAAAAGAAAAAGAGAGGGGATTTACCACTTGAATTCTTATTTGAGATCCTCCTCAAGGAATATAGGATTGGTATTTTGATAAGACCAAGAGATCATAGACGTGGCTTAGGGGCTACTGAAGAGTTTTGGGAATAATTTTGGTAAGACTCAAATCTTAAGAGGTGTGAGGAGAACATGGTGTGATGGGTGGTATTTATAATGGAGGAGAGGGGTGTCCTCTTATTATTTAATTCATTAGTTTATTATTATTCTAAAAAAAAGAAACAATGTTGATTCTTGAAACTAAATAATGTAATTATATCATGTGAGTTTTCACCAATGGTTCTTACATCAAATATTAACCAATAAATATTTTATTTAGATTATAATGTATATATACTCTAAATTACTGTATTTCACTATTCGCAAAAAATTCAAGTAATTCAAAAAAATATAAAAAATTAAACCTAATTTTTTTTTTGATGTGTAAAATTAAAAATGAACTCCATTTTAAAAAAAATAATTTTCTAAATATGTGTAATTTAATTTTTAATTAAAATCATCTTTTACATGGAAAATTCATATTTCAAAATTATAACTGGTATTATAACACTTTGAAAAAATACTTAAGGTCTAATAAAATTATCCTAAAATCATAATACATAAATATATAAATTTATGAATACATGTTATGAAAATAAATTTTGTTTTAAAATATTAAATTAATCATAAAATTGTAATTAAATATTTTTTTCTTATAAAAATACCAACACTTAATTATTAATTTTAAAAAAATTATTTACTTAGAATATGGAATAATTATACCATGATTTTATTTATATGATAAATAAATTTTATTTATACTTTAATGCATGTGTTTAATATTCATTTGGTGTGTTCACCATCCATAAGGGTCATATTACTATTTCTAAGGTTAGGTAACTATTTCCTCAGTATTGGTTTATTCACTTTTAAAAATACTTTTTATTTCATTAATTCTTATTTTATAATGTTTTTTATGGTATCTATGTGATTTTTTGTGATTTATACATTGTTAAATTTTTATAAGAAGGTTTAAATTCTTTTGATAAAAGTTTGGTTCATTACATTCTTTCCCATTTTAAAATTTTATGCTTGAATTTTTTTTACATAAACAGGTGATGGTACATCTCCTTCATCGCCTCCTCGTGTTCTCATGTTGCTTCTTCATACTTATGGATCCACTATATCAATTGGACATAGTGGGTTGTCTCGTTATGTGGAACCTTATCTCTCTGGTCTAGAATATTTACTAACTACTCCTCATAAGAGAGCTTATCTTCCAGCAATACCACCTTTTAGTCCAGTACATGAGAGGGATCCGATATGTACTTCCTCAAGAGTGATACATGGAACACATAATTAAATTGATCCATATTCAGTGGAGGTGCATGTTGATAGTCCACCACTCCTATGTGATCAAGTATCTCAAAGGGGACAATGTATATTGATCTTAGCATCCATTTGTTTCCAAACTACATGACCCTCTCCCATAGTGATATTCGAAGGAAGAATTTATATCTAACATCGAACTCCAAGTCCCTGCGATAGTTGTCAACACAACAATTTTTCTGAATCTGAGTAGCTTTGACATGTTGGTAGATATATTAAACCTTATCTGCCAACTGTTCTGCAAGATCAAGTCCAAGTATCTTTCTTTCACCAATTTCATCCCAACATGTTGGGTTTCTACATCGCTTTCCATACATAGCGTCATATAGATCCATATGAATACTCAAGTGGAAGCTATTGTTGTATGAGAACTCAACCAATGTGAGATGATTATCTCATCCACATTTAATTATAAATCACAACCTCTTAGCATTTTGTTGAGAATCAAAATAGTCTTTTTTATATTGTCCATCAGGTCGGGGGTGATAGGTTGTGCCGAAATTTAATTTAGTACTCAAAGCATGTCAAAGACCAACCCAAAATTTATATGTGAACCTGGGATCAGGACTAGAGACAATCAAGAGTAGAAATCCATGTAGTTTCACCACTTCCTTCACATATATTTCTGTAAGTTCTTTAGGAAAGAGTTCTTCCCAAAAAACAATAAATTGGGTAGTCTTTATGAGTTAGTCAGCCACAACCCATGTCACATTATTTCCTTTGGATGTATTTAGGAGATCTATGAAAAAGTATATAGTGACATTCTCCCATTTCCACCTGGGTATAGAAAATGGTTTCATCATCAATTTAGAATTATGTTGTTCGACATTAACTTGCAAACATATCAAGCACCATTATATATACTAAACAATCTACATCATTACATTTTCCAAACAGAATTGTTCTCAGAGATCACAGTACATCTTGGTGGTCCTAGTATGGATAAAAAAGTTTATCTACGTGCATTTCCCAATCGCACCTTCTTTATCCTAGGTGATAAAGGCACAAAAATTATCGTTCCAAACTAAATCACACTATCATCATTGATATGGAACTCTTTCATGTTCCCTTTACTTTATTCACCTTCTTTTGTAACATTAGATAATCCCTTTGTACCTCCATAATATTATTTTGGATAGATGTTTGGGAAATAATTTAGGCAAGGTATGTTGTATTCCCTATCATCATGATTTCTAAATCCATCCTTTTCATATCCATGAATATAAGGTCTTTCGGAATCTGCGACATGGATAGAGTATCCAGTTCTCTTCAACTGAAAGCATCAACTACCTTGTTACACTTTCCAGGGTGATAGTGAATAATGAAATCATAGTCTTTGATTAGCTCTAACAATCTCCATTGACACATGTATATATCCTTTTGTGTGAATATATACATTAGGCTATTTTGATCAGTATATATTTCACACTTCTCACCATATAGGTAGTGCCCCCATATTTTTAAGGAAAAATTCATATCTGCTAGCTCCAGATCATGCGTCGGGTAGTTATGATCATTGATCTTCAAATTTTTTGAGGCATAGGATATAAAATTATCATTTTTCATGAGTACACAACCATTGAATTTTTTAGAAGCATCATTATAAATCACAAAAAATTATCCACTTTCCAATAATATGAGCACATGTGCAGGGATTATCCTCTTCTATAGATCCTTGTATCTTTCCTCACATTCTTCCTTCTAGACATATTTTAACCCTTTTCCTATTAAAATAGTTAGTGTGTTTGACAATAATGATAAATTTCTAACAAAACATAGATAGCACCCATATAATCCAAGAAAACTATAGATTTCCATTATACTAGTGGGATTTCTCCATTCCTCAATTGAATTTGTTTTTTAAGGGTCCACAGAAATTTCCTCACTTGTGATCACATGTCCCAAGAATGTGACTCTCTACATCCAAAAGTCACACTTTTTGAATGTGGCGTACAAATTCTCCTTACATAACATTTCCAACACAAGCCATAGATGTTTTTCATGTTCCTCCTTTACCTTGGTGTAGATGAAAATATCATCAATAAAAACTACCATAAATTTATTGAGGTAATGTCAAAAGACTCTATTTTTCAAATCCATGAATATTTAAGGGGAATTAGTTAGTCCGAAGGGTATCACTAGAAACTCATAGTTCCTGTACCTTGTATGGAAGAAAATCTTATGGATATCTACATTCTTCAACTTTAGTTGAAGATATCCAGAATGAAGATCCACCTTTGAGAGTTATTGAACTCCTCGCAACTGATCGAACAAATAATAAATCCATGGAATAAGATACTTATTATTTATGGTGATCTTGTTGAGATCCTGATAGTCAATACACAACTACATTGATCCGTCCTTCTTCTGGACAAAGATCACTAGCGCACCCCATGGTGATTCACTAGGGTGTAGGAAAACTTTGTTCAAATTCTCTTCCAACATATTCTTTAACTCCTCTAATTCAATAGGAGAAATCCTATAAGGACACATTGATATAGGAGTAGATCTGAGTATGAGTTTTATTAATAACTCTACCTCACGATCCTGTGGAAGTCTAGGTAACTCTTCTGGAAATACATCACTATATTCCCCCATGATGGTAATTTCCCCAAGGTTGATAACTTCCTTTGACTCATCCATGTGGGAAAGGTATTCTTCTTGATAGGGAGTCAATACCCACGCCATTTATGGATTTTAAAAAGGAGATTCAAGATCTCCCGTGCATTTTTATAGGATCATGGGATGTTTCGTAATATAAAAATATATTTCTTTTTCATGATAGTTTATATGCTCTCTATATAACTAGAGAGAATCCATCCCGAGTATAGAATCAAATTACACCAAGGGAAGTATTACAAGATTCGTGGGAAGAATATTCCCACAAACTCCAATAAGAGAAGAGTCCAACACTTGGGTTGTAATGATTTCACCACTTGGTGTTCTTATGGATATCTCCACTTCAAGGTATTGGGACTTTAATTCAATAGGACTAGAAAACTTTCAAGATATAATAGAATGCGTAGAACCGTAATCAAATAATTTTTTTTCATTATTTAGTATATATGAAGTGTACCTTGTATGACTTCATTTTATTTCTCTGCTTCTATAGTAGTGGTGGAATAAGCATTCCCTTTATCCTTTTCTTTAGTTACTAATATGGTTTCTTACACATGATAACTCAAGGTTTAGTGCACTGGCTTGCATAGTTCCCTTTCTTCCTAAAATTGTTGCATTGGACTGTGGGTGGTTCTCTCCTATCCTCCACCTCATCATCCTTCTTCATCACATTTTTTTCACATTCATGAGCTTAGTAGCCTTATCTCCCAAACTTGAAGCATTTCTTCACCCCTTTTATATAGTTCCCATGATGATTCTTCCCACATTTTGACATGTGGGTGGTTGAGTTTTCTTTCCAACTTTCTTATTAGATCATCTGACAAGAAACTAAATCTTTTTTTTTTCTTATCAGTATAGCCATGGGTTAATTCTCCAAACCCCATATCCACTTCAAGATCACATCATACAACTTCTTCATAACTCCTAATGTCACAAATTGTAGTAGCCTTCTGAAGTAAGGGGTTTAAACCACTAAAGAATCTATCAATTTTTCTATCAATATTGATAACAAAACCCAAAACATACATTGAAATCCTTGTAAAATTTTCTTTGTAGGCCATGATAGATTCAAATTCATTTTTATTTAGCTCAATGAATTCTTTATCCACATTTCTACAAAGATTTTGAGGGAAATACTTATTAAGAAACATTATCTTAAAGTCTACACACTCCATCTCGTCAATTTCTTAAATTAGATTGATGTTCATAATCAAATCCCGCCATTAAGAGACCTCTCCATCTAGATGATAAACAACTAGAGTCACCATCTCCCTCTTAGAATAGTGAAGTATAAAAAAGATCTTCTCCATTGAGTTGAATGAATGTTCCGCAACAAGTGGACCTGATGATCCAGTAAAAGTCTATGGTTGTTTCTGCATAAAACAATCAATCTCCAGTTACTCCCTCCTAAGTTATGGAGGACATTCCACATTATTTAGGATATTGTTTATTACCTGATAAATCTGGGTAAGCATTGTCATGAAATTTTGAACTCCACCTCCCAAGGAATTGGGGATGTCATTAGGTCAATTGATGCATTGTCCCTCCCATAGGTTTCGGTCCTTGTCTCTCCAAGTTCCCACCATTTTCTAAAATAAAAAAGGTTATAACAAAACATAAGTCCACAAGTCATGAATAAATAATATATTCCTTTAATCATTTGAGTCTAAAGGTATATCTTGCAGGATACCTATGTTTATAATTTTTTAAAATAAATCTTCTTGGGTGATTACTTATACTTACTCTCATATTAAGGGGTTTTTACTTAGTTTGTAAAATCCTAAATCCCAAATTAAATAAACCGTCCTCCAATACCAAATATAGAGACCCTGATTTTTCTAACATTACATTTACATCTTTTTAAATACAATGAATATAAAATCATTAAAAAAATAGGATACAAAGATTTAGTATCCTGGGAAAATTAGGTCCATACATAAAATTTAAAAAATAAAAAAAAACATTTATTTAATTTCTTCTTCTCTAACTTCTTATTGGCCGTTGAATTCTCATTAGTACAAGTAACCACCTGAGGATATACATCAAAATGAGATGATATAATAGTCTAATAAGAGGATAAATAATAACACGAAACAATATAACATTGGTTGAGAATTAATAGAACATCATCATCATAACATAAGAATAGCATCATGATCATTAGGGTAAGTCACTAGGACAAGGCTTGGAATGTGGAAATGCATAAAAATGAAATATCATGTCTTTGTGGGGCAACAATGATGAAGTCTAACTTTGGACTTTAAAGTGACCTATAAAAATAATTTTAAAACAAGGGATGAGCATTAAATTACCCAGTAAGGGGTTTAACAGCCTTTGATAAATCTTAATAAAATATTCTTTAGAAAATAATTTTGTAAATACATATAGAAATACCATTTTTAAAATATTATTTAAAATTACTTAGGACATAAAGATACTAGATCATTTTAGAAAATACTTACGTTTAAAATTTTCTTAAATATAATAGAGTGTTTTTCTTAAAACAATACAGAAGATTCGGAAAAGAAAACACTATTATGAGGTCCTTTTAATTATTGATGGCTATCTTGGGCCTACCCACTTGGCGAAATATATGTTCACTCCCCAATGACCTTCCATATTTACAAGGATATAGAATCAGATTATCTAAAAACATTTTAAGCTTTCTTTACTTACGTATATTTTCACTTGAGTTTTTTATTTTGAAAATATGCTACTGCATTAAAATATACATTCACACTTATTTTTATTTATAAGTATGTACATATATATATGCATGGACATTAATTGCATATCACATATGAGTTTGGTTACAACCAATACTCATAGCATAAGTTGTTACATAAAATATCCATGTATTCAATATTTCTTTTATAAAATAATTTTTTTATTCGTACAAATAATTGATCATAATAAATAACTATATTTCACCCATATAATTACAAATAAAAATATTAAATAAAACATTTAAATTCTTAAAGAAATTAATGTGATTGATAATCTTGTAAACAAATAGTAAAATTTAACATAAAAATAGGAGTTTATTACGAGTTCAATGAATGTTAATTACATGCATAGAAACATGGCCATGATTATATATAGAAGTGACACTCATAATTTTATTACAACATGATGACATAGTATGAATATTTTTAGAAACATGGAGATAAAATTACAAACACAATAATAATTATTTCATCCATATATATATATATATATATATTTGATCTTGATTTTATAACACTCATCATCATGGAATAAATTATTGCTTGAGAAAATATCGATAAATGAGAATATCCATTTTCAAAATTAATATAAAATCAAATTAAAACATAAACTTTGAAAAATATTAATTTATATTGCAGTATATTTATTAAATAATAGTTTTCATAAACATAATATATTCATTTAATGCATAATATAAAAGAACAAATAAATAATTAAACACACCACACAACCATGAATTAAAATATGAATTAAAAAATAAAAAGAGTTATTTATAATTATAATCTTGATACTAGAATTATATAATCTATCTTATAATAGAATTCCAAAACTTAATTTAGATAATAAATAAATTGACCCTTTTCAAAATTGATATTATATATGCATACTATTTGTAAATCAAACTCAAACTGCCTGATAAATAAAACTCTGACAAAATGGATTCCAAAATCAAGAATTAAAGATCATAATATCACCCTTACCTCAAATAGAACTAGCATACTGGAAGAGATTTGTACACTCCAAAATGTAGAAGTCAGTTTATATTGAAAATAGAACTGAGTTAAGTGTGAAAAACCTAGGTAGAGGTGCTGAAAGACACTACAAATTATAGTGTCTGAAAATTACAATTTGTAGAAATATCTAAGATTGTAGTGCAAGCTATGAATACTGATGCAGACATTGAAACAAGCACACGAATTGATAAAAATTATATAAAATTTTCATAACAGGGATATATGTAGACCAAAACATAAAGGACAGAAACAGTATAGCCATAGAACAAACAAAAAATTTCAATTAAACCAAACAATATGGACAAACATCAACCACAGACCAAAACCAAAGTAGCTACTATTTATAAAGTAAATGGGATGAAGAAAAAACAGTGAAATGACAAATAGATATACGAATTGATGATTAAAACTAATTTGAAGAGATTCAAATCTAAAAAGTTAAACATCTATCTCAAACTATATTGGAAAGCTGGAAACGAAAACTTAACCCGGATCTCCACCTCACCTGTGGTCAAAACTACTCAGCCTTTATCCACAGTATGGCTCAACTCAAATCTCAACACATGGACTCAACCATAGTCCGTTACTCTAGCTGCTCGAACCAAATGATGCCTCATGATGCCACGATCGCTACTCACACTCTACTCGACCTAGAGTCCCTCAAACTCCCCCTTGAAACCTTAGATGTGGTGCATATCACCCGTGACACCCGAGACTCGCTCCCATTTTCTCCTTAACCCATATGAACAACCCAATTTTGATTTATTTCTCTTTTTGTTTTATTTTCTTTAATTTTTTCCTCTTTTGAATTTAATGTTTACCTTAACCTCCTTTTCCAATATTACTTTTGAATTTTGTATAACACAAATCATTCCATTATTATCACTTATTATTATTATTATTATTATTATTATTTTTAACTTATCATTATAATAATAAAAAACATAATTACGTATAATTATAATTTTATATATAGTTATAATTGATATTTTCATAACACACATATTTATTTTTAAAAAACATTTCTTTTGTTTCATTCATTAAATTCATTTTTTCATATATATAAAAAAATTATAATATAAATGATTTAAATCACACCATTTTTATAATATATATATAATGTGTGTTTTTTGATAAGAAAATAAAAATTTATAAAATTTATAAAACAAAAACATAGTATATTTTCATATTTTTATAAAATATATTATCTTAAGATTTATAATTATTATTTTCTAAAATTTTTTACACTTAATTATTATTATTATTATTAAAATAGTATATTAGATAATCTTTTAGATAAACATGAATTCTAATTTAAAAATAATTACATAAATATCGTTTTCTTAGAAATACTTTTTCAAAGAGAAACAATATTTGTCTTTAGAATAAATTTTCAAACTACAAATAATAAGTATACTTAATTATAGGTATCATAATTAACTTATAATCAAATTAATTAAAAACACTCAATTTAAATTGTTATGTTTAAAGAAAATCATATAAAAAATATCAGTACTTTGTTTTAATTATTAATAAATTTAATAAATCATTTATATAATAAAAATAAAACTTGGAAATCCTGGGATGTTACATTATTCCCCCTAAATAGAATTTCATCCTCTCAATTCATTCCGTCAGATGAAAAAGAATTCTGATTTTTTTTCTTGATAATTATGAAACACTAGGACCGATAATCTCTTAAACTCGATAACATAAAATCTCCAAAGTTTTCTAGACCATTTCTCTGATACCAATTATAATGAAACAGCCTTAGAAATTACACAACAGAGGACCTTTTACTGATATAGGTTATGGACAGTTAGATAAAGATTATAATTTTTTTGAGTTGCAATAAAATTAAACAAATAAAACCAAACTTCACTCCCGCGTAGGCAACAATGATGAAGTCCAACTTTGGACTTCAATGTGACATGTGAAAATAATGTTAAAACAAGGGATGAGTGCTAAATTTCTCAGTATGGGGTTTAAAAACCAACGATAAATCCTTTTAAAAAAAATTTTTGAATATAATTTTGTAAACTCATTTACAAATACCCTTTTTAAAATATAATTTGAAATTAATTTTGAATTAAATATATTAGATAATTTTAGAAAATACTTTCATTTAAAATTTTATTAAACATATTACAATGTATTTATGAAAAAAATAACCAACCTTCTGAAAAAAATAACCAACCTTCTGAAAAAAACACTATTCTCAGGTCACTTAAATTATTTAAGGATATCTTGTGCCTTCCCATTTGGTGAAGGATGGGTTCACTCCCCAATAAACATCCATATTTACAACAATATAGAGCCGTATTTTCTGAAAAAATTTATGATCTATTTACATATATATATCTTCACTAGAGTTTTAAATTTTGAAAAAATGTTACTGCATTAAAATACACATTTACACTTATTTTTATTTATAATTATGTACATACACATATGCATGAACATTAATTTTATATCACTTGTGAGTTTGGTTACAACCAATACTCATACCATAAGCCTTTACATAAACTATCCATGTATTCAATCATTATTTCATGTAATAATTTTTCTATTCATATAAAAAGTTGATCAAAATATATAATTATATTTCACCCATATTATTATAAATAAGAATCTTAAATAAAACATTTCAATTATTGAAGATATGCATATGCTTGATAATCTAGTAAATAAAACATAAAATTTTACTTGAAAACATGAGTTTATTACGAGTGTAATGATTGTTGATGACATGCATAGAAACATTTACATGATTATAAATATATGTGTGTTGATCATAATTTTAAAATTACATGAGGACATGGTATGCACATTTTTTTGAAGCATGGAGATAAAATTATAAACACAATAATAACCATTTAATCTATATATATAATTGATATTGATTTTATAACACTCATCATCATGGAATAAATTCATGTCTGAGGAAACATCGATAAATGAGAAACTTCATTGGTAGAATAAATATAAAATCAAATTAGAACATAAAATTTGATAAATATTAATATCTGTTGTGATAGATTTATTAAAACATAGTTGTCATAAACATAATATATTCATTTAATGAGGAATATCAAAGGATAAATAAATAATTAAACTCATTACACAACTATGAATTAAAACATTAATTAATAAATAAAAAAGGGGTTTTTACAATTATAATCTGGATAATATAATTATATTATCTCTATTACAATGGACTTCCAAATCATTATTTAGATAATAAATAAATAGATCCATTGTGGAATTGAGATTGTATATTAATGCATTTTGTAAATCAAACTCAAATGGACCAATAAATTAAACAATTACAAAACCAATTCAAAAATCAAGAATGAATTCTTATGATATCTCCCTTACCTCAAATATAACTAGCATACTAGATGAGATTTGGACACACTAAAATATATAAGTCATTGTTTACTCAAAATAGAACTGAGGTAAGTGTGAAAAACTCAAGTAGACGCACTGAAAGACACTACTATTTATGGCCTCCAAAAATTTCAAAACACAGAAATATCTAAGCTTGTAGTGTAAGCTATGAATAATGATGTAGTCCTTAAAACAGGCACACAAATTAATAAATTTATTTAAAATTGTGACAATATGGACATCTACATACCAAAACATAAAGGAAAAAAATAGTGTATTCACAAATCCAAAAAAAATCAATTAACTGAAAAAACACAAACGTACATCAACCAAATACCAAAAAAAATCTTCTACTCATAAAGTAAATAGGATTAAGAAAAAATGACACGACGAAAAAATGATACATGGATTGATGAAGAAAACTAATCAGAGTTGATTCATATCTAAAAAGTAGAACATCTACCTTGATCTAGATTATAAATCATGAAATAAAACCCTAAACCAGATCTCCACCTAGCCCAAGGTCGATGTCGATCGACCTCTATCCAAAACATGGCTGGACTTGAATCTCAGCACACAAACTGAACTACATGCCACAAATCCCACTGCTCAAACCCAAGGACACTTTATGATGCCACGACTTCCACTCAACCTATTCTCTACCTAGAGACCCTCTAACTCCCCTTGAAATCCTAGACACGATGAGCTCACCTATAACACCTGAGACTCACTCCCTTTTTCTCCTTAAACCAGATCAAAGCCCCTATTTAAATTTCTTTGTTTCTTTTTGTTTTATTTTCTTTCATTTTTCCACTTTTTTCATTTAACGTTTCCCTTGTTTCCCTTAACCTACTTTTCCAATTTTGTTTTAGAAATTTTCATAACACAAATCATTCTATCATTATAACTTATTATTATTATTATTATTATTATTATTATATCTTACATTTATAATAAAAAAACCATAATCACATATATATATAGATATATATTTGATATTTTCACAACACATATATTTATTTTTACAAAACGTTTCACATGTTTCATTATTTAAATTTATTTTTTCATACATATATATATACCTATATATGTAATTTGTTTATTATAATATAAATGATTCAAATCCCACCTTTTTATATCATATATATAACATGCATTTTTTTATAATAAAATTATAATTTATAAAATTTATAAAACAAAAAGATAGTATATTTTCATATTTTTATAAAATATATTATCTTAAGAGTAATAATAATATTTTTTTAAAATTGTACCCTTAATTAATAAAAATTGAATTGAAATATTATATTAAATAATTTTTTTGATAAAAATGAATTCTATTTTAAAAAAAATTAAATAAGTATATTTATCTTAAAAATATTCTTTCAAAGAAAAAATATATTTTTCTTTAGAATAAATTTGAAAATTACAAATATTAATTATAATTAATTATAGGTATCATAAAAAACTTATAATCAAATTAATTAAAAAACATAATTTCAATTTTTATTTATAAATAAAATCATATAAAAAATATCATTACTTTGTTTTAATTATTAATAAATTTAATAAATCATTTATATAATAAAAATAAAACTTGGAAATGCTGGGATATTACGATTACTCATAAAATTATAATTAAATATTTATGACTTATAAAAATAATGACACTTAATTAATTGTTTTTAAAACATTTATTTACTTAGATTATGATATAATTATTCCAAAATTTTATTTATAAGATTCTTACATTTTATTTAAACTTTCATGGGTATAGTTTCTATTCATTTGGTCAGTTTAATATTCATATGGGCAATATTACAATTCTTAAGGTCAAGTTAGTTTTTCATCAGTATTGGTTCCTTAACATCTAGAAAAAATTATTACCTCATTAATTATTCATTTTTAAGGTTTTTATTATGGTCTCTAAGTGATTTTATGTGATTAATACTATGTGACATTACTAAAATAAGGGAGAAATTAATTTGTTAAATGTTTGGGTTGTTACATATGTTTTATTCATAGACCTCCTTGAGCAATGTTTGAGTGTGGGATGATGTGATTAATCCCATTAGAAGATTCTTCTCTCCAACATTGGGTTTTTAACATAAAAAACGATTAGTGATATCTATTCCACCACTCGTTCTAGTTCACATTATTGATTTGTTTTAGTTTTCTCTTAGAATGCATGCATGTATTCAGTAATCTCTTATACTTGGATATCTATTTTTTCATTTAATCACTCATCCTTTCTAGTTTGTCTTCAAGATCCTTTTGAACTTCTTTTGACACCTCATATTGGTCAGTCGATGCATAACAATTTGAATTTAAATACATCATGAATAAAGATATTTTTTAATTATTTTAGGAAATTAATGATTTTTTTTGTTTTTTTATGAAATACTGTGTGTGAAATTATTGAGCCTCCCTAATAATAACACCAATTGGATGAAGCATTTCCATTCATGCTCTCAAAAAAAAATATAACTAAGTGCAACATAGGGGCAGAACTATGTAATTCTCATGAGGAGCTGTTGGGATCAATCACTCACCACTTTTAATTCACTTTTTTTATTTTTTATGAAATAAAACTAAATTATATTGATATTTGATAAATAATAATTCAATAATTAAATTAAACATATAGATTAAATGAAAAAAATGAATGGAAATAGAATGAAGTTAAAAGGAAATGATACATCCCTGAGAGAATCACCATGAGTGAACCTTCATTGTCTTATTATTCATTTTGAATTTACTTAATGAAAACAATAAATCATATGTGTAAACATCCTACTATGCATATGGTTATAAATATATAGTTATCTCAATGATCACCGAGATACTGCACATCCATCACCTCGATCGAGTGAGAATATAATAGAAGTAAAAATTAAATCTTGGGTGGGAAGTGGAGACACAAAGTCACATTTCCCACTAAGATCCCCCTCAGACTAACTATAAGAAATTAAGAAACATTATAAAGGAATGTGAAATTACTTGGGTCCAATAATGGATTGATCCCATAGGAACTTCCTCTGGTTAGTTACTCATGTTTGTGGGTATAAAAGGTCATAGTGGAGAAGGAGATGACGTGGAAACCCAAAAGATAAAAATATGAGAATGAGAAGAAGAATAATAATAAAATATACTAAAAATTCATAATAGTATTTAAATATAAATAAAACTACAAAATTATTGAAAATGGACACTTATAGTTCCAATACATTGAATTCTTTTATTGGGAGAGGGGGTGAAAAAAATTGATCCAAAATATTCCTCTGAATGTATGAGAATAGTATATGTATTTAATGGAACAATATGAAATATTTTAGTATTTAATTTTTTTAATCCATATATCCTCTATGGGATCATGAATTTTCAGATTTATTTTCTACCGAATGAATGATTTTTGGCCGAATTACTCCAGATATTTAATGTATCTATAAAGACTCTCTGTATTCCACATATCTTGTTTCCCATTAATTAATGACCTTGAATAATTCTGGAACAGGTGGGTCCACAATAAATATAGATGTTTCCCTGAATGTTCTCTTTCTTAATGTTGAATTTCAGCTCATTTGGAATATCTCTTTATGAGATATGGTCCCAAAAGTTAAAATCAGCAAACATGTACATAGTTTTAGAGGCATGTCTTAGAAGATAGATTTGGGACTTCAAATGGTGGATTGAGGTTTGGGTCTAGAAGGATTAAATGAATCCAATCAAACATAGAAACCTAAAAAAATTGAATATTACAATTTTTATTTTTGGAAAAAAGCTATGTGTGAAATATAGAAAAAATAGTTACTATAAAAAAATAATCCATTTTAGAAATTAATCTCAAAAGTGATTCTAAAACATAAAATGTAATAATTGAAATTAAAATAACACTCTTTTGTGATAAAACAATTGTAATTTACTGTAAAATAATTGAACATATTTTATCTATCATGAACCCATCATATATAATGTCCAAGGACCATATCATGAATAAAGTACACACATATTTAACTATGAAACTCATAAAAACAATCATTAATATTTTATAACTATATTAAATCATAGAAAAAATGGGATTCATGTAAATATATTTGAAACATGATTGACCCATGGAAAATAAACATGTTTAATAACAATATTCTTGAATCATGATTAACTTGTGGAAATGAAATGAGTTCTAAAAAAATATTGTCTAAATAATCTTAATCCATATATAAAAGAGATTGAGGATAGATTAATTAAAAAATATCCCAAATAGAAAATAAGTAACAAAAAGGGTTGTACACATTATTGAATATAAATAGTATTAATAGATCATTCAAAACATTTTCGAAAGAAATAAAATTTTCATTTTGAAATCACTTCAAAATATATAAAAATTAATAAAATCGTGTGAAACTTTTTTTCCTTAAAATATTTTTTATAAAAATATAACTTAATCTTTAAAAAAATTTATTTTTCATGATGGATGGAAGTTCTGTTCAGTTCATACATGTTAAAAACATTCCTTTATTTTTTAAATTTAAATCCAAATGGGAATGGTATTGAAAATGACATAAATATTCCATTTATTTTTCTTTGTAAAAAGGAAAATTTTGTTAAAAATTAATTTAATAAATCATTTGGAAAATTTTGAAAAATATTTGAAAATATTTTTTGAATACATGGTTTAGTTATAAATTTTATTTCTGGCCGAATATTGAAATGAAATCGTATTTTCTTAAAAATAATTTTTAGTTTAATTTAAGAACCAAAGAGTGGAAAAATGTAATACTACTTGAGAATATCATGATTAACCAAAATAGAATAAATTTCATGAGAATTATTGATATTTAGTTCATATTATTTTTTTTGGAACCATAATTATAAGCAATCCCAACTAATGATGAGTTTTAACATAAGACTCTTACCACTTTGGTAACCTTGAATTAAAATCCCCATGAAATAATACCCTTATATGAAACTTAAAATATATTTAAAATAATCATATTAATGATATAAAATTTAAAAGGGGAAGTGCACATACCACATAAAATAATATTTTTGTATAACAAAACATACGTCTCAAAGAAGGAAAATTTATATAAAAACACCATACTACGTTGGTAACATTGTAAAAGTAAAACCCATGGAAGTTAGATCTCCAAAATGGTTTTCAAATCCTATTAAATCAAATTATATTAATAATAAAATACATTACTATGAAGTATATACACTAGAAAACAAAAATATGTGGTGAATATGGCATACATTCACATAAATACAAGCTAGATGAGAAAAAAAATTACCTCATGTTCGATTCATTATACATGTTCTTTATCTTCTTGAATTTTAAACATATGTTAATAATTTAAATTTTATTTTTTTTATATTTTAATACTCATTTTATTTCACTTATTACCATGTTATATGTGATCATTTAATCAATTAGTTTTACATCTTATGTTTTGTCCATCTTTGGATTATGCGTCAAAAAATGACTTTGGTAGGTTGACTATTGTCCAAGAGGACATTATATAAACATATATAGATTAATAGTTCTGAAATAATTATAATATTTATATATAATTTATATTTTTAAAATAAATCATGAAATATGGTTATGAAAAATGAACTAATAATATGATAATCTAGATGGTAGGTCATACATACACTTGAGTAATATTTCCAATTTTTAATAATCAGTTTGGAAAGAAGGTAAATAATATTTTATATTTACCAAATTAAAATTATATAATAAATACCATAATATTTAATTATATATACTTATATATATCATTCTTGATATGTGGTGATGAAAAAATGAATCACATGGCTTCGATGAGGTGACAGTCTGCACATCCATGCCGATGTTATCACTTTTTTAAAGAGTGAAAAGGTAAGAAAGAAAATGAAATATTATATTTTAAGAGTGATAAATATGTCATGAATATCATGATTTTTTCATATATATTACATATAATCGTTATCATTACCCTTATTACCTTCCATGTAACACATTAGTTAAAAAAGAATCACATCTCTTCGCGAGGCGGTAGTCTGCCGTACACACGAGCGACGTTATCATATCCCATATGATATGAAATGTAAAATGGTATATATTATATAATGAATAAAAAGGTATAAATATTGTATAAATATCATATATAAATATTATATCCATCACCATACCCATCCATTAAAGGTGGAAATGGAAGAATGAATGATTTCAGTTCACGATATGATAGTCCACCATACACACGAATGATGATTTCTTTACACATTTGATAGAAGTGGAGATAGATGTAGGTAATGATATTATTATCAAAAATCCCCATTATATGGGATATAATGAGGTTATTATACCATGACTATTTAAGAAGAATTAAAGGTGTTGGAAAATTAAAAAAAGAGGCACTCATTGAAGAAAATTACATCTTCTATGGGTATCCTCCTTAGGATTGAACTAAAGCATTACTATGATAGAATTCTACCCAAAATAAGGCTTATAAAATGATATGAGGGAATTTTGGAAGTTAATTTCTTAAAAAAATTGGTTTGATTGTGTGAAGAAGAGAAGAGAGGGGGTATCCTTTTATAAACAGTGGAGAGAAAACAGTTGTTTTATTTTAGAATAATCGAGTTCTCCCACATATTTAATATGTAAAATAGATCCAAAATTGAACATTATCAGACCTTATATTTGGAATGGTGTAAATAAATATAGAAAATTGTTTTTATACAAGTTCAAATGTCATTTTTAACTTATACTATTAGTTTAACCATCAATAAATAATTTTTACCGTATCCTCGATAACTTTTTTTTTCTTTTTTAACTATTTATCAAGGTCAAAAATTAATTTTATCTTGTTAGAAAAAATATTTTCTTATTGTTATTCAAAATATTAAATCAATTTTTGAAATTATATTCATAGAAGTAGAAAAATTCACTTTAAATTTAATCCCGCAGATGAGACGAGAAATTAGGATTTTAAATAGAATAAGTTCAAATGTTACAGTGATTTTAAATTTAAGATAAATATAAAATAGATGGAAAATAACAAAATTGGTTTAGTTGATTTATAATTTAACTAATTATTCTTTAAAATTAATTTAAAATATAATTTAACTTTATAAATAAATTAAATGAAAAGCCAATTCCCAATTAAAGTTTAGTATTTTTCACTATTCTTCAAAAACATTAATTTATTTATAAAATTATTATAAATTAACCTTAATATAATTTTTAAATTTTGATTTAACAAATAAATTTTATTTCTTAAAATAAAATTTCTAAAAGTTTCAGAAATTAAATTTAATGAAAAACCAGTAGTTGCGATGAAAAAGTGGGTTTCTGAGAAGTGCTTTTTTTTCAAGCGCATGAAGATTTTATATTAACAGTATGTCAAATAGTAATCATGGTATGTATGTAAATTACAAAATTTCGGATAAATAATATATAAATTTATTTTAAAACATTACTCATTAGTAATTACTTTAATTAATTTAAATTGAAAAACATTATGCATTTTGAAACACTTTTAAGGAAAACCCATTTTAAACTTAAAAACAAACTCATATTAAAAACCAATATTAATATGAATAAAAATTAATTTAGTTCATTAAATAAAAATAAATAATAATTATGTTACTTTAAATCAAATTTAAAACATATTGCGACTTTTAAATTAATTAATTTATTGAAAATTAATGATAATTTTAGAAAAAAACAGCACTTTGACTATTCAGTGAATAATCGTTTTTTTTTAAATACTAAAATCTCACCCAAAGTGGATTTTTATATTAATATTGAAAAAATAAAGTTAATTTTATCAAATTTATTTTCTAAATTTCTTAAAAAATCATGATAATATAATTTTCTTGAACAAAAATAAAAATAATAATTTTTGATGAAAACATATTTTTAATGAATGAAAGCACTTTACAAAAAATTTATTGATTATTTTAAAAACAATTATCAATAATTTATATAGATTAAAATATATATATATATCATAATTTAGTTAGTATTATTCATACCCTTCAATTTAGTTGCTAGGTTATAATGGTAATATATATCATAGGTTGTTTATGTTCGGTGTTGCATGTTTAATAAGATATCAGACATAAAAATCTTGGGGTTATGTGTACATTAAACTATTAAAGTGATTACATTTTTTTAAAAATAAATATATCATAAATTCTCATGGTGTTACATTTTCATCTATGCTAAATTTTGTGTGACCTTTTTGCTATCGAATATAATTTTCATCTTATAAATATCTGGGTGCTACAAGGTATAACCACATGATTCCGCACTGTATATTTAATCTTGTCTTTTTCTCATTCGGATGACTACCATACTATAATTCATATACATTTCCACTAAGCATAAAACTTTTACTAAAACAAAAATATTTAGTGTGATTATATAAAAAAACATAATAGACTATAATATGAGTAAAATAAGTATGAATATGTTCTTATTTATGTCACCTTCTTCTAAACTCTTTTGTTTTGAACAAAAATAAACATAATTATGCTTCACATAATAAACTTTAAGGTTATATAATACTTATATCTTATGATCCCAAAGAAACATGTTATCCTTCGATGTTTTTAAAATGTTATAATTTTTTATTAACGAACAATATAATAACATATAAATTTATCTAAAACATTTCTTTAATACTAACTATAGTATTTCATAACATAACCAACACATAATTATTAGTTTTATAGAAAGGATTTTAATATATTAAATTACCATGGTATTTAAGATATATATTTTTATATATTTAATACATTAATTATATAACAAAGTTATCACTTCTATATAGTGTACATTTTTTCCAAAAAAATGGTTTATAAGTGTACAACCTTCTTTCATTGAGGACACCTTTTAATTATTGAAAATGTGTTTTCATAATGATAACTTTGACTATTTTTATTGTTCCTATACATTCTTAATCCCCATTAAAAATATTTTATAATGTGGGAAGGGAGAAAAATATTATGACAGGGTATAAAAAATAAAAGAAGCTCATTAGTCCTTTAAAAAAACATAAAAACCCATAAGAAAGTTTACTTCTATTATAAAATAAACATTAAAATCATAAAAAACACATTTGAAATGAAAATTTATTCTAGAAACCCAATGAAACACATATAAATAATATAAAAACCATGAATTTATGTTGGTACATTATATTCATCACATTTTTTCCCTTGTATTTCACACGCAATGTAATATATAATATCTAGTTAATTCTAATGATCATTTATCTAGAGAATAAATCAATACCCATTGAATTATATTACTATATCCTAAGACCACTCATCATAACATATAATTTATAAGAACTATTAAATTTATAAAACATTTAAACACCTCACTTTTCATTATTATTGTCAACCGATAACAAAAATCACATTTTACCGTCTCATAAAATTAATAAGAAACATCATTTTATTTTGATAAATATTTCAAAACAAAATATTATAAAAATAATTGGAATTAAATTTTCATTGGAAAATAATGAAAATATGAAGAGTAAGATTCACATTAAAAAATGGTGGTGACAATGTGAAAATTCTGTAAAAAACATAAAAATAATATTTTCACCCCATTATAAAGAAACCAAAAAATGAACCATACATAAAAAATAAAAAAAATATCCCTTTTAAAAACATTTTAAATAAAGTAAACGATAACTAAAAATGAGTTTTAAATATCATTTAGTTTTATGGAATAAAATTTATGTAAAAATATAAATAACATGTAAATGGATGAAAAATATTTTAAATAAATAATTTAAAACTTTTAAAATAAGGTTTTAATGAAAAATGTCACGCCCCATCCTCAGGAACTGTGTCGTGACTACCCCAAGCCCGCCTCCCATAGGCCAGGGGCTGGCGACTAGCACCAAGGCATAAATCCCGACAAAAAGGGGATGACATTTCCTTTTTAAGTAAACAAACACCACAGAGTAAGCCAACAGAAGTAAACACTAAGTAAACGGAGTACAAAGTAAGTGCGGAAAGTAAATGGGCCAGAATATAAGCTCAAAAGAAAGGTACAACTACAACTGAAGAAAATTATAACTCAAAGGACAACAGCTGAAAGGTGACAAGCCGCTCCTGGATCGTCCTCTGGTTTCCTACCTGAAGGGTAGGTACATATCTCCTCCTCAGCACTCCACGTTCGTCTGTCTCCTCCGGGTACCGACTCGTCATGAAATCCACCTCCGGGCACTGACTCGACATGATGTCCTCCTCCGGGTATCGCCCAGCTCTACAAGACTCTACCTTGATCAGTGATGTCTGTCGTCTGTAACCAACACAACATAGTGCGGGCAATGCCCGTGTAAGGGAGAGTATACGATACTTAGTAGGGACCCCGAGACCCCCGAAGGTCTCCCAGAATCCACAAAGGATAATCCAAAAAAGAATGATACAATCACGAAGTAACATCCAAAACTACTTAGGAATATGCCCATACATATACCTAAGTCATCAATTCCAGTTCGGCTCCAACATCCGAGCCCAAGTTCGATCACGTTCACACAGTATAGTACAACCCAATCCACACAGGAAAGCACAAACCAATCCACACAGGAAAGAACAACCCAATCCACATAGGAAAGCAAGTCAATCATATCGAAGATAATGATTGAAATTCAAGACTCAACTCACACAAGTATACATCATTCATAAATAAAAAGAGATGATCAGAAGTTGTTACTGATTCATCAAGCTGAGACCCACGTAGGATACAGTACTGTAGTTGTCATCGCCGAACACACGGAGGATTCCAGTACGGATGTTGTTGTCGTCGAACCCACGGAGGATTCCAGTACGATAGTCTTCACCGTTGAACCCACAAATGTTGGGGAACTCCTCCTCTATCGAGTACAGTGGGCATGTCACTACAACCAAGCGCTTCCCACTAACCTTGGACTGTTGTAGTACTCCACCTATCGAGTACTGTGGTCCTGCTACTAAAACCAAGCGCTTCCCACCATGGGTCTGCCGCGGCTCATAGTACTCGACAGGTGGAGTACTAAAGCAGTCCAAGGATAGTGGGAAGCGCTTGGTTGTAGCGGTAGGCCCACTGTACTCGATAGAGGAGGAGTTCCCTAGCAGCTGTGGGTTCGACGGTGAAGACTATCGTACTGGAATCCTCTGTGGGTTCGATGATGACAACAACCGTACTGGAATCCTCTGTGGGTTCAGCGGTGACAACTACAGTACTGTATCTTACGTGGGTCTCATCTTGATGAATCAGTAACTACTTATGATCATCTATTTTGATTTTTGAATGATGTATACCTGTGTGAGCTGAGTCTTAACTTTCAATCATTATCTTTGATATGATTGACTTGCTTTCCTATGTGGATAGGGTTGTGCTTTCCTATGTGGATTGGGTTGTGCTTTCCTGTGTGGATTGGGTTGTACTATCCTGTGTGGACGTGATCGAACTTGGGATCGGATGTTGGAGCCGAACAAAAATTGATGACTTAGGTATATTTATGATCATATACCTAAGTATTGTTGGATGTTACTTCGTGATTGTATCTTTCTTTTGTGGATTATTCTTTGTGGATTCTGGGAGACCTTCGGGGGTCTCAGGGTCCCTACTGAGTATCGTATACTCACCCCTGCATGGGCTTCACCCGCACTACGTTGTGTTGGTTGCAGATGATGGACATCACATATCGAGGTAGAGTCATGTAGAGCTCGACGGTACCCGGAGAAGGACATCACGTCGAGTCGGTGCCCAGAGGTGGATTTCACGATAAGTCGGTACCCGAAGGAGACGGATGAAAGTGGAGTGCTGAGGAGGAGATCTGTACGTACCCTTATGGTAGGAAACCGGAGGACGATCTAGGAGCATCTTGTCACCTTTTAGCTATTGTCCTTTGATTTTTACTTTTCTTTAGTTGTAGTTTTACCTTTCTTTTAGGCTTATATTATGGCCCATTTAGTTTCCGCACTTACTTTGTACTCTGTTTACTTAGTGTTTACTTCTGTTGTCTTACTCTGTGGTGTTTGTTTACTTATAAAGGCAATGAATTCCCTTTTTTGTCGGGATTTACGCCTTGGTGTTAGTCGTCAGCCCATGGCCTATGGGAGGCGGGCTTGGGGTAGTCACGACACGGTTCTCGAGGATGGGTCGTGACAAATTGGTATCAAAGGTGTTCGGTTCTACCGCAGAACTCAGGACTCTGATATTTCTTCTATGTGAAGCAATAGTGTTAAGGGTATTTAGTGTGGTTATCAGTCTAGGGAGTCTAGTGTTGGTGTGGCGGCCGACGTATCCATACACCAGGACCCTGACTTATGATTTCCATCTCAGTGCACGAAATCACTGATTGCATGTGTGTTTCAAAAGTTTTCTTTGTGATTACTTTGTGTCAGCTCACCAGGTATACTATTTTGACCGTGGCGCACCTGTCTATTTTCAGGATGGCCTCATGATGGCAGTCAGCTAGGGTTCCGAGATTTGTACGTACTGACAGCCCGCCGAGCGACGAGGCCTCAGTACAGGGCCCTCTTCCAATTGAGGCACCAGTGGTACTACCACCCGTTGGGACACCGATGCCACCAGCCCCAGCAGTAGGTGATTCAAGCCACTTGAGTGCGCTTCACAAGTTCCAGCGCCAGAGGCCACCCAGGTTCCGGGGAGAGACAGACCCACAGGTGGCTGAGGATTGGCTGGAGGCTGTGCTGAGAGTCTTCAGGCTAGTAGGTACACCAGCGGACTTCATGGTGATCCTTGCTTCCAGCCTCCTTTACGCATTAGAAGGCATATGGTGGAGCCTGATTCTTCAGATGCATGACGAGGCATCCCTTCTATGGGCAGACATCGAGAGCCTGTTCCGGGTAGGGTTTGTACAAGACACCCTTCGAGCAGTTCACATACAGGAGAAACTTCATCTTCAGCAAGGTATCATGACAGTGGCGCAGTATTCAGCGAGGTTCACCAATCTCTCACGTTACTCTACAGGTATGGTACCAGACCCATTCTTCAGGGCCCAAACCTTCGAGAAGGGGCTCAGGCGAGAGATTATAGATTTAGTTGTTTCTCATAGAATCCCGACGCAGACAGGGGTGTTGGAGCGAGCCCTCTTAGTGGAGAGTTTCCTTGCTGAGCAGTCTCAAGCGGTAGGACCCACCACTAGCTGGCATGCGACAGAGTCTTCTGCAGCGGGCAGTAGACAGATGAAGTAGTGGTCCAAGAGGACCAGACCTACAGGTGATCGACCGCATGACACAGGATCATGTGTGCGAGGAACCCAGGGTGGAGAACAACTTACCAGGAGTGGACAGTGTTACTCCTGCGGCGGTGTTAGTCACATGGCAAGTGACTGTCTGACCCGCCATACAGATGACCAACAGATAAATGAAGGACCTCCCAGGCAGAGGCATAGGTTCGATCGGGGAATATCTCAAGGAGCTGGAGACCGAGGCAGGGGAGCTGGCCGTGCAGCGGGTGGTGGGAAACTCTTTGAGGACCTACCACCACCACCACCAGGATGGCCACCCCAACCGCAGGGAACGAGTGGACATGGGAGAGCTCAGCTACAAGCAGCTGAGGCATACGATCATGGAGCTCCGAGAGCAGATGGACAGGAGTAGGACTAGCTCCAAACATGGAGACTTTTCTTCATGTTGCATCTAGATTTGTTGATGTTTGTTTGTGGATGCTTTGTGTCTTTGTACTTTGAGATGCAGTAATAAAAGACACCATTCTTTGTGGCATTTACTTTCTTGTACTCTCTTTATGTTGTTACTATGAGGTTCTGGTTTAAACTGTTGACCTGACGCTCACTTTTGTGATTCCTACTGGATGAAACCCAGTGACCACACACTAATTCCAACAGTGTGACTCAACCCTTGGAGGCGAGAGTAATGGTTAGATCTATTGGTAGTAGTGTTGAGGCCTTATGACGTCATCCTTGGTGTGGATTAGTATCATCCATGTCGGGATTGACTGTATTTGGCGAAGAACGTGGTTCATCCTGGGGATGAGACCAAATTTCTCTTATCGGCAAAGATGAAATCTTAGCAGCTCTTGTAGGATCAGAGAAGGTCCAGGTCATCCAAGAGCGGATGAGGACAGCTCAGAGCCGACAAAAGTCTTATGCTGATAAGAGGCGGAGACCACTGGAGTTCGGGGATGGCGACCACATTTTCTTACGGGTCTCAACTCGACATGGATTACGGAGTTTTAGCCACAGCGACAAGTTATCTCTGTGCTTCATCAGACCCTTCTAGGTCCTCAATAGGGTAGGTGAGGTGGTTTACCTCTTGACCCATCCACCACAGTTGCACTAGGTGTGCGATGTTTTCCATGTATATCTCTTGAGGAGATACGTGCATGACCCGACGCATATCATTGACGATGGGGAGACTTTTACGGAGGTCTCGGTGGAGATCGAGAATCGACAGGAGTGGGTCCTACGTGGGAGGTCGATTCCTCTAGTGCGCATCAGATGGCAGCACGGGATCCTCCAGGAGAGAACTTGGGAGTGGGAGGCTTAGATGCGTGCTCAGTACCCTCATTTGTTTCCCTAGTTTGTGATGTATCTTTACGGGGACATAAATCCCTGAGGTGGGAGTAATGTAAAGACCCGTCAATTTCAAGGGAAAGTTTTTTCTTAATTTTTTTTGGGATTTTAAGAGTACGCAGTTTCTGACGGCACCTGATTTCGAGGCCTGGTGTGCCCGGAATCAATTTCTGAAGTTTAGCTCGGGTACGTTCCGTGAACGAACGAGCGGGTTTTTCTAACTTTTGAACCGGTGCTCGGAATTGAAATCTGAGGGCACCTATGGAATAACAACGCCGGTAATTTTTTAGGAACACATTTTCTGGAGTTGCGTTTTCTCGGGTGAGGTTTTTAAAAAAATGGGTTAACTAAGGAAAGAAATAAAAATTTGTGCAACAATTTTTATTTTCTATTCTAAGTAGTTTAAACCTATGCATGTTGGTTGGATTGGGACCCAATACATCCTAACTCCCCTAGGTAGGATATTAGTGAATTGGGGCCCACACGAGCCCCACCCCTTCAAATCCCTTAAACCTCCCACGAGCACTTAATTGTGTAACTCACCCACCCCCCAATTTAATGGCAAGTCAACCCTAAATGATTAATTTGAATATTAAACGCTCTTCAATTAATTTAATTAATTTAATGTGATTTTTTTGAATTTCAAATTAATGTCTTGTGTGTGTTAATAAAATAAGGCAATGACTTATTTTATTGGGGGGTTGATTCATTGTGCAGAAAGAAGGAGAGGACTCTTGCGCTCTGAAGAACATCTCATTCCTCGTCGAAGAACGCGAAGAACACCGAAGCTTCGACGAAGAATGTTGTCTCTTCTTTGCATCTTCTTTCCACGTCGAAGGAAGTGAGATGCCGCATCCTTCATCGGGTAAACACCGACGACGCTTACGGAGCCTCGTCCCATGATGTCGTCTTCCGTGACGTCTTTTTCCCGTGATGAACCTCTATTGACGACTTCTTCGAGGTAGGGTTTTTAATTATGTATGATATAATTCCCTTTTTTCTTTCATTCTAAAGGAAAACAAAGAACGTAGATTAACTTATTATCATGTTGATCCGCAAATGTTTTATTTCCGGGTTGGGAATTTTTGGTATTCCTCGAATTTATTAAAGAGATTGTGGAATGATTTGATTCAATTTAATTTAAATAAAATGGATTGTTTTCTCTTTATAAACCCTGTGTAACCATGGTTTATTGATAATGCCTAACACGGAGGGCACGAGCCGAACAAACACAGCCCGACCACCCTCCGCAGATTGTTGTCGATGTGTGAATTGACGTCGACAAGGAAACGGGGCTGCATAGGCGATTTGAAGACTCTGCAGATTGTTTAATTGATGTGCGGATCGACGGGCGTTGATGGAACGGGCCGCAGAGGAGATTTGAAACCTCTGCAGTGAAGTTCAGGTCCCAGGAAGACCCTCGACGCAGACGGCAACCGAAACGGACCACCGGTGCGAGTCCGGTGGTCTGCGGAGAGCGGCGGCGGTGCGCCGCCAGAGGAGACCGCTACATCTGATCCGCGGCGGACTGAGGCGGCTTTGTTGTTCTGGGTTTGGGGGAGGGCACGTCATTACGCCGCACCGTTTCAATCAAGGGGGGAGCCAGCGCCACCCCTCCATTTCCCGCTCGACAGAAACGACCGAACTGACCGGCCACGCGGGCCACACCTGCCCAGGCCGGACTGGCCACACCTCGCCCTAATGGGCCGGACCCGGACCTGGGTCAGGTCAACCCGGTTCGGGCCGACCCAGGGGGTCTCGGACCGGGTCGGTCCGGGCCCAAAACCCCCTAAAAACGGACAGGTTTGTTCAAATGACCGTAACATGGGTTACGAACCTCCGATCGATGCACCGTCAGTGGCTATGCGATCCTTGGATCGAGACGGTCGTTTAGATATCTTACACTCAAGGTTTCAGAGAACTTTGGGTACGGCCGGGTTGGTTCGAACAAAAAACCAACCAGGCCCTCGGAGCGGAAATGCTTATAACTTGATCTTCGTACGTCCGATTGACTTTTCGTCGACTTTGTTGGATTACTCTTAGTGAGACGGTTTTTTTGGCTTACTCCGCTTGAGGTTTGGATGCAGCTGGAGTATAGTCGAGCTGGTTTTAGCTTAAAAACCAACCGGGCCCCTGGGACGAAAAAGCCAATAACTCTCAGACTGGGCGTCCGATTGACGCGCCGTTTGTCGCGTTGTGTTCCTTTTGATGTGGCAGAACTTTGAGATACATCAACTCTGGTCTACGTGATAGTTGGTGTATCGAACTCTTGGCTCGTGGAGCGAACCCTCCTGGAACGAACGTGCTGTGTACGGAGACCCTAGAGCTGGCTGAGACTTGACGACTGCTAACCGATCGACTCGGAGTGTTTCGATAGCCCAGTGGGGAGCGCTTGGTTGTAGCGGCAGACCCACAGCGGAGGAGTGTTTGGTTGTAGCGGCAGACCCACGGTACTCAATAGAAGGAGTACCTCCATAGGTTATAAGGGGGGAGTGCTTGGTTGTAGCGGCAGACCCATGGTGGGAAGCGCTTGGTTGTAGCAGCAGACCCACAGTACTCGATAGGTGAAGTACTACAGCAATCCAAGGTTAGTGGGAAGCACTCGGTTGTAGTGGCAAGCCTACTGTAATCGATAGAGGAGGAGTTCCCCAGTAGCTATGGGTTCGACGGTGATGGAAAACGTACTGGAATCCTCCGTGGGTTCGACGATGACGACAATCGTACTGGAATCCTCCGCGGGTTCGGTGGTGACAACTACAGTACTATATCTTACGTGGGTCTCAGCTTGATGAATCAGTAACTACTTCTAATCATCTCTTTTTATTTATGAATGATGTATACATGTGTCAGCTGAGTCTTGACTTTCAATCATTATCTTCGATATGATTGACTTGCTTTCCTATATGGATTGGGTTGTGCCGTCCTGTATGGATTGGGTTGTGCTTTCCTGTGTGGATTGGGTTGTACTATCCTGTGTGGACGTGATCGAACTTGCGCTCGGATGTTGGAGCCGAACTGGAATTGATGACTTAGGTATATGTATGGTCATATACCTAAGTAGTGTTGGATGTTACTTCGTGATTGTATCTTTCTTTTGTGTATTATCCTTTGTGGATTCTGGGAGACCTTCGGGGGTCTCGGGGTCCCTACTGAGTATCGTATACTCACCCCTGCACGGGCTTCACCCGCACTACGTTGTGTTGGTTGCAGACGACGGACATCACTGATCGAGGTAGAGTCTTGTAGAGCTGGGCGGTACCCGGAGGAGTACATCACGTCGAGTCGGTGCCCGGAGGGGGATTTCATGATGAGTCGGTACCCGGAGGAGACGGATGAACGTGGAGTGTTGAGGAGGAGATCTGTACCTACCCTTCAGGTAGGAAACCGGAGGACGATCTAGGAGCAGCATGTCACCTTTCAGCTGTTGTCCTTTGAGTTGTACTTTTCTTCAGTTGTAGTTATACCTTTCTTTTGGGCTTATATTCTGGCCCATTTACTTTCCGCACTTACTTTGTACTCCATTTACATAGTGTTTACTTCTTCGGGCTTACTCTGTAGTGTTTGTTTACTTATAAATGCAATGCCTTCCCCGTTTTGTCAGGATTTACACCTTGGTGCTAGTCGCCAGCCCCTGGCCTATGGGAGGTGGGCTTGGGGTAGTCATGGCATGGTTCCCGAGGACGGGTTGTGAAAAAAAAAAAATATGTAACCTCCAGCACTGACTCAACATGTAAATTTATTACCCTCCTGAGTAACAAATATATATAAATTATTCACTTTCTTAATAATTTTAATTTAATTCCATTTTAATTAATTATTTTATTTTATTTATTATTATTTTTAATTTTTTTACAAAAACAGTTTAGTTCATGTTGGTCGTTTTGAGGTCATTTGGTCCAATGAATCATTGGCATGTTAAATATTGTTAAAAAGAGACATAAAATGATTATATAATATTTGTAGAATCATAATAATTTCATAATAAAAATATTTATTCATAAAATTAACTTTTATAAACATATATGTAAGGTGGAAATGAATAATAAAATTCATAACTTAATAGAGTGCGTAGTCTACCCATACACACAAGTGGAATTTCAATTTTGATACTATTGAGAGGGAAGAAAATTAGAGAATATTTTATCTTTAAAAAATCATAATTATATAATATATATATTATAAATTAATTAAAACAATTCCTTATAACCATATATGAGAGGAGGTGTTGATAAATATAATACATAGCTTCATGGAGGCGGTAGTCTGCATGTACACATGTACACATGTGAAAGATTTTATCTTTCCATTAGATGGAAAAGGTAGAATAACATAATAATATTTAATCATTGTAATTATATATATGAAATTATATTAGTATCAATAGAATATATTTTAAGGAGGTGTATGAATAAATTAACTTGAAAGAACTCGGTTAAGACCATTACATCTTCCTGGGATATCCTCCTTTTGATTATACCTTAAGCCTTCTTACATTGATCTTTTAGTGAGAACCAAACCTATAGGATGTGGTAAATAGAGTTATTTATAGTTTTGTGTAGATCGCAATCGATCTATCATGCTCAATAAGTGTAGAGAATGGAGGGGTGAAGGAATTAATTTATTAGTGAGGGGAGTGACACTCATAAATATTCAATATAAAATATAATAAAGTCTAAATTCAATGAAAATTGGTCCAAAATGGGAAAATATATTGTATTATATAATTTTTTGTCAAAATAAAATCATCCAATAAAATTATAGATATGATTTTTGGTACCTTATCCCAATCCTTAGACCCTTTTTCTTCATTTAACCCTATAATAAGGTGACTCACTTTTTTTTTATGGGAACTAATTTATAGGGAAAAAATTAAATTGAACTCACAAAAAAAATTAAACATGATGAACCAAAATATATAATCAATTTTATATGATTTAATTCATATAGTTAGTAAAAATCAATTTTTAATCAACCATGTGTAACGAAATAAAAAATGGTTTTGAGAAAAATTCATTTTCAAACACAGGCTTAAATTTAAACCAAGATGTAGTATAGTATTGATTCTAATAACACTTATAAGTTTATTGTTATATTAAGATAGTTAAATTTCTTTTATAACTATCTAAAACTAAATGTGATCTTTTTAATTCTTAATTAAAGGAATGGTTCAAAACAATTCTTTTATTTGAATTAAACCTTACTTCAAAATTCCTAACAAAATGTTTCTAAGTGGAGAAAAATATTTTTAAATTCATTGTTTTTCTTATTTTTTATATATTTTTATATAAAAATGGTTGTATAAACATTTAAATTGTTCTTAATATATGACAATTTCATAAAAGTAATAGTATTATAAAAATTGGTATTTTCACTATTCACTAAAAAATAAAGCAGTTCCAAAAAATCCGAAATATTCAACATAAGTTAATTTTGACAAGACAAATCAAAAAATGAATTTCATTTAATCAAATTAAAATTATAAAATCCATAAGTTTAGGGTTTTTATGAAACTATAATACATAATGAAAATATATTTTTATTGATAAAAGATATTTTAAAACCTTATGTTTTATTAATATTATTTTATATCCATTACTAATAAATGAATTTTAATATATTATTTAATATATTTAAAAATAGCATATTTTCATTATTTTTTTAAAAAAATGATCAATTTATTTTTTTAGGATAAAATAAAAAACACTTTGAAAATTAAATGATATAATTATTTATCCACTAAATGTAAGAATTTTAATTTATTATAATCTCTTTATTTTCAAGAGGTTTTATTCTCCATATAATTATCTTAATAAAGTTAATATAATATGTAATGACTTGTTTTTGTTCAAATTTTCCAGTTAAAAAATCTATTTAAAACATTATTTATTTAAATAGAATTACATATTTAAGTCTTGGGTTGTTACACTATCACTTTTATATAGATTGCATCTTTATATTTTTTTATATTACCAAAATGGATGTATCATGATGTAGTAATAAAATCAGAAATATATTTTATCATGATAATTAATTCCTAATTCAATTATAGGAGTCTTATTATTTACTAAACTATTTTTTCTTAAACCATGTTTGTACCTTTATAAGTCACATACATGTGAATGAATTTATAAAATCATACATTGATAGTTGATTGATATTTTAACTACAAGACCCAATAGATTTATCTTCTTATTAATTATGTCTAAAATGTTCTTTTACCATAGAGATAAATGATATGAGAAAAAAATAATTAAATGTTTTCTTTACATATATAAGTTTAATTTCATCCTTCGATTGTGTGTTCAATCAATTTTAATATCTAACTCATTTCATATTCCAATGATGAATGATTGAGATAAACTTTACAAACCTTAATCATGAAAAATAAACTTTTAAAGGATTGTGAGATCTAAAACAATGACTCATGTTATTCCTCATATTTCTATCTAATTACTAAAACACAAATGGTTAGTATAATATTGAAAAAACTATTATATGAATAAATAATAATTTAATCTCCAAAACCACAATATAAACAATTATGTTATAAGTTTACCATAAGTCATTACAAAAATAACTAAAACTATTTAAAATTTACCTATCAAAATTCAAAACACATAAATTAGGAAAATTTCATCATATATTTTTCCAAAATATATACAAATTTTATGCCTAAAAATATTAATAACTTATATAGTCACAAACCTAAATACTTATAACGTAATCATATATTCTCTAAAATATACCACTACTTTCCCAAAATTACCTGAATGACTATAACATAAAACCAAAAAAATCACATATGTTTCCAAAAGATAACTTAATATTTATTCTTTAAGTAATATCAACTACTTATAAATAAAATTCCATATTATACCATAATTTTCAATTAACTTTGACCTTGTAATATTCCCAAAATAAAAAAAATATTTATCCTAGTTAACTGTAATTACTTAAATATCAAATAATGTATTAAATATAATGGTTATATATACCCTTCACCTAAATCAAAATTTAAACCATAGGGTTACATATACCTCAATCATCTATTAAAATCTAATAAAAATCTCCAATATTATCTTTAATCACCTTAAAATACAATCACATAAATCCTAAAAATAGACGTCTATAACTTTGAACAAATGATCATCCTTAAACATACCACCCTTTAAATAAAATTCAACTTCATCATAACTCTCAAAACCCTTTATATAGACACATTAATCATTTATCTTCCTTAATAAACCTTTATTAAATATTATTCATCTTATTATGTAATAATTCCTTCCTATAATAAAAAATATTATTCTTGTCTTATGATTCATCAATCTCAATAAAATCATATTTTCTATTTTAAATATAATAAAAACTATTATAATAATTTATAAATTTATATATTATTCATAGTTTCTTGATAAACAGTTATTATAACAAATGAATTTTCTAAAAATTTATTCATAAGATATTTATGATCCCCTTTATGGTCATAACCTTTACAACATTGATTTGCATAATTCCCATTCTCCCTATCTTTAAAATATTTATCTTTAGAAATACCTTATTAATAACATTATTCCCCTCCATTATGAGGACCATATTCCTCATGTTTCATTAGATTTTTATTTCTTTATTCCCTCTTTTAATACATATGAATCATCTTCCTATTACATTGAGATGTTTCCCTAGGTCATTCTATCCTAATTTTTAACACATAAGAAGTTGAATCAACTTTTTACCAGTTTATTTATCACTCGAACATCCAAGAAAATTCATTCATTATTATTTGGTGTGTTAGAAAATTTAATTAGGTTGAGGTTGTTGATCATTACTTGATATAGCTAGTTTGAAATAACTATAATATTCCTAACTCCTTTCTTACAACCTACCTAGTTTCTCATTTGTACAACCACACCATTTTCCTTCACACCCATTATTAGAATAGTTCCTCCTGGTTCCTTCAATTTACAAAATTAAAAATATTTAGATATTGTATTTAAAATATAATCATAATAAAATATATTATGAATAAAATACAAACTAATTTTTCTTTATCTATGTAACCTTATATTCAACACATTCATTTCATCAAAAAACAACCACAATTATTTTTAACAAACTAACCATTTATAATGTAAAACCATTCTAACATATGATCCCAAAACAACATATTAACCAACCAAATTTTCTAAATAAATAAAATTATTCTAATCTAAAAACATTCTAACTGATAAATTTATCTAAAATATTCCCTTAATTCATACTATAAAAGGTCATAAAATAACCAACAAAAAATATGATTTTAATTGAAAGAATTTAAATTCTTATATACCCATGATATTTTATGTTTAGTGTTTTAGGGAAATTGGGAAAAATTAGATAATAAATTAGAAAATTCTGAATAGTGTTCTTTTTTTCTAAAAATAATTCTCTTAAGTGCACACCCCTGTTTCATTTATAACACACTTACTTTATTTATGAAAATTCACTATAACTAGAACTTTTAATTCATTATTGTACATACTCATCCATAATAACCATGAAAAATATTTGAAAATGTGGGATGAGATTTTTTTTTCGATAAGTGATACAAAAAAAATTGAAACTCATTAATAAATTTAAAAAACATGAAAAATCATAAGAATGTTTTCTTTTCTAGAAAACTAATTTTGTGTTGATAAAAAAACATAATCACTTTAAAAATCAGCATTTTTCAATAAAACCATTGAAACTCATATAAATCATACAAAACACATGATGGTATAATGGGACATCATATTAATCACCCTTTTTTACTTGTATTTCACAGATAATGGAATAACTTATAACCCTTTAAATCCAATGATCAATTCTATACCGAATAAATTATTACCCAACGTATTGGATGTATATATACATAGCCCTCTCACCAAGACATATAATTTCCAAGAACCAGTAACTGAAAAAAACATATATAAACATTGATT
This sequence comes from Viscum album, assembly GCA_963277665.1. Taxonomy (NCBI): domain Eukaryota; kingdom Viridiplantae; phylum Streptophyta; class Magnoliopsida; order Santalales; family Viscaceae; genus Viscum; species Viscum album. Next base: position 447,150,264 of record OY728134.1, read on the forward strand.
TTTCATCATGACATTTCTTTGAACCAATAATCCAAATCACATTCAATCATCTAATAAAATTAATATGAAATATCACTTTACTTTGATAACTATTTAAAAATGAAAAATTTCTAAAAAAAGTAAATTTAATATATGTTAAAAAAACAAGAATGAATAAATAGAAATATTCATAATGAATAATTTTCATGATTATTAGAAAATTTATTCATGTAATAAACACCAAAAAAATATTTTTTTCACCATTACAATGAAATTAAAAAAATGATCCATATTAAAAACATTAAAAACATTCCTTTTAAAAACATTTTAAATAAACTAACTATAGTTAAAATTGACTTTGAAAAAAAAATATATATTTAGTAAAATTATTTAAAAAATGTAAAGAAAATTTACATGGGAAAATATATTTGAAATTAAAAATTTATATAATTTAAAATAGTGTTTTAAAGAAAAATACCTTACTTTGAGTCTCAACTCACCAAATAGTTTCTATACCCACCTGATTAATAAAATTAATTTAATTATTTTTCTTCTAAATAATATTTATTATGTTCATTTCATGATCATTATCCATTTTATTTCATTTTTTATCATGTTTTATTTTGTTACTAAATCAGTTTAGTCCACATGGGTCTTTTTGACGTTGTTTGTCCCAAAACAACATCGATCTGTTGATCATGGAACATAGGGATCATAAAATGGTTCCATAGTAATTATATATCCATAAAAATGTTAAAAACCCATATTTAATCATTAAATAAACTTTTATTACCAATCATGTAAGGTGGAAATAAAATTTAAATATGACACTTCATGGAGGTGATAGCCTGCACATAGCATGAGCTATGTTTTGATTTTCTAATGGATTAGAGAGAAGGAAATTAAATAATTTTAATCTTTTTAATTTCTAAAATATATCATAAATATCATATATTTTCTTTATTTATATATTTAAGACCACCCCATGAGTAGAAACGATGATAAATAAAATATATCATTTCATAGAGGTAGTAGTATGCACAAATGCATATGCGATATTATCATTTTCCATTAGATGGAAAATGGTAGAAAACTGTTATTTACATAAACATAATAAAATTTTACTATATTAATGAAAATGGTTCCATTATATTAGTATGGTTAGAAAACATTTGAATGAGGAGGAATAAGAATGAAATATGTACAAACTCTATTAATACCTTTACAACTTACATAGATATTCTCCTTTGGCTTATACATTAATCCATATTAGATTTATGTTTTTATGGGATTGTTATTTATAAGATGTAAGAAATATAGTTATGGATATATTTTTTAATATCAAAAATTATATAAGGTTCTTATAGATTTTCGAAAAGTGAGGGTTGATGAGTCCTTTTATAAGTGAGAGGAGCATGACACTTTAAAATATTCAATATTTTAAAATAATAATAATGTATCATTCACTTAAAATTAGTACAAAATTTTGAAATTAAAATATGATATATTATTTCTTGATTTCATCCATTCAATAGGATTAGAGATTTTATTTTTGGACCTTATCTCAATTTTTAACCCTTTTACACCATTTAACTCTCTACTAAGGTGATTCACTTTTTATCATGGAAACTTATTTTTATGACCAACATGAAATTGAACTAATTAGTAAATATAACCTATCTAATATAAAATTTTGAATCCATTTTATAATATTCAATTTATACAGGTGGTAAAATTTCTTTTAAAAAAAGTATGTGTAACATAATGAAAAATTGTTTTTTTAAATGACTCTTTAAGAAAATGACATTACACAAAAATTATGTATAGTATTTACTCCAACAATATTTATGATTTTATGATTTAAAAAGGGTATTTTTGTGAAATTAAAAACATTCCAAAAATGGATATAATATGTTAAATAATTGATTAATTAAAAGGGTAATAACGAGTTCCTTTGTTAGAATATAACATTACTTGGGTTTCAAAATACCAAAAATTTGTTTCTAAACTAAAAATAATATTTTTAAATGTATTATTGTAATTATTAAATATATATTATATAAAAATTGGTTTCATGAATATTCGATAAATTATTAAATCTTGATAATTTCATAAAATTAACACTATTTACAAAATCGATTATTGACAAAAAATCAACCTTTTCAAAAAAAAATATAAAAAAGTCAACCTAAGATATTTTTTTCATGATGAATTCAAAAATGAAGTTCATTTTATAATATTTAAATTATAATATTCATAAATTTATCTTTCAAATTAACTTTCATAATATAAATAAAATTTATTTTTATTGAAAAATGATCTTTTAAACTTTAAGTATCCAAAATAGAATTTAGATCAATTTATAATTAAAGGAATATTAATATTTGGTCCATATATTGAAAAATTACATATTATTATAATAATATTTCTCAAAGTATCTATTTATTTTATTAGGATAAAATACACAAAACTTTAATAATTAAATATATATTAATTATTTATCCAATAGATATAAGTATTTTTAATTCATTATAATATTTTTATTTACTAGAGGTATTATTATTCTTATATCTTTCATATAATATGAAAAAAATTATTTTAGTTTTCTATTTTATATGGAACAATATATTTAACATTTTATTTTATTAAATATTAATTAATATTTAAATCTCAAGGTGTTATAATTTTTACACTTAAATATACAACCATGTGTTTATTATTTTATTTTTAAATAATTATTCAAGTATGTGACTATTAGTTTCATGGAAAAATAGATGAGGGAGGGAAGTAAATTCATTGGGGTTTTAAATAATTACACCTCTATGTGTTCCATTTTGAATGGATGTATACCTTCTTTTACAAGACATAGTTATTGGAAAATAAGATTTATATTAGTGTTTGGGGTTCTAGAGTAGGGGTATTTTTCAGACATGGTGTTTGGAGTTTGGGTAAACCATTTTGGAGTGTTTGATATTGAATTTTATTGGGTTAAATGAGGTTTTCCATGGTCACTCACATAAAAATCCTAATTATTGGACTTCCCTTTTTGGCCATTTAGGGATATTTGGATGAAAATTACTCCATATATATTGTCTTTTCCTAGTTCCACTCTTTTGATATATTGTATAGATGTTTTAAAAATTTATATTGTCTTAATGAAAATTCATATGGTTATAACATCATATGTTGACCAGATAAATGGTAAACCAGTGTCCCATTAATAGATAATAGTTTTAGAGTTCTTTAGGTCTAATGAACCCAAAGGTCATTACATACTTCTTAGTTGTCCCTTTTTTGGATGTTAATCAATTGGATAAATATCAAAGTGTTTAAATCATATCCCACTTTTTTGTAATTTACCTCTTCATATTTATGCTTCCTAGAGAGATTAAGAGTGGTGTTAAAGGTCTCATAGTGATCCATCTCATATCCACTAGGGTATCATGGTTATTCATTATAAAATGGTATCAAATTTACTTGTATTATCTTTGTTATAATATTTAAAGTAGATTGAAGATATAATTTTCAGGCCTTAGGATGTGAAAAATAAATATTCCTAGCTAATAAAATTATAGTTAAAGATTAATCTATAGAGGGTCATCTAAATTAAAATCATAATTTCTTCTTGAATTAATAATGTACTTATAATCCACATACATCTTGAGTAGGTATGTATTGGTAGGAATAAATATGAGACATGGTATATTATGTTATTTATTCTGCCTATTTCCTTTAGTATTAGATCATATTAATTCTTATATTAATAAAAACCCATTAATAAATAATTTTATTTATTTATTTATTAATATTGAGTAGGTCGATAAAAAAATTCAACTAATTTTATTAGTTTTTTAAAACCCTATTTAACTTTATTTTACATGATTTCTCTAATAATTTAGTTTCATGTTGTTATTATTACTTCTAAGAGAATGTTTTACTGATATGAAAATAATTGATTAAGAGAAAGTAATATGTGAGTGGGGATTCATATATTACATGAGTAGTATTTTATAAATGTAAATACTCAGTATCAAATTTATTGCAAGGGAAACAAATGTGATTCTCTTCATTAATGTAGAATATGAAACATTGTGTAATTATGAATGATTCATCGAAGGAAGATAATGATCATGGTCTACCAGCAAGATCCTTTATTAATTTTAATGGTTTTAGTAAAATTTCATAGATCCTATATACAATGAATAAATATTTACCTCAATGGGAACTTGTTCACACTAAGGTTCTATTAACCTTTTTGGGTTTTATTACCTAGGAAAAACTAGAAGAATGGTACCAACACTCCCATTTCTTCTATGGTAATGTAAATATAACATATAGTTGCAAGGAGTGACTAAATGTGTTTATTCTTAAGAGGTATTCTTGGTATTGGTGGGATCCAAAGATATAATAATTAAAAGATCTGGTTTTAGACTAGTGAGGATTAGTCCTTGGGAAGAAGGAAGGATAAGAGGAAATAGACATAGCTAAAATAATCCATGGGGTTCCCAAATTTCATGTAATTCAAGATGGTTAACCACAATATTTTTCCGTATTGTATATTTGGGAATATATAACCTAAATACATATTTTATGTATAAAAATATAATCTATTTGGTTATTTTTGGATATTTCTAATGGTTTTTTATGTCTACAACTTCTAGGAGTGTGGTCCAATGACTCTATCAATGTCATAACTTACAAGATCATATTGATGAGAATGCTTATATAGAAATATAACATTCTTATGATAGGCCTAGATAGGCTAAAAAGTGATAAGGGTAAATACAATAGTCGGTGGAATTATTACCATGGTAGGGATCATATGGGTAGGGTAATAATTACAACTTTGGTAGGGGTTTTATAGTGAACTAGACAATGACTGATGTAGTGGAAGCCTATTTTATTGTAAAAGTTACTATTGTGTTTTATTCCGAACTCTTTTATTCTTTATTCAATATCAAAGCTTCTCATTCCTTTATTTTTGGGAACTTTGTGTCTCTCTTTGGTAGACAAGTGGAACTAACTAAGAAAATCATGAGTATCGATACCCATTTGTGTAAGTTGTTCGATTGAATTAATAAGTGTTTATTATTTTATTTTTTGGAAATAATGTTTCAAAATCTACAGTACTTTTGTACTAATAATATGTATATCATTGATTATATTCTTTGTATCGATTGGTTAATCCAATCCATGATCACGATTAATTTCTATAAGTGGAATTTCTTATTATAATCTTCTATTAAGGCTCAATATTATCTTATAAAATAATGATATTATTAGGATTATAGATTTGGGTGGTACTGGGATCTATTTAGAAAATTTATCTCTTATATTTCAGGTTTAGTTATTAGAGTGTCTGAAAAAAGTGAACCAAATCCATTCCTCTAAATGTATGTTTCTTTCGAGATGTCTTTTCATGATTTTTTCAATGTTTCCTCCTAATAATTAGGTGAAGTTTTTGACTAATTAAATTCATGGAACTAATGTAATTTGGATTATACCATAGATGATTACACATGTGGAGTTAAGAGAATGAAAATCTCATCATGGGATGCTTGAGTACAAGGGTTCCATATGTCATTATAATTTTCCTTAGGGATTATAAAATGTTGTTCATCATGAAAATTAATTGTAGTGTTTGATTTTTTTGTCAATAATATAATGTTGAATCATGTACTTTATAGAACTGATACCCTGTACCTTGAATAGATAATTCTTTTCAAAAATTGAAAGGGTCTAAATTGTTCTCGAAGGTTGATTTGAGATTAGGGTACCATTAGATTTAGTTGAGACCTAGTGATATTCTGAAAATGATTTTCAAGAATTGGTTTGGTAATTTTGAATATTTGGTCATTCCATAGGGTTTGATGAATATTCTTGTGGTTCTAATGGATCTCAGGAATACTATTTTTCTTATGTCCCTATAATTGTTCATTGTAGTCTTGGTGGAGGATATCTTCGTGTACTCCATGACCCAAGAAGAGCCCGAAAAGAATCTTTAGGTGGTTATGGGAGAATTAATGAAACATAATCATTATGAAAATCCCTTAAATTGATCATTCTATATTTTTAATGTTAAATTATTAAGACATGTCATTTCATGAGATATAATTTTAGTTGATACTAAGAAAGTGGAAGCGATAATATCCTGGGAAGTTCCTAATAATATCCTTTATGTTTTCAATTCCTTAGGGATCATTGGGTTCTACCCCCATTTTAATATATATTTTTCCTATGTAGTTTCTCTAATGAGCACTCTAATGAAGAAAGGTATGACGTTCATCTGGTAAAAATAGTGTTTCATGATTTTTTAGTAATTTAATAAGACGATTACCTCAATACATATGCCAATTTTATGATATTTTTAAAATATTTAATGTATATTATAATTACTATTTGGTGGATTTTGGGTGTGTGTTAATATATTATGTTCAAGTGGCTACCTATGACTCACTGTAGTTATGACCACATGATAGTAATTAGACAACCCATGATATTAAACTATCCATTATAGTACATAGTGTAAAATAAAAGAGGTATTTTCTATTTGGTGAGTGGTTTTTGGTGGATACAAATTACATTATCCTTAAATGAAAATAATTATAGTGATTTTTTAAGATAAGTCAATGTTAGGGGTTGAGAAATCCAATACATTGATTTTTATCTTCATTATATTTTAGGAAAGGGAAATGTTTTTCCTAATTCCCACTGAATAAAGAGATAACTTCATAAATTATATGAAGATAATGATGAGTTTAGGTTTATAATCCTAGTATATATATTTAATTTTAATATCTTCATTTATTAGGATAAAATGCATTAATATTTTTTCCATATTATTAGTGAATCCACATTGGGGGGGTTAATTAGTGTGGCTGACAATTTATCAATAAAAGATACATTTTATTTCACCTCTACACCATTTTGAGTTAATTGAGCTTAAAAAATGATATAAAAATCAGTATATATACATTTAAGATTGATAAAAAACAAATAATAAGTGACCCATATATTTACAAGGCTCACTCATAATGTACAAGGTAGTCCTCAGGGTATAGTGGCTATTATCCTATATACACTACTAATATTTTATTATCAAGAAGAACCAAGGGAAATTGAATGATCTTAAACCAATATACATAGAACTAATTGGATTAAATTTCATGATACAAAATATATTAGTATGTACCCACTTATAGTTATTCATAGACACTATTATCAATAAATACCTTTCTATATATTCAATTTGAACTGGGTCCTCTTCAGTTAAGATCAATAGTATAGGCATGGGTCTTCGTATGACTAAATAAATATGATATTCTTCCAAAATAGAAGAAAATATACTTATGGCTGACTCTATTATATTTATTCAAGAACATTGACACTTGATTTATACAATAGTAGTAACATTGAAAACTCTCAACAATTATCTTATACAAATTCTGAATATTTGACTCTTAAAATATTTAGTATTAGTTCGATATTCTTTTTTTAATTTTTCAACTACCCTTAAGATATTCATATTTAGTATGATGGTATATTTTCAAAAATGCCTCTTCTTATTTTAGTAATATTTTTTTCTTTATAGACTCATCGAAAATATGTTGATAATATTCAATAATTAATTTATGGAAACTTCTTTAACTTTATAACTGTGATCTTCATCCAAAATCTCTTCTCTCATATCAGCTAAATACCAAACAAGAATAATATAATAGGATCCTCAAGATATAGAAAAATATATTTTTATTTAAACTACCTCCAATATCATTTGAATATCTTATCATATCTCTATAATATCTGATAATTACTCAAACATTCCAAATATATATTTGTTTAACATAAGTCCAAATAATATATTTTAATCTCCTCAAATATTGGATCATTTATTCTTATGGGTTTCTCTAAGACTAAAAACTTACTTTCAACCTATTAATGATCACATGTTTACTAAAAAGCATTCCCCATCACCATTTTCAAAGCATGGAATCATTTTAGATTATTTCATTATCATCGTTAATTATAATGATGTATTACTCTTTAAAAACAAAAAAGAATCATCTAATTTAATTTTTCTTTCACCAGGGAACACATTATAAATCTTATGTGACCTTTTAAATAATATTAAATATCATTTTAACTCTCAAAGTTACTCATAAAAATCACTATAATTAATCATATGTGATCCAAATTTATTCCCACATATTCATTGGAATATCAAAATTTCTATTATATAAAATAGAGTTATTCTTACATATCACATAATATGAGTAAATAATTTATTCCTTAGTGAACTTAAAGTCGCTCTTACATATCCTATTACATTCCAATTCTACCATTATTACAACATAATCATGAAATGGGGGATATTTCATATCATCAGTTATATGTTGCATACTTTTTATGAACCAAAACATTCTCACATTTCTTCAAATCATCTCAAGACTTCTTTAGAATATTTCCAGTCACATCAATTCATATTAAATCACTTTATAAAATATTAAACCATATCCAAATTATCAACAAATAATTTTTATGACATGTTTAATCCTTTGATCATTTAAATGACTTTACAATACATTAATTTCTTAAGGATATATTCAAATTTCGTCCAAATCTTTAATAATGATGATTTCACTATTTGTTAATAAATACAGCATCAGTATCTACAACTCATATCTCAATTTTATTCATCATTATCCAAGTGATGTTCCAATACATTATAGTTGGTTTTATTCATGATAACACAAGGATTTATATTCAATAAAATAAACCATTATATTTTTTAAAACTCTAAACTTCTCATTCATAAATATTAAATATTAGTAGTCAAATATTAATTACATAACATAAAGATCCATGCCAGAATCATTTAGGTATAGTTCCATTGGAAACATGAAAATGTAATCAACTGGTTCATAAGTGATCTACATACTCTCCCACTATGTTCTTCATAACTTGCATCATTCATAGAAATATCATACATAACACCCTTCATTAAAACATGGGGAATGGAAACATAAAAAAAGATGAGTTAGATTCTCAATAAGGGTAGACAAGGGAGATATCCACATATCCTGAGCATAATGGTATAATAACACATGAATAAAATTTTAAAACCATACCCTAAATACCATAGATCATAAAAATTATTCATGGCACAAGTCTTGGAAGTTCATAAGTCATTAATCATAATGGAATCAAAGTAAATGATCTGTGAGAACATAAAATTGACATAATACATATATTTGTTGATTATAAATAAGATTATAAAATTGTGAATATTTATAAATAGAATCATGTCACTAATTAATTTATGGACATAAAATTAGAACCTCACATAAATTTATGGTCATGAAACTGAGTCCATGAATAACGATATGATCATGTAATCGGGTTCATGCATAACATTATGAACATGTAATCAGGTTCACACATAACATGGTAATGGTTTCATATAAAGGTATTGGGGTTCTCAATAGAAGCGAGTGAGATGAAAATTTAATTTTTTTTCATCATCGGAGTGATGAAAAATCATCAAATCTAGGAATTCATCTTCTGTATAGTATGTGGATCCTACATGGTCTAATCTGAGTACAATTAACAAAATGAACAAATACCTCATTCTAGTTTGATGCACACAATTCTATCACTAGTTATGGTTGTCCATTACTTGAATCATCTGATTTAAAATCCCTCTGGATCTTCCTTACATGCTTCTCAAATATACACATTCAGTATTCATCAAATTATGGGTGCTAGAGAGGAGCTCTGATGATCACTTCGACATAGTCATGATCACTATGATCCTCTGTTTTTTATCAGTAAAGAACAACTTAGATCGTTTTCTGGGATTGAGTGATTCTATCTATAGGAATCAAGAGGAGAGAGAATATCTTAATTCCAAATGAGTGAATAGTATATTGGGATGAGATTCTCTACACTTATATAGTGGATATTCATAACAACCTATTTGGGTTCGTGACCCTCGTGTAATAAAAATCCACTAAATAGGTAATATCAATAATAATTTTTAAAAAACTAAACTGCATTATAAATATTATTTATATTTTATCACATACTTGTAATATATAATAAATATATTACATTATAAAAATCGAGCCATTAACTCAACTTGTAACTCATGATAATATTAAATGAACCTGGAATATTATATTAATATTTATTTATATAATATTAATCCTTGTACTTACTTAATCACCTGTAAATACATATAATAAATAAATTAAACCCAAATATTCATTACATGAATAATAAAGAATTTATTTATTTATTGGTGATTGATAGAACTGGGATAAAACTTTCACCCTATTGTGGGAACCAGCATGTCCTATATTTTTATTCAATAAAATAGGGAAGATTCCCGAATGAGCTCTTATGCATTACCCTCTGGGACCTTATCTCAATATTAGTGAAGAAAATTCAAAGACCAAGAGTGAATTCTAGAATCCCATCAAGTCCCCTAAAGAGATAAGGCATATTCATAGCAATGACAACCAATATACGAACACGCACAGTGTAATATAATCTCTTTTTCAAACAATATCTCGTAAATAAGGATGAACATTCTTGTCTTCATCCTATTTATTTATTTATTTATTTTCGATATAACTGGGCAAACATACCTTTGACTACCATGGGAAATAATTTATAATGGCACTACAATCTTGATCAACTAGTCCCAAGATATCTCTTCCTCAACTCATAAGTGAAGAATCCTATCTTGATTATTCGTCCAATGTCATACCACCAATGATGCACACCAAACAAACTACCTTACCACAACTTCATTTTCATGGTTTTCATATTATATCAAAGTATGTGATCAAATGGAACACATTTATAATGATCTCACATCAGAAGACCAATACACATGTCTGTAGATAGGAAGAACCAATGACACCCAAAACATGTGGTGTTTCTATTGGCAGGTATGTCCTCATGATCTCAACTACTGGAGATCACAAAGGGAAACCTTCATGAGATGAAGTATCAATGATTATGATCCCAAAACACCTAATAGTCACACATCATCTATGTCCTATCAGTATGATGTATCTGGACCATAGGGAATTACTTTAATATTACTATCATAATATCTCTTTGTTATCATTATAGCGTGATATCTGCTATAACCCTTTGATATGACATGTAATATAATGAAATTAACATAAATATAGTATCTGAAAAATTATCTAGACTACTAATGTAATATAGAAACATTTATATATAACAAACTATATACAGGGAGTGGTAATAAAATTACTTCATATGTTTGATCTAGGGAACCCACTTTCAACACTCCCACTTTCACTGGAGCAAACTTCTAACTAGTCTCAATTTTCTAGATCTCACATGAAAATCATTATTATTTTGATATATGGATTTATTCATGGGGTATTCCAATTTTTCCTTTGTAACTACTCTACTAACTAAAACATCACCTCTATGAGTAAAATCCCTGAAGAGATTAGTGTTATGAAGTATATTATTTGTCCACTAGTTTGACCTGGGATCCATAGAAAGCACCAGTACTACAGTATTATCAAAATAAACTAGAATATGGTATGCACTAATAGAAGTAACAATAATGTATGAGAAAAAGATGAATATATAGACTACTTTCTTTGCTATATCAGAAGCCACTATATACTCAGTTTCTTCTCTAGAATCGGTGACCACAGATTTCTTTGAGTTTCTCTAGATCACCACACCACCATTCAAGATAAATATGTAGTCCGAATACAATTCTTTATCATCATGATCTGTCTGGAAACTAGAATTAGTGTATCCTCTCACTACTAGTTTTTCATTTCCTCCATAAACCATGAACATATAATTTGTTTGCCTCAAGTATTTTAGGATTGTTTTGACAGCTATCCAATACAAATCTCATTGTTATCTTAATATCTTACCACCAAGAATAAATAAAATGAATCATCAAACCTTGCATATAGCATGACATACATGATAGAACCCACTATAGTGGCATAAGGGATTCTACCCATTCTATCAATCTCCTCTTGTGTTTGTGGACACATTTTCATAGATATATTGATACTATGTGACATGTGAAACAAACCTATCATGGATTGTTCCATATAATACATTTTGAGTACCTTATTAATATATGTAATTTGACTTATACCATGAAGCCGTTGATATCTATCTCAATTGATCTTTATCACTAAAATATAAGATTCTTCACTGAATTATCTTATAGAGAATCATTCATTTAACAAAGTCTTAATCGACTATAAGACATATACTTTGTTTCATATAATTAACATGTCATCAACATATAATACTATGAAAATGATGGAATTCCCACTAACTATATTATTAACACAGGGCTCACATTCATTTTTAACGAAACCAAATTCACTTATGGCCTCATAAAAATGAATATTCCTTAATTGTGATGCCTTAATCAACCCATAAATTGATATATGTTTCTTACACTCCTTATTGTAATTATTTGACCTAAGAAACCCTTCAGGATGTGGCATATATATTTCTTCAACCAACTCCCCATTTTGAAAGGAATTTTTGAAATTCATTTTCCAAATCTCATAATCCTGAAAGGATGCTATTATAAGAAATATTCTCATGGATTTCATCTTTTCTACTAGTGATAAGGTTTCATCAAAATATATAACTTTATGTTTTATGAAACCCTTCAATACTAGTATTTCCTTATAAGTATTAATATTTCCATCCATTTCCATATTTTTCTTGAATACCCACTTTCACCCAATGGGTTTTACATCAACTAAAAGTTCTACCAAAATCCACACTTGACTTTTTTACATGGACTCCATCTCAGAATGCATGGAATATTTCCATTTAGAAACATATTTTCATTTTAATTATTCCTTACAGGTTAGAGTATCATTATCTTTAAGGAGTAATGTGTGACATTACTTAATGATAATAAATCCATAACAATCTTGTTCTCAAACCTCTTGAGTTAACCTATGTAGTAATTGTGTCTTAGGAACTACTTCCTCTCCCACTGTCACTTGTAGATATTATTACCACACCAACCCCTTTGTATCAATATAATATCCTCATTGAATTAAATATTTCTCCCTCTATTTCCATTGAAAATATATTCCCTTTCTTGAGATATGTATTGTCTTTACACAATCACTTTTCTATATAAAGGGTTACATATGTAACATCATTTGGTTTCTTTATGATAACCTATAATGACACACTTCATGCTTTGGGATGCTAATTTGTCTCTAGGTATAGTCTTGACAAAAGCCTCTCATCCCCATACATGTATGTGTGACATACTAGGTTTCTTTCCATACAAAAACTCGTATAGAATCCAATATATATATTTAGTTGGAACTCAATTAAGGGTATATGTTTCTTTTTACAAAGCATATCCCCAAAAGGATAATGGAGGATTTCTGTGACTCATAATTAATCTGACCATATCTGGAAAAGTCTTATACATCCTTTCAAAAACACCATTCCACTTTGTTGTATAAGGAGGAGTGATTTGGGATATTATCCTACACCCCTTCAAGTGATCAATGAAATCTTGGTTAATGTACTCTCTGCCTCAGCATGAGTAGAGTACATTAATATACTTATCAAGATGGGATTCTAAATCATGTTGGTGTATAAGTAGATATAGTCATACCTACTATATTCATAGGTAAAGTTAATGAATCATGAAAATCCACCCCATACCTTTACTAGAAATGGACCACATACCTGAGTGTGAATTTACTCCGGCAGTTCAGTGACTATTTCTCCTTTCCTAGAGAAAGGTTCTATGGTAATATTCCCTTATAAACAAGTGTGATAGATATCCAAGTATTTTAACTTAACCAATTCTAAATAGATTTATTAGTGTAATTTTTGTAATTTATTCTACTTTATATAATCTAGCATGATGTTCTATAGGTGTGTGTTATATGATTCATGCTCATAGGTTTTGTCATTGATTTTCATTACTGGTTTTTCATGTTCAAGTTTATATAATCCATCATTAATATGTGCCATACCATAACACTAGTTATCCTTATAAAAGAGACAGAATTTATTTATGTACATGAAATAAAATCCCATCCTGTCAAAAATGGAAATTGAGATTATGTTCCTGGTTATAGAGGGTATATAATAATAATTATTTAATATATGAATCAAATCCCTAGGAAAAGTAAATTGATAATCTCCCACATCCAAGACTGCTAGATTTTCACCATTTGCATCTCAAAGATCCACTTCACCCTTTGCAGTCTTCTTGAATCAACTTGGTTCCTATATATGAATACATATGTGTGAGACACATGTCGTATCCAATACCCAACTTATAGATAATGAAATATTAAATTCAATGACTGAAATACCTGATGCAGAATAATCTCCTTGATTCCTCTTCCCATCTCTAAAGTTTTTCTTCTAGTGTCATTCCCTTCCACATAAAAAGAAGACAATCTCTTTCAAAATGCCCTACCTATGTATTAACAGATTCTGGAAAGGATGGTGCATTAGTTTATTCAACCTGGACTGGTCCTTAGACCCATTTACCTCACCCTTACTCCTCTTATCCACCATAATGATTATAGAATTGATATTCTTCATATTATTATAGGAATATAAAACTAAATTCATAAAGATATATGGGTGAATTTATCATGTTATTCATGTTTTATTTGATAATTAAATTTAAAAACCTTTGTGGTAAATTGGGTAGAATGTGATTTGTTTGTAGTTCTTGGTTTAGTTTGAACATAATGGCTTTAAGCCTTTCAATGTACCCAATCACCTTGAGCTCATTAGGTCCTTCTTGATTCCATTCTTCTATACTACACTTATAAAGGAACTAGATATCTCATACATTTCTTATATTGAGATCTCCAAATATAATTATTGTAGATGAGTTAGTGTCTTGTAGGCATCCTCTTCACCATGCATTTTTTTGAAATTTACTAGAAATGGATGATAATATAATGCTCTAGAAATCTAGTATATCATCTACATTCTTTTACTAGTATTCTTAATCTTCCTTGCTTACCCCCTGAGGAGGTTCAATAGGATCTAATGATTTCATCACATAAATATTCCTTTCTTCAGGTAGCACTATATGTAAGCACTTGTACCACTAATGGGAGTTATAGCCAGTTAAGATATTTTATTTATCTAGAGTTTATCATAGAGATAGTGTACTGGTGGTGTGGCTGATTTTCATTTCAGATATAAAGTAAATAAATTTTAGCAGTCAATAATTTATCTTGATTTATTATAAATTTATTATTAATCAATTATTATATCATTTATATGTGTCCCTCTATTTTATTGAACCTTGATATCCCTCAATATTAGATTCATAATACCTCGTTACTTCAGTGTTCTAGTGTCAAGGATCCTTGAAACCTCACCTCATAGCCTATAAGATATGGCTATGCCACTACATGGACAGTTTCATGTTTGGATCTAGACTGTCCAACCACGTTAACTTGTAGTTCTTTTATCTGTGGAGTAAATTATTAGCTTATTTGAGTCATAACTAGATTCCCTCAACCCTTTCCCTCTAAAGTAATAACAATTTAGTAATATATAATCATTAACTACCCACTTTAGTTAAATAAACCCAACTCTCTTATGAGAAATCCTCAGTAGTAAGAGGCACACTCAACTATGACTGATGAGCCCCCCAAACACTGGGGTTTGTTCAAATGTGAGCAATATAAGGAATTATGACTTAAAATATCATTTAGGGTTTTTATTTTTTCTTGAAGAATGAAATCCATTTATATTAAATATGTGAAATCTATGTTTTCTCACTCGCAACTTAACATGAAATAGAAAAACATATGTCAAAACAATATACATTTTATCATATTTAGTATTTTATGTGATCACACAATAATCATATACTTTTATAAAATAATTAGTAATTCATAAAATAAATAATTAAACATTACTGGTCTTGAGAATCTAATTATGTTTGATCTATAATCAATCAATCTTGACCGAAGGGGTTTCATACTTGAGTCAAATCCTTACTCATTTCACAGCTCACCCCTAGTGAAATATATGTGATTCTTGTCTGGGTTATCTCCTTGAATCATCAAGGTCTGTGTCTTAAAACATCACCCATTATGTACAAATACACCCAGACATAGGCGAGGGGTCCTAGGGGGAATGTAGAATAGGTTTAATGGACAGACATGCCTATATAAATATTTGAATAAAAATAAGATGATGGATATACCATCATTTAATTATGTACTTATTTAAATCATTTCATGAAATAAATAATCAAAAAATACATACATACACGGGCCAGTCACTAGCTCAAGAAAAGTTATAATAATAAATAAATACGCAATTTAAAAATAAATTGTGATAAATTTTAAAAGTATGAGGGTATTGAAATAAATTAATATAATTTATATAAATTTGAAAAATTTATGTTACATGCTTCCAATATTAATTTATTTTCAAATTTAATAAATTAACTTAAAAACATTAATTTAATTTACCACTCAAACTATGTTAATATTTCAGATTATTAAAACTTCAAGCCAAAATCAATTTTAATTAATTGAAATCAAAACCAATATTGTAGTAATCGAATTAATTTATTTTAATTATTAATTTCATCTTGGTCTTGAAAATCTTTTCAAGGCCCATTGTAGACTATAAGAGAGACCCATAGAACTAATTAAGTGTAGAAAACTCCATGGAGGGGTTTTATGGCCTAGGAAGGCCTACTCATACCTGTTCCGAGTCGGGCAGACCTGCCCTGTCTCATAGAAGGGAGAATTTATTCCAACAGAACCTATGGAAAATAGGCTAGTGTACCTCACTGGTGGGGTTTTCCCTAGATAGTTCAAGGTCACCAGGTAGGCATGCCAACATGACCATAGATAGCTACAACTAGGATTTCCGGAGGGCGTTTGGGCTAGTTCTGGTGGTGTTTGGGTTAGAACGATGACATGACCGAGCAACGAGGGAACACATGGTGGCTGGTCCTGGAGAGTGAAACAGCGGGCGACGACATGGGCTTGTGGGTTGACACTAGTGGTGGTATCTGCTAAAGGGGTTGTGGTTGGTCTCAGGAGTAGCAGGGTCTCTCGGTTAGTAGGAGGGAATGGAAGTGCTCGTGAAGGAGTGTTAGCTGAGAACAAACCAATGACAGCTAATGGTGGCTTCTTGTAGAGATGTGGTCTATTGGAGGCCATAGATGGTCATTACATGAGGAATCAGTATCATAGAATATAGGGGCCAAGAATGCCACTTCTAGAGTGAAGTGAAATAATGTGTGGTAGAGGAAGATGATAGTGAGTGGGGATATCATGAGGGAGAAAGACATGGGTTGCCTACGGGGTTCGACTGAGAGGGAGGGGAGGCCATGCTCATGTTCGATAGAGAGGGGGGGTGTCACTAGAGAACGAGGTGGAGAAGGGGCCATAGGGTACTATCCACCAAATAACAACAGGGGAAGGAGGTGTGATTCTTAGGTTGACTAAGAGGGAGGGGTGTTGTGGGTTATAGACAGAGGGTGGAAGACTCAAATGGGTTATGAGTCAATTCTACTCTATTTTTTGATAAAAAAAAGTTTCACCACATTTTTAATTTTTGGAAATGTTAAAATTCCACACCCTCTTGTTTTGTTGGATAAAAAACGAAAAAAATATAATAATATATTTTATTATATTATACTTAATTATTGGGTCTTCATCAGGTAAAATTTAGTGAATGAATTCTGACCAATCCTTGGCTTAATTTTGGTATTTGAATGAACCCAAAATAATATATATTTTTATAAAATGTTTTATTTAAAAAAAATAAAATCCAAAAAACCAAAATAAAAAAAATAGCATTGCGATTTAGAATTTTTTAGATTGTAATAACTTGGCCATCTGAAAATGGATCAATGCATGGTCTAATTTATTGGAACCATTTTAACACCCTATACATAAAATTTAAAGCAATTTAATTTATCTTGACTAATAAAAACCATGTGTCCCTAAGATTCCAATTGAAGGTACTATGATGCTCAACAGAACCTGGAAAACTAGGTATTTAAAATTTTCCATCATCAGAGTAACCAAACATCATATAATTAGGTGATCCAACTGGGGTATGGTTTGAGGATCCCGTGTGGTTTAATTAGAAACCAATTAACAAAATTAACAGATACCTCATTCTGGTTGTATTTGTTAATTTCCATCACAAGTTATCAATCTATGTTGCTCAATGGATAAAAAAACAAATTCCTATAGATTATCCACAAACAATTATTGAATCTACATGCACATCATTCATCATATTTTTGGTGCTAGTGTGGAGATCTGATGATCAATTTGATGCAATAAGGATCACCATGATACTTTATCTTGAATATGTGAAGGTGAACTTAGATCCTCTACTTGGATTGAGTGATTCTATCTCTAAGAACTAGGAGGAGAGATAAGATCTCTATTCCAACTGAGTGAATAGTATATCTGGATGATATTCACTCCACTTAAATAGTGGATATTCATAACAGCTGATTTGGGTTCCCAACCCTTGTGTAATAAACTTCCAAAAAATATGTTTTCTAAATAATTATTTATGATAAATTAAACTGTGTCATTAATATTACTTATATTTTGTCACATACATATAATATATATTAAATATATTATGTGATAAACCCGAGACATTAACTCGACTCATAACTCCTGATAATATTAAATGAACCTAGAATATTATTTTAATATTCATTCATATAATATTAATCATTGTATTTGCATAATCACATGTAAATAAATGTAATAAATAAATTCAACCCAATTAATATTTTATTGAATAATAATGAATTTAATTATTTATTGGTGACCGATAGAACCTGAAAAACACTTGGACCCCATGGAAGGGCCCACAATTTCATATATTTCTATTCAACAGAATTGGGTAGATTCTTGAATGCGCTGCTATGTGTGACCCTCTAGGGCCTTATCTCAATAGCAATGAATAAAATTTTTAGACCAAGAGTGGAGTCTAGAAACCCATCAATGATCCAAAAGAGATACAAAAAAATTCATAGCAACAACAAACAACCTACTAACATACATTGTGTAATATAATCTCTTTGTTAAACAAAATCTCAAAAAGAAAGATGCACACTTGTGTCATCACCCTCTTTCTCTCTTTATTATTTGTTGATCTAATTTGAGAGACTTACTTTCAACAACCATCGACATGGACATATGAAGGTAGTACCAACTTGATCAACCATGCATGAGACATATCTTCCTTAACTCAGAAGAGAAAAATCAAATAATGATCATTCAACCAATATCATGCCACTAATGATGCCACAAACCCAAACTACCTTTCCATAACTTCATTTTCAAGGTTTTTTCCTTACATCAAAGTACACAATAAAGTGGAACACATTTATAATTATCTCATGTTAGGAGACCAACACACATGTCCATAGATAAGAACAACTAATGACACCTGGAACATTTGGTGTTCCTATTGGCGGGTTTGTCCTCATGATCTCAACTACTATAGATCAGGAAGTGTGAACATAATGAAAGTAAGTCACAATGATTATAATCCACAAAAACATGATAGTCTCACATCATCTGTATCCAATCAGTATGATGTATCTGGACCATAGGACTTCACTTTAATATTATGGTCATAGTATCCCTCGGTTCTCATTATAGAATGTAATCTTCTATAACCCTTTGATATGATATATAATCTAAGTACATTATAGTAAATATATTGGAACTAGAAGTTTCAATACTATTATGGTAATATGAATACATGTATATATAATAAACTATATACAAGTCGTGTTAATAAAATTAAATCACAATTTTGGTGTAAGGAATCCACATTCAACATAAAAACATTTCGTTATTCTATAACCTGTGGAAATAAATGGGTTTCATAAACTTATTATCATCATAATCATAAACCATATAGTGAAATAATAAATTTGGTACCATTATATCATATCCGTTGAAAATCTTAAATAACATCAAAGGGTGTCATCTTGGATGGAAAACTATTTATAAAAAAATCACAAGGAACATTTCATAAGGAAAATTACCTTTATACATTAAAAAAATGTTTAAAACATAATTTTTAAAATAATTTTTCTTAAAAATAACATTGGAAAATAATAAAGTAATCTTCAAGTAAAATAGTGGTCATAACGGTGGAGATTTGTTTATTCCGTAAATATTAAAATAATGATTCCTTTCATATTTTTGGTAAAATCCAAATAGGCCTTATTTAGATAAAATTATGATTTATTTAAAAAAACTATGTAAAAACTCAAAAGGGTTCATAATATCTTTAATAAATACTTTTTATAATTTTAAACATTTTTTATGACATTTTTTAGAAAACATTGATATGGAAAAAAGGGTTTTTTACTAAAAAGATAAATAAAGTAGGTTTTCTTTAAAAACATTATTCTGAAATCATAAGAATATAAAGAGATGAAAATTAGGGGAAAATATTTCTTCTCACGAAATTACCATTGTAGAAGAAAAATAATTATTTTATTTATAGTTATGTCATATGATTTCATAATTAGAAGCATAAGCATAAACAACCCCAATAAACGATGAGATTGTGTTATGAAACCCTTACCAATTTGGTAAATTTGAATTGTAAGAACAATGAATGAATAAAATTAAATGAAACATAAAATACCATAAGAGTAAATAAAATAATTTTATTACATTTCAAATGGGTTTTATGTACACATTATTAAAGAATATAGGCTCATAACAAAATGTATTCCCCAAAGAAGATAAAATATAGACATAAATCCTTTACCATAAGTATCGACTTCCTTCATACACATTTGAAGACCCTGTATAATAAATATAAGTTTTTTATAAATTAATTATAGAAACAAAATTATATATATCATACTATATATAATTTATTAATGCCAATTTATTACCCATTTATTAACAATTCCTTGTTAAAATCACGTTATGGGTAATAACTGATTTTTTCTTGTATGTTTTGATTTGTTATTTTTGGTCCTATTACTTTGATCATCATAACAAATATCTATAATATTAACCATGTTATAAATATCATATATATTAATTATATATGTATTTATAGTAATCCTTAAAATTTAGAGATAGAAAATTAAATACATTGTTC
Source organism: Viscum album (assembly GCA_963277665.1). Classification (NCBI taxonomy): domain Eukaryota; kingdom Viridiplantae; phylum Streptophyta; class Magnoliopsida; order Santalales; family Viscaceae; genus Viscum; species Viscum album. Next base: position 447,171,429 of record OY728134.1, read on the forward strand.
ATGGAGATGGTATGTTGTACGTACTCATGAATGTTGTATCCATTTTATCGATGGATAAAATGAAATAAAAGAAAATAATATATTAACTTTTAATAATCATTTACACTTTATATATATAACATTTATTCATTAAATTTACCCATATTACATCCATGCAAAGGGTTATTGAATAATGAATCTCATCGCTTCCTGAGGTCGTACTCCGTCGTACAGACAAACAATGTCATGATATCCCCCAAAAAATAAAAATTAAGAAGTTATATGAAATATAATAATTATATAAGTATAATTATGTTTCAAATATCATTTATATACATTTATCCTATCCCAATTATCAACCATTTAAAAAATTGAAAACACATCACATCAGTTTGTGAGGTGGCAGTCCACCGTACACATGATCAACATTATTATTTTCCAAAGGGTTGGGAGGTAAAAAGTTATATGTGGTATTATAATTAAATATTTATAATAATATCATAAATATCATATATAAACATTAAATACATTATTATATCCAGTTCTGAGAGTTGGTGATGGAAATATATAATAACGGTTCACGAGGCGGTAGTTCACCGTATACACGACCGACAGTTCTATTTCCCATTTGATAGAAGAAGAGATGGATATAGGTTATGAAATTAAAATAATAATATATAATTATATGTAATATAATTATTTAATAATATTATAAGAAGTTTGAATAATAATTAAAAAATTCATAATTATAAAACCTTAACTCTTCTTCAAAAAACATATTTTAGTTTATCCTAAGCATTCCTAGATTTGATTTATGATATCCAAGAGGAATATAGGATGCAAGGAGGGATTTTAGGAATATATTTTACTATAATTTTATAAAATAATGGTTTTTTAATGTTTTAATAAGAGATGAGTTTGGGTGACCTTTTATAAGTGAGGGAGAGGGATGTCATGGATGTTTAAAAAACTATAAAGTATAAAAAATACTTTCAAGTGACAAATTGATAAAAAAAAAATGGGATATTATAGAATCTTATAGGTGTAAAGGACATAATTTGTCCACAAAATTTGTGTTTGGAAATTTTCTATGTCATTTACTCCCTTATCATTTTATTTTAACCCCTAGAAACCCGTTTAACCATAATTATAATGGTTAAGTTTTACTATTTTTACTATTAATTTTGACCAAAAATTAAGTTTAAATTACAATATAATATAATATATACTGATTCAAAATATTTAATCAACTTTTTATAAATTCTATTCATATAATTTACAAATTTTTATTTAAAATTAAACCCATAGACCTGATGAGAAAGCGATTTCTAAAGAAAAAATATTCATTCGTTTAAATGGTTTTTATATCATAATTAAAAATGAAATTAATCTCAATGAGATAAATTTGATTAATAAACATATAATTAAACTAATTTTACTTTTTAAACAATTTTAATAAAAAATTCACCTTATTCATTCTTTAAATGAAAGATAGTTTTCAATACAAACCAATATTTTCCACTATTCATCAAAAAAATAATCTTTTCATAAAAATCCTAAAATTTAATATTAAGATAATTATGAACCATAGGTTTCAAAATATGAATTTTTTCATCAAATTATTTTGTTAAATTTTTTATAAAAATTATATTTTATATTTTTTAACAAAAAAAAATAATTTTTTTTTGAGAAAATAGTATTTTCAAAATATATACAGAATTTACTCAAGATTTAGTACCTTTTTATCAATATGATTTCATTATATAAATAAATTATAATTAATATTGAAAATATGTTTATTCATATTAATTCTATTGTGTTTAATTTCTAGCCGATAATAATAGTCTTTAAATAATAATATTAATAGTCTTCTATGGTTCATTAAAACACAGTGATGTGTGTAACAAAATATATCAAATAAATCAAATTTATTTAAAAATAATTTCAGAAAATATAGGGGTGTTACATTGTACCCTCATTAAAATGAATTTATTCTTCTATATTCATCACTTTGGTATAAAAATACGAGGTTACTTTATCCTCATTACATCTTTATGTTCCCACGCAGCTCCCTATAAATTAGTAGTTTCGCCACAAAAAATTTACCAAGTGAGTGGTCCTGTTTTATAGAATGTTCTCTATATGATCTAGAATCTACACTTATTTTCCTTATAAGAAATATTATTATCCATTAGAATAAACTTTGATTTTAGTACATGTGATTGATTAGGTACATACTTCTTCAAGAGAGATGCATGGAACACATCATGAACCTAAGAGAGGTTTAGTGGAAGCTCTAACAGATTTTATACTATACTAATATGATGAAGAATTTAAAAGAGATTGATATACCTAGGTATTATATAACCTTTATTCCTAAATCACAGACACTTATTCAATTGAGAAATTCTTATAATAACCTTGTGACCAACATTGAATTCCACTTCATTTTAAAGGTTTTTAGCATTACCTTTTTGTTGAATTTTTTCCTCCCTTATGTGTTTTTTAATGGATATAACATTCTATTCCATTTGTTCAGATATCTTATTCCCCAATATATTTATTTCCCCAACTTCATCCTAGTACATTTATGTTATACACATATTTCCATAGAAGGCTTCATAGGTTTCCATCTGATTTCTCTATTGAAAGGTATTATGGTAAGAAAACATAACTATTGGAAGGTTTTGATCCCATCACCTTTGAAATCCATATATCAATATCATTAAATATCCTCTAGGGTTTAAACTATTCTCTCAAACTTACCATATCTCTAAGGTTGATATGTATTTCTGAAACATAGTTTTGTATCATGGACAAGATGAAGAATTCTCCAGAATATTGAGGTAATCCTAGGATCCCATAATATATAATGTAATATTGTACTCCATTCAATGTTACCACTTTCTTAATGTATATTCTATCAAGCTGATACAAAGAGAAATTTTTTCCAATAGGAAATAATTGTGATGGAATTGAAAAGTAATCAATTACAACCCATAATTACATCAACATTAAAAGATAAGGTAAACTCTAATGGTTACTGATACCTTTATTCACATGTTCAAAAAAGTTTAAAGGCATTCATCCTCATATAAATTTTTCACCAAAATGTATAAAAAACTTAAGGGATGTATTTCAATAAATTTCACTTAAGATATAATTAAAATTATTCAAATCCAATAAAATCAAACCTTAAAAGGGGTGAAAATACATCGAACATATGATCAACCTAAAACATGTAAAAACACGATGGTATCCACAAATATTAAGTTAGTATTACATGGAGACATATATTCTTAGAAAAAATAATCCACCATTTATTACTTAAATATGAAATTATTTTATACAAGAGTATTTCCATTGGATGCTTGGGTTTATCCTTATACTGATATAAAATCAAAAGTGATTTCATTATTCCAGAATCCATATAGAGGGAGATAATAAATGATAAAAATCACATGATGTTTCAATAAATGATGACAAATTAAATTTTTATAGGGATCATTCATAAAAAATAAAACATTAAATTCTCATCTATAGAGTAGAGGATAATTGTGAACTAATTATCATGGTTCACTTGAACCATTGTGATTGCATAATCATTCCCTTTTACCTTTGTCCTCAGAGGCTTTTGTGGCTAATTGTCCTCATTAGCCCTTATATTGGGGCATTGATTCGCATAATGATGATACTTCATAAATTTGAAATATATGAGTGTTGGTGGTGTGTTTTATGGTGAATTATATTTATTTTCACCATTAGATGAATTATTCCTATCACATTAATATTTGGCCACTCTATTTATTTCTTTTTCTCATGTGAAATATTTAGTAGTCCCCTTAATAAAATTTTCTTCATGTTTCCTTCAACACTGTGATTATAAAACAAAGATCATCTTCTTCTCTGAATGATTTTTAGAGTTTCCATTGAGTTTGATCTTACTTTTCTTATCAAAACCATTTGATTAATTTTTAAGTCCAATATGAATTTATACCTTAATAATAAAATGAACGATTCATTAATATCTACCAAAGTAACTTTTGGATAACTACCTTCAGATGCTTGGATTTAACCCACAAAAAAATTGATGAGACTTAATTTAATGTGGTATGATAATACCAGAAGTGTACCTTCCAATTATTGTATAATTTACCTCATAGGTACTCACATATTCATCATCTTTTTTTATCTCAAGGAATTCATTTTTCATTTTTGTATAAATAATATGAGGAAAATACGTAATAAAAAACAACCTCTTAAACTGATCCCACTCCATGGAGTCAATTTCATATTACTATCTCATATTCTTAATAAGATTCTATCATTGATAAGCTTCATATTCAAAATTATAGATTACTAAGATGTATTCTTCATTATCTAAACACAAGATAATGGAAAATATATTTTCAATGGTACTAATACACTGCTCAATAAATAGTGGATCATCCAACCAACTTGAATAATGGAGACATTACCTTATAAAATAATAAACAAAACATGGTTCTCCCTTGAACATTTATAAGTTCAAAATGATTTATATCCTGAGAAAGTTATGTGTGTGCATGGAAAAGAGAGTTTATATTCTAACTCCCATAAAGTTTGTTTACTTTGGAAGATAATCATTTCACTATCCATGACAGTCATTACTAACATTGTTCCTTCAATTTATATCCATTTACTAACACCAAAAAGCATAGTGTAAGAAATAATAATCATAGTGGGAAATAACATAATTAGGAAAAATCAATTAATGGATTTATAAATCATGGAACTTTATTTTCAATCTATGACAAATTCGGATTTAATGAGTTCATTCATGACCATTATTCAAATCTATCATGATGGCTCGTAAGGAGTTTGAATATTTCTAAAGAATATCCCCTAAGAGGGTTAAAAAAGGTTTGCAGTAAGACTCATTTTCATGTACCAGGTAAAGTTTGAGTCAATCTTGATACCTCTATTTTAGAGTTATTAACCTTATTTATATAACATCCAGAACCACAAACACTTATAGTATCCCAACAAAGATTTAATTTCTTAGAAACCACTCAGTCTATAATTCAAAAATATTCTATTTTATTTTCCTATACATAGAATTATAAATAGAGATATCCTTATACATATCCCGATAGATATCACTAATGTTTTCTCATCTTAGCTTTCAAAGGTTAACTAACCTTGATCTGGTACAAATAGTAAACACTTTTACTTTTCATATATAAATATAATATATTAATATATGAATATTTATTATATAACATAATGATCCACACCAAAATCAATTAGGAATAGGGCCACTAGAAACTTGGACTAGTAAAAAACATCCCATAATTGAGCTACATCATCTCCCACTAAGTTCTTCATAAATATCACCCTTATTTAAAATATCACACATAATAACTTTAATTATTACCAAGGGAAATAAAATATAATAAAGGGTCTGATCTAATGAAATATAAGGTTAAATAAGGTATATATCAATATATCATGAGCATAAGGGTATGAGAACATGAGAACAACATTTTAAAACCATACCCTACTTATCATAGATCATAAAATTGATTCATGGAATAAATATTTATTGTTCATAAGACATGAATCATAATGGAATAAATGAACATTATCCATGATAACATAACATTGTGATAAGACATAAATTTTTAGCATACACATAATTTTATAGCATTGTTAACATGTATAAACAAAAACAAGTCCACTCATTAAGTTAAGAACATAAATTCAGTCCCTCACAAAAACATATGGTAATCCATCCAGGTCCATGCATAATCTTATAGAAATGAAAGTTAGGTCCATTCATAACACTTTTAAAAAGTTCTCAGGTTCATGAATAATATTTTGAACATGTAATCAGGTTCATGAATTTCATTTTGAACATGTAATAAGGTTCTCATATAAAATTGTAAACATGTAATAATGATTACATAAAATATATTTCTCATGATTTATCCATATTTACTTAATGAATTAGAAGGATATATAGGTCCATCCTGTCACATAATCCATACATCTATGTTCTAAAAGATTATAAAACATTATTCATGTCATAACCCAAAAAATGATGTTTTGGTTTCAAAAATATTTCATTATAGTATAACCCATAGAATGAAACAGGTTTCATAAAAATATTTTCATAATAATCATAAACCATTTAGATAAAGAATAATGATGGTATATTTGAATCATATCCCAAATGAAATTTAAGTAACATCAAAGGATGTCATCTTACCTAGAAAAATATTTTTTTTTAAAAATCACTTTGAATATTTCTTAAGGAAAATTTTCCTTCCACTTAAAAAAACTAATTAAAATATAAAATATCCAATAAAATATTTTTCTTAGAAATAACTCTAGAATCATATATAAAATTTTTCTTAAAGAAAATAATGCTCATTATAAGGCCCCAGCCTTAAAACTTACTTAATCTTGAGTTATTACAAGATTACACATTGAGGATCTTTTCAGGTTTAGAGTTTTAGAGAATTAGATCATAAAACATGCATTACATACCACATTTAAACAAAGTGGTTACATAAAATATAGTACTCATTTTTCCCATCAGAAAAACATATTTAAAATAAACATGGATTCTTTCTTGACACTTCATTGACACTATCATCACATCATGTACCTTTCCCTTGACCTGTGAAAAAGATTTCAAAAACATGGGATGAGCATAAAAATCTCAGTAAGGGATATAAAAGTATGAAATGAAAACATTAGTCCATGTATGAAATAATACTTTACTCATAAAATATAAGAACTTTAACATACCTCATCAAATCATGAATAAATCATAGAAATCATAAGACATAAAGGTAACTTGAGGCATTCATAACATTCTTACATAGGGAGTAACCCTCTTGGATACGTTTGGAATACCCATCACAGTATATTCCATAAATCTCTCCGGAGAAACCTTAATTTTTAACTCCCTCACGTTACCCAATGCATTGGAGAGCTATATCAGGCTCACCCGCCCTTATTTTATCACGGAACCACCCATCTTCATAATAATGCCCAAGAACCATAACATAATCGTATCACATAAACATGTATAAAGGAAACAAAAAATTTCCACTTTTCAATCACAAGATATAAATATAACACATTGATATAAAAACATTATGAAAACTATTTTACATACAAAAATAGAAGAAAATTAAAACATGGTATTTATTTTCTCATTTAAAAAAAGTTATGGCTTGTAGAGGAAGCCGAAGCTGAAATAATGGTCATGACGGCTGAGAAGTCGTTGTCGCCGCATACGTTCGACAAAAAACATTCCTTTTGTCGTTTAGTAAAAAGCTTCGTATAAAAAAATATTCCTTTTGAAAAAGCATAAAATTCAAAGGGTTTTATACCCCGTATAAAAGAAATTTGTGTATAAAACAAAATATGCCTCAATGAAGGGAGATTGAGACGAAGTCCCTTACCTCGTATCCGACTTGACTTGATCGTTCTTTAATCTACCGAATAATAAAATTGAGTTAATTTCTACTTGATTAAGAACCTTTTTAAAGTTCATTATTCCTTTTATATCATTTATTACCATGTCATGAGCACTATGTTATTATTTAAGTTTATAACGGTCGTTTTAATGATCATTGGTACTTGAGTCAAAAATGAACTTCTTATATTTACAAGTTGTTCACATAGTCAAATATCCATTATCTCAAGAATGATATTTATGATGTAGATGCCATATATATCATATATATTCAGTATATACATGAATTTATAATATTACATAATAATTTAGAGGTAATAAATGAAATGCACCGTTCATAGTGACGGTAAGCTGTACGTACGCATGAACGCTAATTTCATTTCTATGTCATATTAATGGAATTAAAACTAAATGATAGATATGTATAATTTAATTCTAGAATTATATTCATCATTTATATTTATCATAAATCATATATATCCATTATATATATGTACTTATAATAGTACATTACATTTGGGGATAAGAAATGAAATGCACCGTTCATGGAGACGGTAAGTCGTACGTATGCATGAACGCTACTTTCATTTCTATCTCATACTTTAATGTAATTAAAACATAATGATTCACAATAGTATTATAATTCCAGTATGGTATCATATATAATATCATTAAATATATCCTTTATACGTACCACATATGGTATTAACGAATCAAATCACTTTGAGGGGGCGGTAGTCCGCACTTCCTAAAATGAAGATATCGCGTATACCCGTAATGGAAGCCATAAAGGTATGCCATAAATGAAAAATACAGAATCTTAATTAAAACAATAAACATATTATATATCATATATAAATATAGTGACATCTTAATGGCCACCTTTGAAGGTGTTAGAAGAATATTGAACAATTATCGTTTCATGAGGTAGAAATTCGTCATCCACAGAAACAGTGTGTTCTTTAACCATTAGATGTAGGTGTGTGTAAGTTTACCTTGAATTATTCTTATAAAAACATCCTAGTATATTGAAGATACTGGAGTTGTTACAAAGGAAATTAATAAAAAGAGTTTAGAGGGTTGGAGAAGCAAAATAAAACATAAGAACACAAGAGAAGACACTACCTTTAATTCGGGTAACTCTTTTTGATTTGAGTTCAAAGGCTTCCTTGGGAAGGCTTATGCCCACAGTGAGGATTCTAGGAGTAATAGAATGGATTTTTAGAGACAAAATGATCAGGGGTTGTCAGATCCAAAGTCTTGAGAGGTGTGGGTAAGGAGGTAGAGGTGGGGGCCTTTTATAAGAGGAGAGGAGGGGCACTCTTGGAAAGTTACAAAATGTTACTTTATTTTCAAATGAGTTTCGGATTTTAAAGGTCTCACATTGATGTATTTCGAGGATAAGGTGATAAGGGTTATAAATATACTCATAAAATAGGTCTTTGACAAGTGTAAGTCTTATATTTTACATTATCTTTTCATTTTATTTAAATCGTTCATTAATGAGGTAATCGCTCCATCATCATGGTGTCATAACTAATATAATTTATTTAATGTCTAAAAATTATAAAAAAAATATCATGATGTAGGAAATCGTTTTAGCTTTCTAATTAATATTTATAGTAAAAAATATGACTTGTATAACCCCATTTAAATTTTTTTTAGTAAAATAACTCAAGTTTGTGACATTTTAATTTTAACATTAAATAAAAAGTTTTTAATGTCATTTTCCTACCAAAGTGGCTCCAGGGGGTCCCCAAGTTGACCCATGGATTTTATTGGTCTTCCACGACACATCCAATGAGGGTATGACATATGTCTAGTACATTTCATATTATTAAAACATTATTTTTACCTTAAAATACACTAATTACCTCTAATCGCGATTAAAAACATAAAAGTTACTATTCACCAAAAAATTATTTTAATCCCATTGAACCACATTTTACTTCTTAATAATAACCATGTATGTCGGATTTTTGATATTCAAAATATAGAAGTGGTAAAGTTTCATTTAAACGAAAAATCAGTTTTTTAAGTACCACTTAGTGGTTTCACTATTCATCAAAAATTGATGTTTTTCAGAAAAATACCAAAACTTCACCCTAAGCTATATTTGATATTCCGAATTCAAAAATGATGTCTATTTTAAAAAATTCAAAACATAAAATTTGCATAAATTAATTTAATAATTAATTCCCGCTGTCAAAACAAATAGCGTGTTTTTATGAAACAAAAGGTATCAAAATATTGACACTAGTTTAAGTCTGATTTCAAAGTGAAATTAATTCCAATGACCACAATTGGATTAAATGGTAAAAATATATTGTATTTTCACTTTAAAACCAATTCAAAAGATAGTCTAATCATATAAATATATTATATTAAAAATATGTTTTGAATTAAAATACAACATTTTTCACTATTCATTAAAAAAATGAACTTTATCGGAAAAATACCAAAAATTTACACAAAGTAAATTTTGATGTCCCGATTCTAAAGAAAAATTTTATTTGGTCCAATCAAATGTATAAGAGTGACCAAAACTATATTTAATGAAGGCTCACCATGAAAAGGTGATAAGTGGACCTTTAGTGAATATTAGAGTATCTATGCCTAAAATTGAATTCTTTTATTATTTTAAGCCTTTATCCATTATTGGATAAATGTAAAAACATTTAACATATATAATCATATTTTAGTTATTTCTATTCATTCCCGCCAATACAATGGCTACGTGTTAACTACCATAATATTATTTTATTACTAGTGTGCAACGTAAGATTTCAAAGAACCTCTTTGTTGTGTATCGGGTACGCTATCGAACATAGCAACCCCTTTAAAGTAAAATTAATATTTAATTCGTAAATATTAATAAATATGAAAATGTATTATTCTTTATTTACCTGGGATGTTACATCCTTCCCCCCTTTTGGGAATTGCGTCCTCGCAATTTTATTCACTTATCAAAATAAGTGGGGGTATTTATCCCTCATAGAATTTTCAGATTCCCATGTTGCCACTTCAACCATATGGTTTTTCCACAAAACCTTTACCTGATGAATTACCTTATTTCGCAACACTTGCTCTCTTCGGTCAAGAATCTGGACTAGTTGTTCTTTATAAAGAGATTCTCTTCCAACTGAACTACCTCTGGGCTCAAAACATGAGATGGATCTGGCATATACTTTCTCAACATCGAAACATGAAAAACATTGTGTACCTGAGATAAACTCGGAGGTAAATCCACTCTGTATGCAACTGATCCAACTCTCTACAAAATTTCATATGGTCCAATGAACCTTGGAATCAGCTTTCCTTTCTTACCAAATCGCATCACACTTTTCCACGGTGAAACTTTGAGAAAAACATGATCACCTACCTCAAAAGATAGATCCTTCCTCCGGTTATCCGCATAACTTTTCTGTCTGCTCTGAGTTGTTCTCATGTTTTTCGGAATCAACTGAACTTTTTCTGCCATCTCTTCTACCAATTCTGGTCCCATTAGCTTCCTTTCACCCACTTCATCCCAAAAAGCTGGAGTTCGACACCGCTTCCCATATAATGCCTCAAACGGTGCCATCTGTATACTAGAATGAAAACTGTTATTATATGAAAACTCAACCAAAGAAAGATGTTGGTCCCAACTTCCCTGATAATCTATAGAGAAAGCTCGTAGCATATCCTCCAAGATCTGAATTGTTTGTTCTGACTTCCCATCTGATTGGGGATGAAAACACTACTGGAAATACACTATTTCCCAACGGTTGTGAACCGTTGGGAAAGCCCCTCAAACTGTTGGTATATAATATACCAACGGTTCTCTCAACCGTGGGGAAGTAGGCCGTGGGGAAAACCTTTCCCAACGGTTTACTGGAAACCGTTGGGGTAGGCTGACAGAAGGCACTCTATCCCAACGGTTTGGGTGAACCGTTGGGATAGTTTTTCCCAACGGTTTCTTCCAAACCGTTGGGAAAAACCAAATATACCTTAACTACCCCAACGGTTCTTCAGAACCGTTGGGATAGTTTTCCATGGGTGAACTCTTTCCCAACGGTTCTAAACCGTTGGGAAAAGAGATCTTTACCAACGGTTCAATGAACCGTTGGTAAAAACTTATTTAGAATTATATTCCAACGGTTTAAAACCGTTGGCATACCCTATGCTGCAAATTGCAGCACCCTGCAATTCGGCAGCCCCTCTCCCTGCAATTTGGCAGCCCCTCTACCCTGTACATCAGGCACCTCTCATCTCATGACGCCTCATTTTCACCTCATTTTCGATCCAACTATTGTACCTGTAATAAAATAAAATATACATATACAATTACGAACAAATTCATACACATTTAACATATAATGGATCCTGAAACTATACACATCCATAATTAAATTACAATTCATAAACATACATAATTCATATAGAATTCAATTTAAAATGTAGATGACAATTATATGTGGAATCCGATTGAGACGGGGATGATTGGTACACGTCACATATGACCCATGGATCGTTCTCCTAAAGTTTCAATGGAAACCGAATGTGTTTGGTCGGTTTTGCGTATTCCAGTTCTTTTCACTTATAATCCTACCCATTTTAAACAAAACAGACACAGTTAGAGCGGTGTTGGACACACCGCGCCTCGGATTGAGGCGAGGATGATTCGTACACCTCACATATGACCCATGGATCGTTCTTCTAAAGTTTCAACGGAAACTGAATGCGTTTGGTCGGTTTTCCGTATGTACTTAAAATGATGTCCATTTTAATCAAAAGAGAGCCACTTAGACTGATCCCGGCCACACCGCGACTCGGATTGAGCCCGAGTGGGCTCGTACATGTCACATATGACTGATGGATCGTTGTGATAAATTATCAATAGATTCGTAATGCGTTTGGTCGGTTTTGCGTATGTCAGTTGTTCTTTTCACTTATAATCCTGTCCATTTTAAACAAAAGATACACAGTTAGAACGGTGTCGGCCACACCGCTCCTCGGATTGAGGCGGGATTGACTCGTACACGTCACATACGACCCATGGATCCTTGTGCTAAAGTATCGACACAGTCCGAATGCCTTTGGTCGGTTTTTCGTATGTCACTTGATGATTTTCACTTAAAATGACGTCTTTTTGAAACAAAAGACCGACGCTTTGAGTGGTGTCGGCCACACCACGTCTCCGATTGTGGCGGGGTTGATTCGTACACGTCACATATGACCCATGGATCGTTCTCCTAAAGTTTCAACGGAAACCGAATCCGTTTGGTCGTTTTTCCGTATGTACTTAAAATGGTGTTCATTTTAAACAAAAGAGAGCCACTTAGACTTATCCCGGCCACACCGCAACTCGGATTCATCCCGGGTTGGCTCGTATACGTCACATATGACCCATGGATTGTTGGGATAAATTATCAACAGATTCGGAATGCGTTTGGTCGGTTTTCCGTATGCCAGTTGATGCTTTTCACTTAAAATGACGTCCTTTTGAAACAAAAGACGGAAACTTTGAGTGGTGCCAGCCACACCGCGTCTCCGGATTGAGCTGAAACCACCGAGAAACATTCTAATTATTATTCGTGACGTGTACGCGCAGACGGCACATCAATCGGACGTGCGGTTTGCGCGGTACGGCTCAATATTCGTTTTTGATGCGCGCGCTTCGTAAACGTGCGTGAGGTGGGTCCAAACGTGACGAACGAAGTCGGAATGGCCTGAAATCAGACGAAAAATACGGGACAGTGATTTCTAAAGTGTTCGAGCAGACGGCGCATCAATCGGACGTGTCGTGTGCCCGCGGTGACCGACAACGCAGTTCTGGTGTCATAAACGGCCAAAACGAGCGTCCAATGATCAAATTCATAGAGGACAACCTCGGATTGAGCTGAAACCACCGAGAAACATTATAATTATTATTCGTGACGTGTACGCGCAGACGGCACATCAATCGGACGTGCGGTTTGCGCGGTACGGCTCAATATTCGTGTTTTAAGTGATGCGCGCGCTTCGTAAACGCGCGTGAGGGGGGTCCAAATGGGCCGAACAAAGTCGGAATGGCCTGAAATCAGACGAAAAATACGGGACAGTGATTTCTGAAGTGTTCGAGCAGACGGCGCATCAATCGGACGTGTCGTGTTCCCGTGGTGACCGACAACGCAGTTCTGGTGTCATAAACGGCCAAAACGGGCGTCCAACGGTCAAATTCATAGAGGCCGACCTTGGATTGACCTGAAACCACCGGGAAACATTCTAATTATTATTCGTGACATGTACGCGTAGACGGTACGTCAATCGGACGTGCGGTTTGCGCGGTACGGCTCAATATTCGTGTTTTAAATGATACGCGCGCTTCGTAAACGCGCGTGAGGGGGGTCCAAACGGGCCGAACGATTTCAGAATGGCCTGAAATCAGACAACAAATACGGGTGAGTTCTTTATGAAGTGGTCGAGCAGATGACACGTCAATCGGACGTTCCGTGTGCGCGCGGTGACTGACAATGCAGTTCTGGTGTCATAAACGGCCAAAACGGGCGTCAAACGGTCAAATTCATAGCGGACGACCTCGGATTGAGGTGGGGTTGACTCGTACACGTCTCAAATGACCCATGGATCGTTTTCCTAAAGTATCAACACAATCCGAATGCGTTTGGCCGGTTTTCCGTATGCCAGTTGATGTTTTTCACTTAAAATGACGTCTTTTTGAAACAAAAGACATACACTTTGAGTTGTTCAGACCACACCGCGCCTCGGATTGAGGCGAGGATGACTCGTACACGTCACATATGACCCATGGATCGTTCTCCTAAAGTTTCAATGGAAACCGAATGCGTTTGGTCGGTTTTGCGTATGCCAGTTCTTTTCACTTATAATCCTACCCATTTTAAACAAAACAGACACAGTTAGAGCGGTGTTGGCCACACCGCGCCTTGGATTGAGGCGGGGATGATTCGTACACCTCACATATGACCCATGGATCGTTCTTCTAAAGTTTCAACGGAAACCGAATGTGTTTGGTCGGTTTTCCGTATGTACTTAAAATGATGTCCATTTTAATCAAAAGAGAGCCACTTAGACTGATCCCGGCCACACCGCGACTCGGATTGAGCCCGAGTGGGCTCGTACATGTCACATATGACTGATGGATCGTTGTGATAAATTATCAACAGATTCAGAATGCGTTTGGTCAGTTTTGCGTATGTCAGTTGTTCTTTTCACTTATAATCCTGTCCATTTTAAACAAAAGATACACAGTTAGAACGGTGTCGGCCACACCGCTCCTCGGATTGAGGCGGGATTGACTCGTACACGTCACATACGACCCATGGATCCTTGTGCTAAAGTATCGACACAGTCTGAATGCCTTTGGTCGGTTTTTCGTATGTCACTTGATGATTTTCACTTAAAATGACGTCTTTTTGAAACAAAAGACCGACGCTTTGAGTGGTGTCGGCCACACCGTGTCTCCGATTGTGGCGGGGTTGATTCGTACACGTCACATATGACCCATGGATCGTTCTCCTGAAGTTTCAATGGAAACCGAATCCGTTTGGTCGTTTTTCCATATGTACTTAAAATGGTGTTCATTTTAAACAAAAGAGAGCCACTTAGACTTATCCCGGCCACACCGCGACTCGGATTCATCCCGGGTTGGCTCGTATACGTCACATATTACCCATGGATTGTTGGGATAAATTATCAACAGATTCGGAATGCGTTTGGTCGGTTTTCCGTATGCCAGTTGATGTTTTTCACTTAAAATGACGTCTTTTTGAAACAAAAGACATACACTTTGAGTTGTTCCGACCACACCGCGCCTCGGATTGAGGCGGGGATGACTCGTACACGTCACATATGACCCATGGATCGTTCTCCTAAAGTTTCAATGGAAACCGAATGCGTTTGGTAGGTTTTGCGTATGCCAGTTCTTTTCACTTATAATCCTACCCATTTTAAACAAAACAGACACAGTTAGAGCGGTGTTGGCCACACCGCGCCACGGATTGAGGCGGGGATGATTCGTACACCTCACATATGACCCATGGATCGTTCTTCTAAACTTTCAACGGAAACCGAATATGTTTGGTCGGTTTTCCGTATGTACTTAAAATGATGTCCATTTTAATCAAAAGAGAGCCACTTAGACTGATCCCGGCCACACCGCGACTCGGATTGAGCCCGAGTGGGCTCGTACATGTCACATATGACTGATGGATCGTTGTGATAAATTATCAACAGATTCAGAATGCGTTTGGTCGGTTTTGCGTATGTCAGTTGTTCTTTTCACTTATAATCCTGTCCATTTTAAACAAAAGATACACAGTCAGAACGGTTTCGGCCACACCGCTCCTCGGATTGAGGCGGTATTGACTCGTACACGTCACATACGACCCATGGATCCTTGTGCTAAAGTATCGACACAGTCTGAATGCCTTTGGTCGGTTTTTCATATGTCACTTGATGATTTTCACTTAAAATGACGTCTTTTTGAAACAAAAGACCGACGCTTTGAGTGGTGTCGGCCACACCGTGTCTCCGATTGTGGCGGGGTTGATTCGTACATGTCACATATGACCCATGGATCGTTCTCTTAAAGTTTCAACGGAAACCGAATCCGTTTGGTCGTTTTTCCGTATGTACTTAAAATGGTGTTCATTTTAAACAAAAGAGAGACACTTAGACTTATCCCGGCCACACCGCGACTCGAATTCATCCCGGGTTGGCTCGTATACGTCACATATGACCCATGGATTGTTGGGATAAATTATCAACAGATTCGGAATGCGTTTGGTCGGTTTTCCGTATGCCAGTTGATGCTTTTCACTTAAAATGACATCCTTTTGAAACAAAAGACGGACACTTTGAGTGGTGTCGGCCACACCGCATCTCCGGATTGAGCTGAAACCACCGAGAAACATTCTAATTATTATTCGTGATGTGTACGCGCAGACGGAACATCAATCGGACGTGCGGTTTGCGCGGTACGGCTCAATATTCGTGTTTTAAGTGATGCGCGCGCTTCGTAAACGCGCGTGAGGGGGGTCCAAACGGGCCGAACGAAGCCGGAATGGCCTGAAATCAGACGAAAAATACGGGACACTGATTTCTGAAGTGTTCGAGCAGACGGCGCATCAATCGGACGTGCCGTGTGCCCGCGGTGACCGACAACGCAGTTCTGGTGTCATAAACGGCCAAAACGGGCGTCCAACGGTCAAATTCATAGCAGACGACCTCGGATTGAGCTGAAACCACCGAGAAACATTCTAATTATTATTCTTGACGTGTACGCGCAGACGGAACGTCAATCGGACGTGCAGTTTGCGCGGTACGGCTCAATATTCGTGTTTTAAGTGATGCGCGCGCTTCGTAAACGCGCGTGAGGGGGGTCCAAACGGGCCGAACGAAGTCGGAATGGCCTGAAATCAGACGACAAATACGGGACAGTGATTTCTGAAGTTTTTGAGCAGACGGCGCATCAATCGGACATGCCGTGTGCCCGCGGTGACCGACAACGCAGTTTTGGTGTCATAAACGGCCAAAACGGGCGTCCAACGGTCAAATTCATAGCGGCCGACCTCGGATTGACCTGAAACCACCGGGAAACATTCTAATTATTATTCGTGATGTGTACGCGTAGATGGCACGTCAATCGGACGTTCGGTTTGCGCGGTACGGCTCAATATTTGTGTTTTAAGTGATGCTCACGCTTCGTAAACGCGCGTGAGGGGGGTCCAAACGGGCCGAACGATTTCAGAATGGCCTGAAATCAGACGACAAATACGGGTGATTGATTTATGAAGTGTTCGAGTAGACGGCACGTCATTCGGACGTACCGTGTGCCCGCGGTGACCGACAACGCAGTTCTGGTGTCATAAACGGCCAAAACGGGCGTCAAACGGTCAAATTCATAGCGGACGACCTCGGATTGAGGCGGGGTTGACTCGTACACGTCTAAAATGACCCATGTATCGTTGTCTTAAAGTATCAACACAATCCGAATGCGTTTGGCCGGTTTTCCGTATGTCAGTTGATGTTTTTCACTTAAAATGATGTCCTTTTGAAACAAAAGACATATACTTTGAGTTGTTCCGACCACACCGCGCCTCGGATTGAGGCGGGGATGACTCGTACACGTCACATATGACCCATGGATCGTTGTCCTAAAGCATCAACACATTTCGAATGTGTTTGGTCAGTTTTTCGTATTTCACTTTTTGTTTTCACTTAAAATCTTATGGAAATTCATATAGAATATTTTTATATCATATTTAGTATGGATTAGATTTTAGTTGATCATGCTATGAAACATTTCAGAGCTAATGAAATTAAGGAAGGTGGAGGGGCTGTCTGGGGGGCTGTCCGGGGGGGCTGTCCGGTGGGTGTCCGGGGGGCTGTCCGGGGACCAAGGAGGAGGGTGGGGGGGCTGTGCGTGGTCTGTCCGGGGGTGTTTGGGGGTTGTTTAGGGGGTTGTCCGGGGTTTTTCAGGGGGTTGTCCGGGGGTTGTTCAGGGGGTTGTTCAGGGTGTTGTCTGGGGGTGTTTGGGGGGTTGTCCGGGGTCTAAGGGGGGTGGTGGGGGGGTTGTCCGGGGGGTTGTCCCGGGGGCTATCCGGGGTCCAGGGTGGAGGGTTGGGGGCTGTACGGGGGGTTGTCCAGGGGGCTGTCCAGGGGGCTGTCCGCGGGGCTGTCCGGGGGGTGTTTGGGGGGTGTTCGGGGTCCAAGGGGGAGGGGGGGTTGTCCAGGGTCCAAGAATGAGGGGGGTTGTCCAGGGAGTTCTCAAACACACAACCACTAAAAGACAACAACATCCATAAAAACAGACAATATATAAAAATAACTCAACTCCAATACTATACTACGAGTCTAGATAAAACCAACAACTAGAATAGATTAAACATCAAATCTCAAGTCAAAAATGTAACGGATCAATATGTCCCACATCAGCATCACCATCACCATCATCATCATCATCACCGCCCTCGTCATCGTCCTCCTCATCGTCCTCACCCTCCACAGCGCCTTCCTCCTCGCCTTCGCCCTCCTCCTCGCCCTCCTCATCTCCCTCCTCTTCCGCATCAGACTGCTCGCCATCATCATCTTCAAGCTGTACATCGGCCTGACCACCACTGGAACTGCCACCTGGTGCACCATATATAGAATGTATCGACGACATGTATTCATCAATCGCTGGGCTGGCCTCTGCTGGAAGTGTTGGACGTAGAACTTCAATAAATTTCATAAATGCACTATTTGCCCTAGCAGACTGTTCTGCCGTCTCTGTGGCCCTTTTCTCAGCCTGTTCTGCCTGTGCCCTAAATTGCTGCAGCTCGGTGGCACTACAACTCGTACCTGAGGCAGGCCAATACCTCGTCGGGGCTATCCTAGGTCGGCAGCGTACTCTGCCAGAATGATCCTCTCCCAACACCTGATGTAAGTGATCAGATGGCCCAAAATTGTCTGCTTCTTGGGCATCGAGGGCCTCTAAAGCATCCTGTTACAAATATAAATATATTATTAAGTTACGAAATAGATATTAAAATATAAAATCAATATATTAAAACTTACAATCTGCTGCTGAGTCGCTTCGTTGACAGCACGTCCATCCTTTTTTCGTCTACTCGAGCAAAACAGTTTTGCTCGAGGCACACGTCCTTCAATATTTTGTACTTGCCTCTAAAATGACATTGGAAACAAAAGTTATATAAAGACTTCAGCAAATAATTAAATAATTGAGGAAACAAAAGAAAATGTAAGTCATAAAGAAAACTTATAAACAATTGTCATACCTACTGCCTCTCATGATCCGGCATCGTCGTGCGTCCTAGTGTATGGAGGTATTTTTTTGCATCAATGTTTTTTTTATTTTTTCCAGATGATTCCTAAATAAAATTCCATAATTCAAAGGATAATATTAATGCAAAACTTGAAAGTTATTATTTAAATACCTCAAATGTAATTCATACCTTAAACTGGGTACTCGTCCAATGAGTAATCATCTGACGATACTGCTCTATAGGAAAATCATCCACGACTGGTACCGCCCCTAACTCAGTGCCAACTCTAGCACGCCAGCCAATATACAGCTCATGCTTGTAGGCTCTCCAAAGCTCGCCTAAATCCTTTAGACGTTCCAGTCGTGCACCCTCACCATCAGGAAAATTAAATCGAAGCTGAAATGAAAATATTAATTTATATAAATACAAAACAAATTCATGGCATTAAATACAACAGATTTTTTACCCATATCTCTGCCCAAGCTCTATCTTTGACCTCATGTGGCAAATGTCTCCACGACAGCGGGCTGACGGGAATGATGTCGGAGTATTTGGCAAGCGTCTCCATAAAACTTCGACATTGCTGCCTTGTTTTCTCAACCATCTGATTGTCTTCATTATATTCCACCATAACTTGTGTGCGACGGTTCCACACCGAACGCATGCGTGTACGGCCCCGCCCCTGCCTCCTGTCAGTAGATGTATCTATCATGAAATAAAAACAAATATTTTATCAAAACATGTTATAATGAAAATAAATATTGCTATAAAAATTTGTTAGGGTTTTATAAATATACCTGTGCTATTCTGATCAATGAGTGGCGCCGGATCCACAGAACCTGATGGAACACCCTCTGGTGGAACAGGAGTCGAAGACGATGGAATATAAAAGCTCGGAGAGACAGAAGTAGAAGGAAAAGAAGATGGAACAACTGTATGACCTGATGCTGACTGGGGAGTTGGAATCATCATGGGATGTGAAAATGATGGGGCAGAAGATGCAGAAGGTAGCGAAAACATGGGAGGTCTAAATATCTCGTGTGTCCCTAACGACACACCGGGATCAGAATGTGGGAAGGCTAAAATGTCAGTGGGAGGGGCAGGGTCTAGTCGGGCACGCGCAGCTCTATGTCCACCTCTGGTACGAACCCTCCTCGTACCACCGGCCTGAGTACTAGGACCAGTACTAGGCTCCTCGTCGAATAACTGTCGACGTAATGGTGGATCCTACAAAAAAGTTTACAAAAAAAATTAATCACATGACATTATATATTCTGTAAATATATATATATATATATATATATATTTTTTAAATAAAGTACTCACTGTAGGCACTAATGGTGGAATGCCCATCTCCTCCATCCGACGATTGTTCTCCGCCATTTTTTTTCTTCGTCTCTCTTCAATTGGCTTCATTTCCTGCATTGGAAAACAAATATGTAATTAATTAGAAAAAGAAAATTAATGTGTAAACCAAAAAACTAAATATATGAGGGAATGAGGGGATTCATTGGTAATTTAGCTATCAATTGTTTTAGAAGAGCTTGAATGAATTTAATAAAACATACAAGTTGTAATGTTCACCAAGTTAGAAATATTGTTTGATTTGGTTTGAATACAGTTCAATTCCAAATTAGAAAATGCAATTCAAATAAAACAGCAACCAATAAACATTGAAAATTCACATAACGGTCAAGTCAGCTAAAACATATTTGTGATCAATACTAAATAAATATGAATATTACCAACCTTAACAACTCAACTCGAGGTAAACCAAAAGAATTGAGAACATGGATGAATGATTCTATATATTTCCAACCACAACTTCAGGTTCACAATCAACTCTGACAATTGAGCTATTGGAGTCATCAAAAGAAATAAATGGATTGGTTCCAATGGTAATAGGGACAGTGTCAATTCCATCATCAGCATCATCAAAAATATGTCTTGGAATTACTTCAACTATGACACCAAATTCAGGTTGAAGTTGATCTTTGACATAAAAAACTTGTTTAGCCATTGATGCCAACACATATGGTTCTTCGGTTGCAAGAGTGCGGGTCATATTAATTACTCGAAATCCACAATCATCAATAAATGTGCCATGTCTCGTCATCGAATCAAACCAATGGCATTTCATCATTGTGACTCGTCCATGAGAGTAATAATCCAATATTATTATTTTCTCAACGACTCCATAATAACCCACATTTTCAAGTCGCGGTCTACTATCTGATGCACTGGCATAACAATCTGTTGTGGTAGTAACCATAATACCATCATGTTGTGTTCTCATGTTTTTGGCTCGTTCAGTGACAATAAATCTGTACCCATTGATAACAATTGATTTACAGTCACGAACCACGGTATTAGGACCAAAAGCCAAAGCTCTTATTTCCTCAGAGACAGAGTCAGCAGACAAACTCAATACCTGCAATATAAATGACAGTTAAACTTAAGTAAATATTGAAATAATTAATTTAAACAGTAATATTTTTACCTTCAATTTTAACCAAGCAGAAAACTCTTTGCTATGAAAAGTCTCTCTCCTTCTCAAAGATAAAGAACGATGCTTCCTATTTATCATTGTTTTATGTTCCCTGTAGATAAAAAAATATGAATAGTTTAACAGATATATATGTAAGATATACATATTAAATTTTGTTACCTGATATAGTCATCGAACAAATCACAGTTGAACAAAACTGTGCGATGTGCCATCTCCCGCTCTTCATGGATTAATGTCTTCAATGTATATGATCCAGGAATTCCTCCTGTTTGAGGAAGTGATGGAAAACTGGGTTCAATTTGCTCATATTGTTCTTCTTCATTTCTCATTGGTCTGTTCATTCTTGTAGTAAGATCAGACAAATACATGGAACAGAAATCCATACATTCTTGAGCTAAGTAACCATTCATGATAGAACCTTCGGGATGATTCTTGTTTCGAACATAAGACTTTAATGTGAACATATTTCTTTCAGTTGGATACATCCAACGAAAAGAAACAGGTCCTCCGAGAAGTATTTCAGTTGGAATATGGACAGTCAGATGCAACATGCATGTGAAAAATGATGGGGGAAATATTTTCTCCAACTCACACAAAATTAATGGGGCATCTGTCAACATTTTTTGCAAGAAAGACTTGGACAACTTCTTAGCAAAAAGATCTCTAAAAAAATGGCACAACCGAATAACACCCACCCTTACATTATTGGACAAAAGATGACGGATTGCTATTGGAAGCAACTCATGCAGTAGAACGTGATAATCATGAGTCTTCAAAGATTTTAGCTTCAACTCTCTTATGTTGACCCGTTTAGATATGTTGCTTGAATAGACATCAGGAACTCTAATAGTCTCTAATACTTCCAAAAATTGTTTTTTTTCAGTAGGTGTCATCACATAAGAAGCACATGGAAGTTGCCATTTATTTTCACTGATACGCACAGGATGCAATTCTGGTCTGATGCCCCAATCCACCAAGTCACGTCGAGATCGTAAATCATCTTTTGTCTTCCCCTTGACATTTAGAAGAACTGAAAGCAACATTTCACATATATTCTTTTCAATATGCATTACGTCTAAGCAATGACGTAGCAAATTGGTTGACCAATAAGGCAAATCAAAAAAGATACTCCTCTTCCTCCAATTGTAACAGGTTTCTGTGGAAACATTCTTTCTCTTTCCAGATTTCATTTGACCCTTCCCGAACGAAAAACTGAAATCTTTCAATTCATTAAGCACATCAGTTCCAGACATACGCTGAGGTGGATCGTCGGTCTCTATAGTATTATCAAATCTTCGATGATTCATTCTATATGGATGATCCTTTGGCAAAAAACGTCGATGTCCCATAAAACTGAAACTACAACGATGTTTCAGTCTTCTGGATCGTGTATTCTTCATACAAACTGGACATGACAGTTTCCCCTTCGTGCTCCATCCATACATCATTGCATAAGCCGGAAAATCATTGATTGTCCACATAAGCGCAGCGTGCATCTGAAATATGTCTTTCGAACATGCATCGTATGTGCGCACACCCACATCCCAAAGAAGCTTCAACTCTTTTATTAAAGGTTGCATGTATACATCAATATCAATGCCGGGATCAGAAGGACCATATATGAGTATACTCATGAAAGTGAAAGATTTTTTCATACACAACCATGGGGGAAGATTATAAATGTGTATAAAAACGGGCCATGTACTGTGCGAAGTAAGCATCTGCCCAAACGGATTAAAACCGTCGCATGAAAGACCCAACCTCACATTACGCACGTCAGCTGCAAAATCAGGATTTCGAGCATCAAATCTCTTCCATGAAAATCCATCTGCAGGATGAACCAACTCATCATCAGTCTTCTTTCTCTCGGTATCATGCCATCTCATTTTTATTGATATGTCATCAAACATAAAAAGATTCTGGAGTCTGGGGATCAATGGAAAGTGCCACATTACTTTCTGTGGAACGCGGGATGATGTTCCATCAGATTTTGACTTCTAGCGGGATGTGCCACATTTTATACATTCATTTCGTTCAGCGGTTTCCTCCCAGAATAAACTGCAATCTTTCGGGCAAGCATGAATTTTGTTTCTTGAAAATCCAAGTTCCTCAACTAACTTCCATGCCATATAATGGTTTGAGGGAATATCTGAATCATCTGGAAGTAAATCCTTCAAGAGGGTAAGAATGTAATCGATTGCTGTATTAGAAATCCCATACATAGTTTTCCCATGAAATAATCGGATTAAAAATTCCAGCTTTTTCATTTTATCACATTGTCGATATACTGGAGTTGTGGCAGCATCATTCAATTTTTTCACCCTATCAATATCATCATTTTCACTAGATGCATCAGTTGTCCTCATATCGAAGTCTTCTTGAGTCGAAATCCTTTCTTTTTCATGATGACGAATAAACGGAAATCGATCATCTAACAAATTCTCCATTCCAGTCTTTTCATTTCGATCATCACCAATTTGAGATTTCGTTTTCTCCCCATTGTGATACCACAGAAAGTAGTTTGATTGAAACCCATTTTTGGTTATGTGGTAGCTGACTTCTTCACGGCTCAACCAAGGTCTACCAACACAATTGGGAACATGGGTAGTGTATGCGACCACTATCTGAAGCATTGTGAAATGCAAAATCTATAAAGCTCTCCAAATTGTTTTGAAAATCGTCTGAGATCCGATCGGTTTCATACATCCAACTTCTGTCCATTCTGTAAAAAGAATTTATATAAGTCATTTTGTCATAAACAATTCAATAGGCATTAACTATAATAGAAAATACATTTAAGTAAACGATAAAGGAAGAAAATAATCAAGGTATCAACTACACATGTCAAAAAAACATACAAATGTGTTATTGAAAAAATGTAAAACCAACAAGAACTTAATGTGTTATATCACATAACAGCATGACTCATCCCATAACCATATTAGTAGGGTATCATGAACATGAATAACATCAACCTTGTGCCATCCTCCTACCCTACATGACCCCAACCACATGCCACATCTTATTATAGCCTTATCACATCACACCTCACCGAAAAACACTAGGGAAATCATAGTACATCTCACCTGAAGACACATGGACAATCACATCGCATCTTGCCTAAAAACACATGGTCAATCACTTTTGAAGGAAGAGTAGGGAAGACATGGTAGCTATCCAAACATATAACCACCATCCTAGATATTAGAAAAAATACTCATAACTCAAAACCTCTGATCATTGGTAAGTTTATCCAACTCTGGTTGGGAATGTGTAGAAATAACATAAAAATACATGATATATAGATAGCACAAAATACTCAACCTATGGGTTCAAATTAACTACATAATCACACACTTCACTACTACCATAAAACACATAAATCACACCACCACCACACAAGATGCATAGCATTGGAATATAATTCTACATTCAATAAGTCTATCTATGGAATTATCATAAGAATCCATTTATCAATTGGAATATAATTCTACATTCAATAAGTCTATCTATGGAATCCCTCCCTTGGATCCATGTATCACCCATGGCTTAATCAATATTCAAAGAAATGAGTCTATCCGTGGAATTCCATTGTGAATCCATTTATCACATAAAGCGTATAAGTTAATAGAAACAAGATTATATACCTGGCATCCTAATAGAATCCATGTATCACTATTTACTATTAATCATTTAATGAATTCCATTTCATTTAAACAATTCATTAAACATACCAAGGTCAAAAACAAAGGTATTTAATACAACTCACCTCAAAATGGCGACTCAATCAAATAATAACCTGAAAAGAATGAAGCTTCATTTACTCATGTTGTAATGACAAGATAATGAGATTCCCTTGATTAATCAATCAATTCCATATCATGGTCTCAACATAACTCATAATGGCTAGCAATTTAATGAAAATTCAAGCACTCACATGGGAATTTTTAATAGAACACTCCTAACAAGACTATAAAGATATCACATGCATTAGTTATAATATATCTAACATGGTAACATAAAATATAAGATAAATTCAATCCAATTTCATAGATTCATAGCATAGTCTCTAATTTACTCACATTGGCAAGGCAATACAATTAAAACATGTGTTAAAAAATAATTGGCATTCATGTGTTAAAAGGGGAATGCAAACCATAAAATACCCTTAATTAATTTAATTTACAATTAAATTCAGAAATCGAACAATCAATTCGATTTATATAACCTTTCACAAATGACATCCCATGTTCAAGGGGTAAAATCCAAAAAGGAATTTTCAAGAAAACTCACCCTTAGGCTGGTATGGCCGGCAGTAGCTCCAAAATCACCTAAACTGATGGGAAAAATGAAAATAGGTTTAAATACTATCCAAACATTTGAATACATTTTCAGATAAAGAAGAAGAATAACCTGAAGAAGAGCTGGAAGATTCAAGGTCCGGCCGGCAGTACCTCCAAAATCGCCAAAATCGGCTGCTGCTCCCGTTTTAGGGCTGTGTATCGCGAATGGGGGAGAGAACAGGCGGCTGGGAATTTGGGGAGAACCTTTGCCAACGGTTCTTAAAAACCGTTGGCATATGTATATCTATCCCAACGGTTCTAGAGAACCATTGGGAAAAACCTCCCCAAAGCATACACCTATCCCAACGGTTCATGCGAACCGTTGGGAAAAGCTATCTATCCCAACGGTTCTGATGAACTGTTGGCAAAAACCTCCCCAAAGCCATCTATGCCAACGGTTCTCATGAACCGTTGGGAAAAAACCACCCAGGAAACATCTATGCCAACGGTTCTAATGAACCGTTGGGAAAAACCTCCTTCACCAACGGTTCTATGAAACCGTTGGTATGTAACTGTGGGGAAAGACCAGCATTCCAGTAGTGAAAGATGTACTAAAATTTAATTCAGTACCCAATGACTTCTGAAGGCATTTCCAAAAGTTAGAAGTAAACCTGGGATCACGATCAGATACAGTGTAGAGGGGAATTCCATGCAACTTGACTATCTATTTAAGATACAAACGGGAAAGTTGATCTAGGGAAAAAGTATCTCGTATAGAAAGGAAATGAGCAGATTTAGTCAAGAGATCAACAATAACCCAGATTTCATTATTACCTTGAGATGTATTCGGTAATCCCACAACAAAGTCCATGGATATATTCTCTCATTTCTACTCTAGAACTGGTAAAGGCTGAAGCATCCCTTTCGGTAACTGCCGCACTGCTTTAACCTGTTGACATGTAAAACACTTCACAGTAAAATCAGCAATATCTCTTTTCATTCCATCCCACCAGTAATACTCCCGCAGATCTCTGTACATCTTAGTACTTCCAGGATGAACTGAAAACAGAGAACTATGAGCTTCACATAACAACTCTCTCTTCAACTGTGAATCACAAGGCACACACAATCTCTTCCCAAATCTAAAAACACAATCATTATCAATGTTGAATTCAGGAAACTTACCATTCTGAACCAGCTCTACCTTTTTTTACAACTCACTGTCTTGCTTCTATGCTTGCTTGATTCTGTCTGATAGAGAAGATTTCACTGATACCTCAAACAAAACAGAAGGACATCCTACACCAACAACTTCTATGCAAAATTTCATCAAATCGTTAACCAAAGGATCACGTTCCAAATGCAACATTGTTAATGAACCATTACTTTTTCGACTCAAAGCATCAGCCACTTTATTTACTTTTCCCAGATGGTAATGAATTGTACAATCATAATCCTTGATTAATTCCAGTCATCTCCTCTGTCTCATGTTCAATTAATTCTGAGTGAATAAATACTTTAAACTTTTGTGATCGGTATATATTTCACACTTTACTCTATTCAAATGATGCCTCCAAATTTTTAAAGAGAAAATAACAGCAGCTAATTCCAAATCATGTGTAGGATAATTTACCTCATGAGTTTTCAACTAACGTGAAGCATAAGCAATTACCTGATCATTCTGCATTAGGACACAACCAAGTCCTTTCAATGAAGCATCACTGTAGATAACAAACTCCCCATTCCTGGAAGGTTGTTCCAATAATGGAGCATTCACCAATCTTATTTTCAACTCCGGAAAACAATCATCACATTCTTTTGTCCAGATAAACTTAACACCCTTCCGAGTTGTCTTAGTCATTGGACTAGATAACCGTGAAAAATTTTCAACAAACCTTCGGTAGTAACCTGTCAAACCAAGGAAACTATGGATCTCGGTTACATTTGTGGGTCTTGTCCATTCTTCAACAACTTTTGTTTTAGCAGGATCAACAGTTATGCCATTTTTTGAAACAATGTGACCAAGGAAAGAAATTTGTTGTAACCAAAACTCACACATTCTAAATTTTCCATACAGTTCCTTTTCTTTTAAGGTTTACAAAATAACCCTTAAATGAATTTCATGCTCCTATTTACTTTTAGAAGACACCAAAATATCATCAATGAAAACAACCAAGATTTATCACCTGAGTCAACTGAGCCATCACTACAACAAACTATTTAGTTCTGATTCTGACCATCTCAGGATACTTATTTGAAAGGTCATTTCACTCTGTTTTCCTTCCCAGAAAATATGTTCTATTTCCTCTATGAAAAACCATTCTTAACACAGAAATATCTTAGGAGAAGCAACATGGTAATCTTCAAATGCTATATCATTTCAATTTGACCATAAACAAATATTTTTGGATAACCATTTAATAAAATTCTAACTCCTAAAGTTATCTAAACTGACCTCTGATACCAACTATAAGGCCCCAGCCTTAAACCTTACTTAATCTTGAGTTATTACTAGATTACACATTGAGGATCTTTTCAGGTTTAGAGTTTTAGAGAATTAGATCATAAAACATGCATTACATACCACATTTAAACAATGTGGTTACATAAAATATAGTACTCATTTTTCCCATCAGTGGAAAAATATTTAAAATAAACATGGATTCTTTCTTGACACTTCATTGACACTATCATCAAATCATGTACCTTTCCCTTGAACTGTGAAAAACATTTCAAAAACATGGGATGAGCATAAAAAGCTCAGTAAGGGATATAAAAGTATGAAATAAAAACATTAGTCCATGTATGAAATCATACATTACTCATAAAACATAATAACTTTAACATACCTCATCAAATCATGAATAAATCATAGAAATCATAAGACATAAAGGTAACTTGAGGCATTCATAACATTCTTACATCGGGAGTAACCATCTTGGTTACGTTTGGAATACCCATCATAGTATATTCCCTAAATCTCTTCGGAGAAACCTTAACGTTTAACTCCTTCGTGTTACCCAATGCATTGGAGAGCTATATCGGGCTCACCCACCCTTAGTTTATCACGAAACCACCCGTCTTCATAATAATGCCCAAGAACCATAACATAATCGTATCACATAAACATGCATAAAGGAAACATAATATTTCCACTTTTCAATCACAAGATATCAATATAACACATTGATATAAAAACATTATGAAAACTATTTTACATAAAAAAATAAAAGAAAAGTAAAACATGGTATTTATTTTTTCATTTAAAAAAAGTTATGGCTTATAGAGGAAGATGAAGCTGAAATAATGGTCACGATGGCTGAGAAGTCGTTGTCTCTGCATACGTACGAAAAAAAACATTCCTTTTGTCGTTTAGTAAAACGCTTCGTATAAAAAAAATATTCCTTTTGAATAATCATAAAAGTCAAAGGAGTTTATACACCGTATAAAAGAATGTTGTGTATAAAACAAAATATGCCTCAATGAATGGAGATTGAGACGAAGTCCCTTACCTCGTATCCGACTTGACTTGATCGTTCTTTAATCTCCTGAATAATAAACATGAGTTAATTTATACTTGCTTAAGAACCTTTTTCAAGTTAATTATTCCTTTCATATCATTTATTACCATTTCATGAACACTATGTTATTATTAAAGTTTATAACGGTCGTTTTAATGATCATTGGTACTTGAGTCAAAAATGAACTTCTTATATTTACAAGTTGTTCACATAGTCAAATATCCATTATCTCAAGAATGATATTCATGATGTAGATTCCATATATATCATATAAATCTAGTATATACAAGCATTTATAATATTACACAATCATTTAGAGGTAATAAATGAAATGCACTGTTCATGGAGATGGTAAGTCATACGTATGCATGAACGCTACTTTCATTTCTATGTCATATTAATGGAATTAAAAATAAATGAGAGATATGTATATTTTAATTCCAGAATTATATTAATCATTTATATGTAACATAAATCATATATATCCATTATATATATGTACTTATAATAGTACATTACATTTGGGGATAAGAAATGAAATGCAACGTTCATGGAGACGGTAAGTCGTACGTACTCATGAACGCTACTTTCATTTATATATCATAATTTAATGGAATTAAAACATAATGATACATAATATTATTATAATTCCAGTATGGTATCATATATAATATCATTAAATCTATCCTTTATACGTACCACATATGGTATTAATGAATCAAATCACTTTGAAGGGGCGGTAGTCCGCACTTCCTAAAATGAATATATCACGTATACCCATAATGGAAGCCATAAAGGTATGCCATAAATGAAAAATACAGAAGATTAAGGAAAAAATAAATATATTACATATCATATATAAATATAGTGACATCTTAATGGCCACCTTTGAAGGTGTTAGAATAATATTAAACAATCATCGTTTCGTGAGGCAGAAATTCGCCATCCACAGAAATAGTATGTTCTTTAACCATTAGATGTAGGTGTGTGTAAGTGTATCTCGAATTATTCTTATAAAAACATACTAGTATATTGAAGATACTTGAGGTATTACAAAATAAATTAATAAAAAGAGTTTAGCGGGTTGGAGAAGCAAAATAAAACATAAGAACACAAGAGAAGACACTACCATTGAATCGGGTAACTCTTTTTGATTTGAGCTCAAAGGATTCCTTGAGAAGACTTATGCCCAAATTGAAGCTTCTAAGAGTACTATTGGGATTTGGAGAGACAAAATGAGCATGGTTTGGCCAATCCAAAGGCTTTAGAGGTGTGGGTAAGGAGGTAGAGGTGGGGGCCTTTTATAAGAGGAGAGGAGGGGCACTCTTGGAAAGTTACAAAATGCTACTTTATTTTCAAATGAGTTTCAGATTTTAAAGGTCCCAGATTGATTTATTTAGAGGATAAGGTGATAAGGGTTCTAAATATACTCGTCGAATAGGTCTTTGACCATTGTAAGTCTTATATTTTACATTATCTTTTCATTTTATTTAAATCGTTCATTAATGATGTAATCGCTGCATCATTATGGTGTCATATATAATTTAATTTATTTAATGTCTAAAAATTATAAAACAAATATCCTGATGTATTAAATCTTTTTATCTTTCTAATGAATATTTATAGTCAAAAATATGACTTTTATAACCCCATTTAAAAATTGTTTTAGTAAAACAACTCTTGTTTGTGAAATTTTAATTTTAACATTAAATAAAAAGTTTTTAATTTCATTTTCCTAACAAAGTGGCTCTATGGGGTCCCCAAGTTGACCCATGGATTTTCTTCGTCGGCCATGACACATCCAATGAGGTTAGGACATGTGTCTAGGTCTTTTCATATTATTAAAACATTATTTTTACCTTAAACTACAGTAATTACCTCTAATCGCAATTAAAAACTTAAATGTTACTATTCACCAAAAAATTATTTTAACCCAATTGAACCACATTTTACTTCTTAATGACAACCATGTATGTTGGATTTTTGAAATTCAAAACACAAAAGTGGTAATGTTTCATTTAAACGAAAAATCAGTTTTTTAAGTACCACTTAGTGGTTTCACTATTCATCAAAAATTGATGTTTTTCAGAAAAATACCAAAACTTCACCCTAAGCTATATTTGATATTCCAAATTCAAAAATGATGTCTATTTTTCAAAATTAAAAACATAAAAGTTTCATTAATTAATTTAATAATTAATTCCTGTTGTCAAAACAAATAGCGTGTTTTTATGAAACAAAAGGTATCAAAAGATTGACACTAGTTTAAGTCCGATTTCAAAGTGAAATTAATTCCAACAACCAAAATTGGGATAAATGGTAAAAATATATTCTAATTTAACTTTAAAACCAATTCAAAAGATAATCTAATCATATAAATAAATTATATTAAAAAGAGGTTTTGAATTAAAATACAACATTTTTCACTATTCATTAAAAAATGAACTTTATCGGAAAAATACCAAAAAATTACACAAAGTAAATTTTGATGTCATGATTATAAAGAAGAATTTTATTTGGTCCAATCGAATGTATAAGAGTGACCAAAACTATATTTAAAAAAGGTTCGCCATGAAAAGGTGATAAGTGGACCTTTAGTGAATATTAGAGTATCTATGCCTAAAATTGAATTCTTTTCTTATTTTAAGCCTTTATCCATTATTGGATAAATGTAAAAACATTTAACATATATAATTATATTTTAGTTATTTCTATTCATTCCCACCAATACAACAGCTACGTGTTAACTACCATAATATTATTTTATTACTAGTGTGCAACGTAAGATTTCAAAGAACCTCTTTGTTGTGTATCAGGTACTCTATCGAACATAGCAACCTCTTTAAAGTAAAATTAATATTTAATTCATAAATATTAATAAATATGAAAATGTATTATTCTTTATTTACCTGGGATGTTACACTCATAAGATAGGGAAATCTCATTCATGTCACACATGTTAAAAAATATTCCTTTTATATTTTCCATAAATGTCAAATAGGCCTTGTTTGGAAATTGACATGAAGATTCATTTCTTTAAACACATTTTAAAAATTTTAACATGGGTAAAACATGGATATGGAAAAAAAATCTCATCCATATAGAGGAATAAAGTAAATTTTCATTAAATATATTATTTGGGAATATTAAGTACATAAAGAGAGGAAAATTATGGTAAAATATTTATTGTAAAAATATTAACATAGTATAATAAAATACAAGATTTTATTAAGGGATAAATCATACAATTTCATCATTGGAGGAAAAAACATAAACAATCCCGATAAACTATGAGATTGTATCATGACACCCTTATAACTTTGGTAACTTTGAATCGTAATCCACATGAAATAATAACATTAAATTATACATAAAATATCATTAGATTAAATAAATTCATGGTATTACATGTAAAAAGGGTTTTATATACACCTCGTAAAATAAGGTAAGTTCATAACCTAATGTATACCTCAAAGAAGGAAAATTGAGATAAAAATCCCATACATTAAGTATCAACATCCTTCATACACAATAAAACATACTGTATAATAAATATATGTTTTTATAAATATATTAAAGAACCATACTTATATATATCATTTTATATATGATTTTATTATGACCTTTTAAAAGGTATTTATTAACAATTCCTTGCTAAAATCACGTTACAAGTAATAAATGCTCTGTTTTCCATGTATGTTTTGAGTTTTGTTGATACTATTAATTTGATCATGGTTACATAATATCAAATATTTTATCAATGATATAAATATAATATATATTCACTACAGTTTTACTTATAGTAATCTATAAATGTTAGAGATAGAAAATTAAATACATCGTTCATGGAGACAATAGGCCGTATATACTCATGAACATTATTTCCATTTTCTAGATGGATGGGAGGTAAGATGATATAAGTGTTATTATAACCCCATAGTTATAATAATATCATAAATATCATATAAGAAAAATTAATATATAATTATATCAATATTTTATAGGTTTTAATGGAAAATGAATAACATTTTTTCGCGAGGTGGTAGTCCTCTGTACACACGATCGACAATTTCATTTCCAATTTTATGGAAGAGGAGATGAATATAGGTTATTATATTAACATAATGACATATTATTATATTTTATATATCAGTTTTATTATATCATCATAATTTTATAACAATTTAATAAGTTTGAATAATAATAAAAACAAAAATACATCGTTAAATAATTTACATTTTTTCAGAAAACCTTTTTAAGATTATCCTAAATCCTTGATAGATTTGATTTATGATATTAAAAATACCTATAGAATGTGGTTAGGGATTTAAGTAATATATTTTTCATGTCTTTTTGGAAACCAAATGGTTTTTAATGTGTGAATAGGAGAGGATATGGGGTTCTCTCTTATAAGTGGGGTAGAGGATACCCACATATTTTTGAAAAGAACAACGTGTACCCACATTTTTCATATTCCAAAAGTCTCCAAAATGAAATATTATTGGACCTTATAGGTGATAAGTTCTAAATATGGATATTATATGTTTTTTTTAAATATTATATGTAATTTAACACATTAGTTTTGTAGTTTAACACCTTATAAACCCGTTTTAACCTTAACCACAATAATTAATTGATATTGTTTTACTGGTAATTTTGAAAAAAAAAATTGAATATATTATATATTATAAATTATTGGGATTTAAATTATGGTATAAATATTTCCAAATTCCATTCACATAAGTGTAAAATTAAACTTTAAAATTAAATCTTCAAATGTGACGAGAAAGCGGTTTTGCAATGAGAAAATGTTCAAAAGTTTTAAAAGGTTTTATATAAAACATCAATATGAAATTTGTCATAATGAACTAAATTGGATTTATAAATATAAAATTTAACTAATATTAATTTTATAGCCATTATAAAAAAAATTAAACCTTGTGAATTTGTTAAATGAAAAGGTAGTTTTAAATAAAAAGCAATCTTTTTCATGAATAATCAAAAAATTAATGTTTTCAAAAAAATCCCAAATATGGACCCTAAGATAATTTAGATTTTTAGATTTAAAAACCTAATTTTATTTTATAAAATAAATTTTCTAAAAGTTGAAAAATTTCTCTAATTATTTTTTCACAAAAGAAAATAAATATCATTTTATTGAGAAAATATTATTTTTGAAACATATAATTACTTTACCAAAACTTATGTACATTTTTATGAATATTATTTCATTATATAAAATCATTATAATTAATATTTAAAAAATGTTTATTCATATTAATTCTTTAAATTTTATTGGCTGGGTAATAATAATCATTTTTAAATAATAATATTAATTGTTTGTCATGATTCGTTAAAATTCGATGTTGAATGTAACACAAGATATAGAAGGAATTAACCTTTTTCAAAAAAAATATTTCATAAAATATTAGGGTTTTATATATTTTCTTCATAGATATATAAATTAAAAAATCTACATAATCCATGAAACTAATCTCAACTGACTATCTTATTAAGGTAATTAGATGGAACACCATGCAAATCTATTTTTTCGAATCAATATATAGAATATATCTAAAAACCAAGTTGTATAATTATCATAGATAAATTATATCTTACGATCATAAATATAATAATAAACATAATAGTAATAAAATCATTATTTGAAACACACAGCCTCAAACCAATCAATCCAACAACATATATCATAGATTTATTTGATGATCAACTAAAATTTTCTCTTCCTTGACTAATGAAAGGCTCAAAGATTTTACACTAATTAAAAATATTCCTTTCACATATATGAATTCATTTTGTACATTTATCTCGAAATAAAATTTTCATAATTTCATTGGTACTTTAATCTTTATCCAACGTTATCATCTCAACAGATATTCTCATCCTTGATTATTTAAAAGAATATAAAACATCATCATCAAAAGAGATGATAATCTTCACCTTGGGATGTTTTAGAAAAACCCATAATGAAAAATTATTTCAATATGTTATCAATGATTTTTATCTCCTAGATAACCCATTTTTAAAATAAATACAATTTATGATACCATATACGAGTTATCAATTAATGACCTCTAGTTGTACTTTAGAAATGATTAGTGTATAAAACAAGAGTGGCCAATTTACTTCCCAAAAAATTTCTTTAAATCCATGTATATCTCAATACTTTCTCATCAATTTATCATTGAGTTATCTAGGTTCCAATATTTAATTGGGAATTGATTCTCTAAATAATGGATGGGAAGATGTGATAAACATAACTTGATAATTAAAATACAAACCATTTTACATAATTTTCATATTAATATAAAATAATGATTTTTAGAGGCTTTCACAATAAAAATCTCCCTTAATGGGTGAACTCTAGATTATATTCATTAATATATTCTATGTATATATTTTTCTTAAAATATCTTCAAAAATACAATTCAAAATAAAATTGATCACTTTATTCCTAATCTGTTACTTTTACAAAATACTAATCAAACCAATTATCCTTCTATATGTATCACATTCAATTATCTATAAAAAAACAAAAATAGGAATTATGTGGTTTCTCTAAATCCCAATAGTGAGATCCACTAGGCTGAGATTTGTTTCTCAACCAAGAAACACCTTTTATTTTAGCATCAATATTTAGATAAGTCTTCATTATTTCTCCTTGTGTAGGATTTACTTATTTTCATCCAAAATAAAATCATATAAATTCTTTGGTGATTACATTATTT
Source organism: Viscum album (assembly GCA_963277665.1). Lineage (NCBI taxonomy): Eukaryota > Viridiplantae > Streptophyta > Magnoliopsida > Santalales > Viscaceae > Viscum > Viscum album. The sequence continues at coordinate 447,207,703 of OY728134.1, forward strand.
TATTAAACACCTTATATTATGTTTTTCTATGATCATGTAACCCTTTGAAATATGTCCATATTTCTTACACATCCCCCACATCTTTCCAATAATCATTAGGTTACCCTCTATGAAGAGATCTTAAGAATTTTAAATTTATCTTCTTTATCATATAGGTCTTCCACCAAACCAATTATATTTTTTAAAACATTGATTGTTTATATTCATTTTAACCCAACATTTCTACCATGAAAACTAACACTCAAAGACTGCTTGAAATAGTAAATTATGTTTAATTTTTATCTGTAATAAAAGAAACTT